>NW_019059631.1:146236-187625 GCF_000696155.1 Zootermopsis nevadensis
AAACTTCATAGTTTGTAATATTCGCTAAATATTATTCTCCTGATCTGGATGTAATGTGGAAAAGTAATGTAATCTTGTTGAAGACTCGGCCTAGAAATAAGTAGGCTCCTGACTGTGTAATTGTCTCTATTCTCCAGTCACTTCCTTTCTCTTGGGTTCAAACACCCTCAGTCTACATTCCTCTGTTTAAAATGAGAGATCAGGTTTTGCACCCATGCATAACGAAAGTCTTCCAGGAGACAGACATTAATGCTTACATAACGATTCGAGTCCGAACTGCAGAAACATAACCTTGGATGCGAGATTGTAACAATTTTAAAGACAATTCACCAACCCAGGAACTGGTTCGTACAAGGAAATTGTAAATCTGGATTAGTACACCCCAAATTAAATTAACTCGGACGCTCATTACAAAGTTCTCTCATTGCATAAGATCACTGATTTCGTTAATTACGTTTCAAGTACTTAAAACTCCTACTAAATTTTAATAGTGTAGAGTACATCCAACAGAATCTGTAATCGACTGTTGTAGTTCTTGAGAACTTCAGTATATGGTTTAAAAAATATTCTGAAGTTTGGAAAATAAAGTGATTAGATCTATTTGATAGATCCTGATTTTAAAGAAATGGTAACGAATTAAAATTAATTTATCTTTAATGTGACAATTAATGGCTAGATTTTTCTTTTTCTCTGGTGACAAAATACGGTAAGATTCAATAGTAACAGAAGTGACATTTTCAAAATAATACGAACCAAGGATAATGAGAACGCAAATATTTTCGCATACTGGACCTTGAACCCACATATTAATATTACATGTACATAAAACTTTCCATAGGGCAGAAACGTCATATGAATTTGTACTAAAGTATAAAAAAAGACGCAGTTTTTCGGCTAAATGTGCCGCACTCTTTATAAACCTTTGCCCGGCTATTATCACTGTGAAGTAGCTTGACGTGTCGTAAACAGCGGTATTTTTTAAGAATAAGTAATGTGCAACAATTTAAAGCGAAAACTGCTTTTATGAAATCGTATGTTGTCCACTTCTCCAACATAATAAAACATTTCGTTAAATTTTAACGTAATGGATGAGGGAAAATTTTAAAAATATAGTCATTTAAGCACGTATCCTCTCGCCTGCTTTAATTACTGCCTATTAAAGTCACAAAATGTTTTATGCCTACTGTTGCAGTGAATGTTGTAAAATTGAAAAATATCTTCGTTACGTTATGTTTAAATTTTTCCCTTCGGTAGTTAATAATAATAAGAATATTCTCCATGGAAATAAGGAACGGTCTGTTAATAACGATCTAAGAAACGATTTAAATTCACAGCTAACAGAAATTTGCTTTAAAATTCGTAATTTGTACATGTAAGATTCCTGAACGTGAACTCAGAGACCAGCTTATAACAATATATATATATGCTGGATTGTGATTCCGTCTTCAGATTGAAGCCGCTCATTCAGATGCTTCATTTTTATAATTTTCTTATTTAGACAATGGACAGACCTATTATAAGGCATCACCGTTAGAAACCTTCAGACTTCGACAGCTAATTGAAATTAAATCCTTTTGGTTACAACAGACTACATAATCCACTTTTGTTCTTTCTGCATGACGCGTTCTAATACTAAACATTGTGACGGAGGTCGGTAAAAATGAACCAAACAGCGCACATTCAGTGAAGCTGTGATGAAAAAGTGAAATGACAAAAGAAAAACAATAACATGTCCAATTTTTATCCGTTTTATAAACATTACCAAGAGGAATAATAATAATAATAATAAAAGAATAGACCAATAAGTGCTCAACAAACTCACCCTCGAGGTTGTTCGTGGTAACGACGATGCATATCAACTGCAGAAGCAGGTCCATTCCTCTGGAGGATAATTCGTGATCCCAATCCGCGGAGTCTGCTTCCATCCTGGCCTCTGCAAAACGCATGTACGGACGTCTTATTACAGATCTGAATACGTCAAGATGACTGATCGACGGCTTTTTCGTCCTGTGGCCATACTTTGGCAAATGCGATTGTGTGGATTGTCTAAGTATTTTCCTATGTAATTTAAAACATTCTCTCCCCTCAATCAGAGAATTGATGATAACACATTAATTATGACATCATTCGACTTTTCACACATTTCTTCATTTACATAAGTAAGGTTTCTGACCGTGGTTCTTAGTACAAAGCAAGTATCAAGAATTAACCCGCCCATCACTCTGAAGATTATTAAGCATGATGACACGTGATAGGCGTCACACGTGGATCCGTAGCCATGACTACTCAGTGTCTGTTTTAATTCTGAAAGCCAACAGTAATAATAGCTCATAGACTTAATATTTAATATATCAGAAGGTTGTAACTTCGTTCCTGAAGCTGGTTTCAGCATAAACATAATTTCCAAACCCTTTGAAGCCAAAGCTCGTCTAACTAATATTTAAGGATTCAGTCCGTACCGCAAAGAAACACAACACTTCACCATTACAAAGAGCAACCTTTTAAACAAATAATCTCTGTTTATTTTGACAATCATTTAGGTACACAATATGGACAAAATACGGAGTTAGTGAACGGTGGTACATATAGTTACCACTGTGCTTTAAAGGTATAAATGACTGGAATGTGAAAATCTATGTTGTATTTAACGGAGTCCACGGTTAATTTTTAACATTAGTTTTAAAGGGACTGTTTGGTGAGGTCCGGCAACATGGCAGCCTCTCGTCATCAGGAGACGTGAAACACTTTGTGTCAGGGTCACAACGTCTGTTGTGCTTTTGAATTTGTATGAAGTGTTTGTTGTCTCTGCTCAATGCGCACAGTGGACCTGTAATATATGTAAAAGTAACCTGTATTCTGAATTAGCATCTGCGTGTTGCAAGCAGCTAGCTTGTCGGTCACAACTCAATGCTGTCCTGAGATTATAAACAAAGTACCAACATTATAATTTTATCACTGGCGGACACCGTATTTGTCGCGGGGACTAAACCTCGAGAAAGGAGCCCTTAGAAGGGCCCGGCCCTTCTCAACAGGTAATAAAGTAAAACAAGACGGAAGAAAATCTACACTAAAAATTCTGAAGTTTCAACGTCTAACGCATCACTGGCAGTTCCTAAATTACGTAAGTCCTCTGTAAGATAAAAATAAATCTGTTTTTACAGACAAGGATCGAAGGACTGAGTAATGGCTGTAATTTATGACTTGCCTATATCATGCTATCAAATCTGCAAAATCTTCTCAGTTATCATTAATAACATGTTTTTTCCGTTTTCCACCACAGAATTCTGCCAATTGTAATACTGTCTGTAATTTGCCTCCTCTATCAATATTAATGTCAATCTAACTATTAATTTTACATTAACTTGTCTTGTATATATATATATATCTCACACCAGGTGGGAATATTGCTGATTTAGCCGTTCTTTTCCGACTGACCGCTGATTTTCAGTTCTGACAGCAAAATGCACTTCAAATTGACTCTTGTAAACGTTGAATCACATAATGTAAATACTACACATGTTTGCATTTTCGTTCTGACATGACGACTGCACTGGGAAAAGACATTTACCCTTTCGGATAAATTTGGGATGCTTCAGAATTTGAAGTCATGTAGAAATAAGCAAACATAAGCGCGTATTCATTAAAAACAGAGATTCTTTGATCAGTGAACACAAAGAAGAATTAGACAAACGAGGACATAACTGATGTAAGAAAATTAAAGGAAGTATCCTGGTTTTGAGCAGTGTTTGCTGAAACCCTCCGCAGAGACTTCGCTGTCTATTGTCTGTGTGATGCCGGCGACACTGCGACTCTTGATTTTGGAGGATAATATTAAAATGCATCTTAAACATGTTACGGAATTTTGTAAATAGTTTATGAAACTTCGTATTCCACAAAAGGCCGGCAATTTCTTTACAAGTTCAACGACTACCAGCTTCCAAAGAATTCTACCTCGTGGAGTCAGGTTACAAGGTCCTTTGCCGAAGACACGAAAAATGACGTCTCCAGTTCAGTCACGTATGGTTGGGGGGTAATCTGTTTTTACTACTCAGATATTTTGAAGTGTTTGATAACTTCATAATAAATTTAAATCTGCCACGACCATTTTCTATTTAATCTTCTCCAAGACACTGCATATGACAGTTTGTTCCACGTTGGATAATCTCTACAGTAGATACAACGTCGTTAAATAAATGATAAACGAACACAGTGAGAGAAGCCTGATCTAACACGAACACACACATATCCTCATTGCAAAAATCATTTTAATTGAAATATCCGTCCGTGTTTTCCTTTTATTAAGGGTAAAGTCGCGTATCTGCCCTGTTTAATGTTCCATTCAAGAAACTCTCGTCCGCCTTTAATGCAGAAAGCAAGCTGAATGTGGGGACAATGCAATGCTGTCTGACTAATGGTCTGTGTCTTATTCAGGTGAATCTAAAATTCAACTTGTTAAGAGTTCATACAGCAGACTGGTTTTCACAGGATCAGCGAACCTACTTGCTTCCATTATAAAGTAATATGAAGTGTCCTTAAGCGGAGTCCGTACCGATTACATAGCATGAAGAAAATATCTCGGTCCTTCCGATGCTCAAACGCCACACTTGATTTCATATCCAGTCTATCAGCGTATTTAGATTCAAGACTCAAATTATTATGGCGTCTTATCATGATTTTATCGCCTAACTCCAAGAAGACGATTTCTTCTTCAGAAACTAATAGTCAACGCTTTCAAACGAGATATGTCGTGCGTGTTAGGGAAACGGTCAGCGATAAACGAAAATAAAATATTTCGTTTTCAAAAGTGGCAATATCCCAATTTGTTATACGAGCTGACAACGTCACATAACAACAGGGGTCGGCCTATCACCACGTTAGAATTTAACTCAGTTTTTTTTTCTTTTTTCGAAAGGCTTAACCATCGCCAATATAAATTAGCATTAAGTGCTTGTTCGTACATCAACCGGAAGAGCTCCTATGGAGTGCGGTGGTAGACTGCAGGGTGTTTGCCGTCCATGGGGTTGTTATGATATTCATTACACGTCAGCAGATAATAAAAACGAAACGTGTTAGACCCACAGCAACGGAACTGCCTAATACCGCACTTTATGAGGCGTTTTCTAAGCAGTTTTACGCTTAGTTAACACTTCGAAGCCAAAGATCGTCTAAATATATATGAAATCAGACCGTACCGCGAAGAAAACACAACTATTCACCATTACGAAGATCAACTGGTTAACACTTCGAAGCCGAAGAGAGAGAGAGAGAGAGAGAAGAGAGAAAGTGGGGGGAGTAGCGATAAATGGGGGAGGGGTATAAAGTTAGTTGTGGGCTACGAAGGTTCCCAGGCAGCGCCCGCTCGTCCTTCTGGTATGAATAAGTTTAGTGAGGACAAGGGATTTAGGAGACAGGATGGGGTAAGAAATAGGGTAAGGGGGGGGGAGTTAATTCGGGTCTTTGCGTTAATTTTGAATTTTGATATTGGCCTTGGGGGTGGCGTTAGGAATAATTTACGTTAATTTTGGGGGTAGGGGGCTACTATAGAGCGGAATTTTGATATTACTCTGAGAGGGCTGCATGGGAGGCATGCAGAGCAACGTGGGATTTGGGTACCAACTCAGCATTTGCTCTAGTACCGAGGAAAACCACGGAAAACCTTGGTCGAGTTCAGTCAAAGCTCGTCTAAATATTACGTATTTAAGAATTCAGTCCGTACCGCGAAGTAAACACCACACTTTACCATTACAAGGATCAAATGGTTAACGCTGTTTAAGGAAATAATCGCTGTTTATTGTGAGAATCATAGTTCGTCTGATTAATATTAAAGAATTCAGTCTAACTTGTTAACCGTGTTTAAGTAAATATTAGCCTTGTTTGACGACATTAAAGGTTAAAATATTAATATTTACGGGATTCTGAGGTGTAAATCACATCGTAACACACGCAGTACGTGACCTGTAAAATCTAGTAAACAGTTCCACAAGATTAGGCATCACAGTTTTCACCTTCGAACAAACACACGTAAACGTAAAAGAAAGCTGGAAATGTAGTCGTAGGGGGAGTCCGACAGATGACGACGAAGCTAGAGGTTAATAAACAAAAATAGGATTGATTAATGCGCGCCGAGCCATCCTGATACAAGACTTTACGTCGTGCGTGATACAGACGAGTTATGACGTTGTTTAACAGCGGACTGGGACCTTCAGGGATTCTTCGTTCACTGTCTCACTCACTGCGTGAGAGCGACTGTGTTGGCGAACGCCTGAAGAAAACTACGAAAATCTGGACCGGATTCAGCCGGATCAGAACAGGGGACCAGTGGTGGACTCTTGTGGTCTCCGTAATGAACCTTTGCGTTCCATGCTTTCACAGATGAGCGACTGTGAACTTCTCTACATGGATTCAGTCTGTCCTGAATATAAATCTTACGGTTTACCAATTAGCCAGATGGCAATGGACTGAAGATACAAGCGAAGATAACCATAAAGGAAGCTGTTGGTTACAAGACAGTTTTTATCTTCAAAGAATGAGGTCACGTGTCTGAAAAACCGGATTGACCAAACTATTTACTTAGCATCCATTTTAATATTATTTTCCCCATCTCCTGAGTCGTTCTTTTCTTCAGGTTTTCATACTATTTTCGGTTTGTGCGTGCGTGCTACATGTTTCACCGATCTCGTCCTGATCTGTTTGAGTAATCACATAACATCTGATGGAGAGAACACATTATGATGGTCCTCAGATAGTAACTTCCAGCATCCTCTTCGTAGCCTCTTCATCTCAGGTTCGCAGATTCTTCTCAACCTTTTGGTGACATGCATCCTTAATCCATGATCGTCCATAGGAAATTGACAAAAACGCGACCAGCTCATCACATCGTCATTAATTGTAATACCCTACAGAAGAACTTTGTAAGTAAATAAAAGGTTTTATTCCTTATTTTATCATCATTATATATAATAAACAAAAGCAAGATAATAAATTACTTATAAAGTTGCCAGACAATGTTTCTACTTAGTTATGTTACCCTTCCATATAAACCAATGTTACTTTCGATTGAAATCTGCTTGTCTGAGGAGGGAAAATCTGAGTTTCCAGTCACTGTTCTGCGTTTATAAGGCACACCAGTTGAGATTTGTGTTAATATTTCTGGCGGTGTCATGACTGGATACTAACTCATCCATGAGGAAACAGAGTCTCTGGTTCTTATCTGAAACGCTGTGGACACAATGAGTGTCTGACCGGTTCAGATTTTATAGTCTCTAATATAAAATAGTACATGGCCAAGATAGCACATACAATATTCAGATGGAGCTATGCTAAAGCGCATTGCACACACAAAAAGAGTTAGTAGCTGGAACGTTTTAATACGTTATACCTTAAACATTAGTTTAGTAAATGCGCCATAATTTTTGTTTTGTTTGTTTTGTAATATGACAGGCGCAGGAAATTGTTTTAACAAACAGAATTAACCACACACGCACACACATAGGAAGGACGGACAGACAGGCGTACTATTTCAAGTAATTTCTCATAAAACTAATAGCTAATGAACTGAATACGATGTACAGGCGTGAGTGTGTTGTTTCGACGAGACACTTATGGGGGGAAATACCCCGCCTTTCTTGGGACCCAAAATACTTTGTTTACAAGAACTAGACCCTATCCTGAACAAGATACCTCCAGATCGTATCAACAAACCCTATTATTAAGATCAATTTTAATATTATCTCCACATCTCTGACAATGTTTCTCAAGCCGTCAATTCTCTTCAGATTCTGTAATTAAACTGGTGTATGTACTTCGTATGCCTCCCTTATCCTCTTTGGTTGAATCAACTATATAAGTTTTCCAACGTCCTATATACTCAAGTGAATTAGAGAAGATACGGATGAACACACGCGGCTCGCTCAAACGGATAATTATCTTTGGAACCGTAAAGAACGCCGATTGTCTCACTAAACGTCATTACGCTAAGGGACTGTTACGGGCTACTTGAAGACAGAAACATAATTTCTTGGTATCATTAAGACGAGAGTCTGACTTCATTCTATTAATTACTCTGAACGAGCTTTACAAATGCTTTCAACTTCGTTGGAAAGCATAAAACATCATCATCATCATCATAATCAACACCTTCGAACGGCTCCAGTATCACGATAGGCTAGATTCTATAGTCATTTGTATAATATTAAACAGTAAATTAATTAGCATAACAATTAAGTCGTATCACGCAGACGCACACTGTATTTTACTCAGACGTACGTTTGAAGGGAAAGAAATATCTGATCGTTTCTGTCAATTTGAGATATTTTGCTATAACAACGGGGAAATCGAGTGTTATTTAACACCAAGAAAACTGTAATAATAAAGAACACTGGTTTATTGAATCGCGAGGAGATGTCGTGCAGATAACATCTGCGAGAACAACGCCGTGTGGTGGACCAGCGTAATTTACAGCATGAAAGAGTGGGGCATCAAATTACAATCCTCGGATACAAGATTCGTTTTGTCAGAGTTGAAAACAAGATTAAAAACTGTCTTAAACACAAAGCATTCTGACAAACGATACAAGCAAATCTTATCATTAATGCTACTATTAATTTAATTTACAGACGAGTGTCATTAAAATGTATGGTTGTATTTTAATTATCAATAGTGTGAAAAATGTTTTGGGTGCAATTTGCTAAATACCAACTGTAATTTTAAAAGTTTGGAATATTTTAAACGAGTAGGTAATTCTTTTTCGTCTCGCTTACAGCCTGAGATCACGTAAGAGTATTTTTCATCAGAGAAATAAATCAAGCTAAAAAGGTAAAGCTGATTTAATGATTGGCCCTCGAAATTAGCGGGTAACAGTGGATTCGTTGTCCATCAGAAGGAACGCAAAGGATGTTATGAACAGTTCCACAGGGCGACTGGCGAACTAACAGATGACAAACGACCAGCAGTCTCGTTTATAAACGTCTCCTCTGTGTTACTTTATTTAACAAGTAACAAAATATTGCACCAGAGAATGTTAACACGGGCTATTAATATACCAGTTCTTGTAGTGGCTTATTATCATAATTTCTTTTAACTATTTCCTTACACGAAGCCAGTGAGAGACGGAAACACGTGTTGTCAAACTGGTATTTTACATATAATAAGTGTAATAATTCTAACATATATAAAAATTTTATGTGACATTAAATCTTGGTAAGCACTAATTAATTTTATTATGTTGATATAAAATTATCGGCCTTTAAAGATTCTTACAATCTGTAACAAAGTGTATAGGTTATTTCATATGAACTATGAACTTTATAAAGTTTTTGTATGGACTATACATAGCGTTACAACCCAGAAGACAGCCATCTTCGGACGCTCCGCGATGAAATCCTTAAATCAGACGGAGTTACTGTTTAGTAAAGAAGGTTCTACGTGCAGTTACAGCCGGAATTTAAATGGGTTAACGTAGAAGAAACGAGCGCGTTCGTTCTCAATTGGCCACGTAAGTGAAACGTAGAAGTGGACACGCAAACCCATGACCGGTGCAAGAGAGTTCTAGAGAGGTTACCCCTCGTCTAAGTGCCGCGAAGTTGGTTTATGAGAGACCGCGTAATTACGGGCTGTCGTAACAGCAGAGCAACGCATCCAACCTGTAAATACTACGCAGTTACACGAATCAGGAAACACATGATTTCACTACCACAACGACGAAACGATACTAATATTTGCAAAAGACGCTCTTTGACTTATTTGTTTCATCTGTGATTTAACGATGTATTTCTCAGACATGTACGCAAAAGATTACGTATTACTACACACATATTTTCATACGTGATACCTTACTTCCTGTATATGTAAAATATAAAGTTATTTAAAGTTTCGGATGTTCGAGAGAAAGTCCACAGCGAGAAATGTTACTTTGCATTCTACGAAGTTCATCTTAGAGACGGTACTTTACGTAAGCCGTTCTGTCTAGACTACTAGGGGCTTCATATTAGCCTAACTGGTAGTAATTACAAACAATTATGGCGGATGACAGATTTAAAATATATGTAATAATATTTTAAATTATACGCCAGAACTTATGGGAAATTAATAAACGGATGAGACTATGCTGAACCAAGCGTGTCTGAGGAAAATATTCAGAAAAAGGAGAACGAGTACGTAATATTATCACGTGACCAACTCAACATGAAGGCATGGGCTGGACATGCAGCACACATGCTTGGAGACCAGTAACGCATACATTTTAATTGGAGTGCCGGAAGAGAAAAGACCACTTAGGAGACCATGTCGTAGAGGGAGAAAATAATATTAAAATTAATAATGAGAAAATAGAGTAAAAGGGTACGGACTGGCTTCATGTGTATAAGGATAGAGACTGGTGGCGGTCTCTTGTGATCACGTTAACGAACTTTCAGTTTCTGTTAGAGGATAGAAGTTATATACAACATGAGCAACTATTAGCTTCTCAAGAAGGCTTGTGTTCCATGGAGTTAATTACTCTCAGTTAGTTTTATCTTTGATAAGATTAGGTGCCTAATGACAACTCCTTGAGTGGATGCTGGGAACGTGGAGGTACATTTCCACACATTCTCTGTCCTGAAAAGACGCTTCTTTTGACCACTTACACGATGGGAATTTGGTCTCGCATTAATCTCGGACGCGGCGGGAAAAATCCGGTCACAGTCACACATCTTGCCCAGAATTAGCGCCAATCATCTGATATGCCGCGATTCCGCGTCCTTGAAAAACGAATATGGACGAAACAGAGAAGATGCAACCGGAAATTGGGAAATTTCCTTTGCTGTAATCACGATAATGCGAGTTTGCCTGCACAATCTTCACAATTACCAGACGAGGGACAACCCATGGAAAGTCGCCAGACGTTGCGACGTTGTGGAAGGAAGCGGCCGTGGCCTAATTTAAGGTACAATACCGGCATCTGCCTGAAGGTAATGAGTAAAACCACGGAAAACCTCAGTCACAGATCTTACTTTTTAAAATGTGAACTGAAACTTTCTCTTATAAAATCCAAACCACTTCCCTTGGATCTGAGACTTAATTTTTACTTAGTTATTTTAAGTAATTATTAATTATACTTCATCAAAGGTCTGAGAACCGTGCAAAGAAGCATGAATTTGTACGGTCCTGTTTAAATTCAGAAAAGAGCACGCACCTGTATCAAATGAGATGAAAGAAGGAGAAGAAGTAAGTACTGAGGAAAATACAGGTGTAGTTAATATGCTGAATGTTTCTCTGTCAATTATCCTGTTTGAAAATATTGTTCAGTGTCCAGGCAGGCAGTCAGGCGAAGAGCCAAAGATACAACGTGTTAAAGCAAGGATCTGAAGAAACGGGTTTCAGGAATCCGGTTTACACTCTCTGTTCAGATACCACAGCCCTCTCATTCTCGTATTCAAATCTTTTTACTTATAGTTCGACCAACTTAACGTGAACTCCACTGACCCAATCTAAGGGAGCTTGGACGTTCAGGGAATCAAAAGACTGACAACTAACGCAATTTAAAAATTGACATCATGGTATTCTGGGTTTTGATTCCCTTTGGTACCTGATGATAGACGCAGTACGTTCCCCTAAACAGCGTCTCTGGTTTGAACCGTCTCCGATTTCCGGGGTCCGTGATTTCCAGCGTCAAAGTTTTCAAGTTAACTCATATCTGTATATATAGATGGTCATTTAAGCCTCTGTGACAATCTCCCGAGTAATCAATTGCCCTCCTTCCACTGTACGTTGGTCCTGATAGAAAAAAATTAGGGTAAGCCAAGTTTGGTGCAAAACGTAAATAAGTTCTAGAACAATGATTAAACAATAAATGAACATACCCACTGTTTAAACTTTACACATGTCTTATTACAACCAACAGCACCGCAGAGGCGTTCTGGGACAGATGAGTTCAGACAGCGTCTAGACGACTACGAAATTCAGAGACTAGAAAAGTCTAATGATTGGCTTAAAACGATAAGAGACTAACTGGAGAGGTGTATTCCATATGGGAGTACCCACAAGCATTCTTTACAAATCCAGAATTGTTATAAAAATAACGTCAATTATCTTAATTCCATAACTTTAGCGTAGACCCCAGTGTCATAACGTCCAAACCAAATTTCATCCAAATCCGTTCTCGAGTCGAATCATGCTGACAGACAGACATAGATGACCATACCTATTTGCGTTCATTTTACGCGCATTGCGCAAAGAACGCATAAAATTAGAATGTAATAATGTAAGCCTAAATACAAATGGTTAGCTTTCACTAGACGTTTAGTAGTGCTGTTGCCAAGTACAATACGGAAGTTTCATTCCGACAGATTTATTGTTTCTCATCAAAAGTGATTGTATCTGGAAGGTACATCATCGAGTGGTCAAACCGCTTGGCTGTCCGGCTGAAGGAACAGCGCCTCATCGTCCTCGGGGCTTTTATAGCGGATTTAGGGTGGGTATAAAACGTTCTAGCAGCCGTTAACCCACACAATGAATAATGAGTACAGCCACAGTCAGACAGATGGAACCACTAGCACTAACGCAGATAACATTAATATGCAATGACCCCTGCTTTCAGCGAGATTGAAAATTCTAAAGATAAAAAGTGAATATCTGTCTCTAATAAAATGTCTTTATGCAAGCAACGCTCGTTCAAAGAGCGTATTAAATCTTGTAAAAGAATTGGTACGCGATCCGAGTTTGAGTCCAATGTCTCAGTACGTAGGTATTATTAAGATGAGCTTCAGATGCATAAAAGGGGAACTGATTTACATGTCATATTCTATCAACATTACTATTATCATGAGATCACCAGACGTTTCGACTAACCGTATCATTTAATTAATACAGCACAATTTTTGTAGACTTATTTTCTATTTAGAATTCAAATTGATAAAAGATTTTTTTAGACTCACTTTTCGCCTCCCCCCTTTGGAAAAATCTTCACTAACCCCTGGAGGAAATCGGATTCCTCTTCGGGAAAAACTGTTCTAAGACGTTTCACGTTTATGGAACCAAATATTTCCAATTTTCAAGTTCTCCAGTACATATTGTACTGTGGTGTGTCACTAATATAGTCAAAAAGGCTGTGTACAGAAACATAACTATTCATATAAACGTGTGTCATACACGAGTATCTATTAACAAACTAGTTTTCTTGTCTAATCTCCTAAAATACAAAGGGGCTTACTGAAACTTCATTAAACAGGCATACAGACACAACGTGGACCTAGAATGGGGACCCGTTTTCATATCAAATGAAGAGCAGATTGAAGAAACGAAGAAGCTTCCAGCAAAACTGACTTCCTCAAGCCATGTCACCATCATCAGCATCATTGCTGTCATGGAAACGTGTTGACCAACATCGCTTACTGTAAGCAATTTGTTAATATAGACAAATGACATAAATGTAGGGTGTATGAAGGCAAACTTCGACTTTCTTAGGCAAGCAAAAGCTGTCATGAGAATACGTACGACGTTTTCCTAACACATCATCGTCATCATCTATCTCCTGACGCTTGACGTATCCAAGCGACTGAATCCCTCAGTATGAAGCGAGAGATTATGTAGATGTCTTGAACCCCTGCTGAGGTGTTCAAGAAAGTGAATTGTACCTGGGCATTTAACATTTTCCCTCCGCGAATACACGTCTCCTTCCCTAACCCTTTATGCCACGTCTCACTGCATTGTAGTCAAGGAAATAAGACAAATGATAAACCAGAACACAGGTAAGTTCAGCTTTGCTTCGATTACTCTACACACAAATAAACATGAATGCAAGAAACGGAAGATTCCCTTCCTTTCAAGTAATGGCTTGAGAAGGAGTCGAGCGTATTGAAGGGATGGCCAAAGTTGAGAGATCGACATTGTAAAGCCACCGTGAGGGATGTTGCAATGTGTGGGAAGTAGAATGGAAAACCAGTAATTAATAATTCTGATAACGATAACACAGGCCTGCTGTCACCGAATGTCACATTTCGCAGGAGTTGTCACCCCTGGTTTACATTCGGGAGGTCCGGAGTTCAGTATTCAGCCCGGAGACCGGCTATCCTCTCAGGTATTTTTAAGTTTTTTCTCAGTCCCTCCTCCTTAAATAAGGCAACAACCGCTTCCTTCCACATCCTCACCGATTTATTATTTAGTAATCAACTTATCAGTCGACGTAATAGGGTAAAGTCTGTGCTATTAACGGCGTTGTTAAATAAATAACATAGAAGTTTAATATTTAGTAGGAATGCCAAGAGATTTTATCCTGTTGTAAAGATTTGTGAGAATCCCTGTTTAACTGCGAAAGTTTGCGTCTAATGAAGGTGTCTAATGAATTTACCCCACACCCTCACATTAATTCTTTAACATCAAATTTTAATATTTTCTCTCCGTCTTCAAAATACTGGGATTTGATAATTACTGTCATGATCGATCCAGATCTGACCAGACGCAAGATAAGATGTTAATATGAAAATCGTGGAAGGCGACGACGGAAGACGATGACATTCCGGTGAAAGGTTTAGACTCTTTCAATGACAGACTACCGATTCGCAAACGAAATGCAACTATTCGGTACCACCCTGAAAGGTGCACTGCGCCCGTCTTTTATTTTCTATTTTTTTGTATTACTCATAAACAGCCCTGTCAGGTTTCGAACCAAGTGCCCGGTTCCTATTCTAAACCATCTCTCCAGTGGTCTTCCAATGTGTCTCTTTCCTCTATGCTTGAATCCTAAAAGTGTAATGTATTTTGGTTTTCTCTTTTTTTAAATTCTTCTGTTTCCAATTACTTCAGAAATTTTGCACAGACCGAATGTTTAATTCTTCTAAACTGTCATAATTTCGTTTATAATTTAATAGTAAATACATTTATTTTCAGATACCAATAATCTTTCTTAATCTACGCGAAGAGCGAATTACTTTGAAGTTCAAAGTCACAAACGAGGAACTTCGAAATTTATACAAGTTGTCTTAGACGTATATGAGAGAGGATAATATTAAAAATGGATATCACATCACCAAGATGTGATCGTGGCCCTGAACAGGGGTCAGTGGCAGGCTCCTGTGGTGAAGGCGTAGTAGCAGGTGGATGACTTATTTCGTTCGTTAAAGTTTCGTCTGATTTTTGTTGCCAAGGCGACAGATCTGGTCAGCCCTGTCGCAGCTTAACGTTACATTGATGATGGCCCAGCACACAGAATCTATTGTGCTGTTATTCCAACGCCGGCTGCTGCAAGACCGGACATATTCTGTCTGCAAATGCCATCCTCTCTTTGGCTTTTATGCTCATGGACTACACCGGGTTATAAATCACGTCTGATACTTTTCTTTGTATGATTATTTCCCATTATTCTTTCTCTCTTTCATTCTTACTTTCAGTGTCTTGAAGCAGAAGGGAGAAACGTGGAAAAGTAATGCATAAAAAACTTCTTATCAAAAGGGGTTTAGGCCGGGTTCTAATGTTTTAGCTTTCTAAATTAATGAGTAATTAAGGTAAAGTCAGCGTAGTAGCTTGGCTGGGTCTGTAGAGCGAACTGCTGAACTGCCATCTGCAAGGCAACTACAAGTACAACGTTCACGGTGGTAAATTTACCAAAGTCATTTGGGTCTTGAAGTAAAGTCTATTCCTAATTAAAATATTACAACCAAGCTCCAAGGAACACGAGGTCTTTATTGAGGAGCTGATAGTAGTTGAATTGGTCAGGAAATACCTCGACTTTTATGAAACCCGAAGATCCATTATCATTTTCACAAGAGACGCCACTGAGCCAGATGAATCCAGCCCATACTTTTACAACACTTTTTCGTCAACATCTGTCGTAAAATTATCAACGAGTCTAGTCGTAAGTCTAGGAAGACATAACCCCCTTTCAGGAGAGTCTAGTCTAAAAATATTGAACCTCCACATAATGAAATCTTCCTCCAACCTATCTCTTCCTATTTTGGTTCCAAATATTCTCGTCAGCGCCCTGTTCTCAGACATTCATACGGAACAAAACGAAATGTCGAACAGAAACTGGTAATTTTTACTGAACCGCGAAATCTGTGCACAAGTAAACGTTCCCTTGCTGTTCCTATGGGGTGAGAATATGTTTCATGTTTCATCATAACTGGCCCTCTAACGGACGTTTTGTCCATCCCCCCTCCTCCCCAATGATATATGAGTGGACATGGGGCAGGGAGATAACGATGCTGACAGGGGAAATCCAAAGGTCCCTGAACCGGTAAGACTTAGTTCATGACAAATGGACTAACCTGGACGTGAAGCCGGGCCTCGGAAACTGGAGACTAACCGCCTGCCATAAAATATCCAATTACTCATTTGCTCTTAGACTCCAGTGGATTGATACGTCATATGTAATTTTAACAGGCCACTCCACAGATCGAATTAAACACACTAAATTTTCCGAGGCGTGCTTCAATCAGGACATTTAAACGCAACCTCCAATTTTTGAGTTCGTAATCCTAATGGTGTAAAGGCACATACAACTACACAAAGACGAGGCTCTAAACATTTGAAGACAATAGCATTACGTTTTCTTCACCACAGAATCAAAAGACAATCTAGACCATGAAGCCAGGAGCATCTCAACAACACAGTGGGCCGTGCCTTTTCCCACAAAGCACCGCACCGCCATGTGGGTCAGTTACGTATGATTCAGTTCTCTTAGCTCTTAGTCCGGGGGCCCTAACACTTCACGGCAAGAATAAATAACCATCAAGTCACTGTCATAACGCACAGACTTTGAATTGCATCATCAACGTCTATGAGAGCACCTACATTCAATTTTAATCCATTCTCGATCTGCTTTCTACAGAATAAATACAATAAAACCAGTAGCACCGTGTACGGTTACGCCAACTCTAATTAAACCTAGTAATAAAAGACGCGATACCTAACACTTCATCGTCCTATTTATTTCTACTGCAAAGTAAATGTTTTTAGGTATAATTTATTGATAATTTCCTCCGTAACAGACCAACGCCTATCAGTAATAAAACCAGAA
The DNA here is from genome assembly GCF_000696155.1 of Zootermopsis nevadensis. The sequence goes on from NW_019059631.1 coordinate 163,227, forward strand.
AGTAGTCCTATACTGCTAATGAATCGGCTTTGCTTTAAAGTTATGACAAAGAAATGCTGTTTATACATTAAAAAATGGCGGTATTCAGTTGCGTTACATGGAGCTTCAAGTTTAAATCGGCCTGAGCATTTAACCCCATGACATTTTGTGGCTTACTTGGTGGCTGTGCCAGCAGCCTTTCCGCAATGCAAGATCACAGCGCCTGTTGCCGCTTGTTTTGGTGTGAGCGGCACAGCTGCCAAATGACCTCACTGTTAAGAAATGGGGTAGTCACTACGATTCAGCAAATAATTAATAAAATAAAAATAATGAAGAAAGATGTAAATGTAGTTTCTGTGCGTCTGATATGTTGCTGTTCTTGGTTCACATTTTATGCGTGTCGTCTATAAAACGCGTATTTTTTCTAACGCCTATCATTACAAACAATTTCATTTGACACCCTCAGTTCACAAATACTTTCGTGTCTCTCCATAAATAATAAAAAAAGCAATGAACAATTTGAAGAGAGGCGGGAATCTTAAATTCTTCCCAAAACGTCTTATTGAACCGCTAATTCTGCTAAAATATTATTATTAGTGTTATTAACACTACAGCCAATCCATTCTCCAAGATGTACCAAATGTATTTTAATGTACATTTACACATGTAATCCTGGGGTCTCGGGTTCGATTCCCGGCGGTGCCCGAATTTATAACTTGTGTTGGGCAAGGCCGTGGTCTAGGCAACACGGAGTTTTCCTCCGGGGGCATCCCAACAATTACTCCATTCACACACAGAAGAAGGCAATGGCAAACCACTTCTGGATCATCTGCCAAGAACGTATATGAACAGGTCCCAGTCCGAGAAAAGGATGGAAGGATCCTGTTCATATGGACCTGTCGTCACACAGAACACTAAATAAATAAATAAATAATAAAATTACACACAACACGTGTGACAGACCCAGAAGTGTACAAAATACTTTAAACTGCCTTGTCTTTACTGTTTCAGACGGAGGTCCTAAGAGCGATGAAGATGGAGGCAAGAAGTCCCTTCGAAACACTGGTAACTCCTACATGGCTACACACGGTCAAAACCTAGAAGGCCACAGTCAGTATAGGGTACTTACTTCTACGTACCTGAGACAAACCCTGCCTCTGAGGTACATAGCGCAGCAGCTGTTTCCGAAATACATTTTGTTTTTAATACGTGTTACAGATTTCGCTTGAGGCATTATTATTGTATAATTCACGTGAGCATCTTTCGAATGATGTATGATGTTCTTAGAATGGTGTTTTTCTGAAGTTCCCTGTCGTCGTGTTGGCCAAATATTTTCTGAGTGACTTGGAGACAGTTCCAGTTGCTCCCATAATTATTAGAATTTCTTTTGCTGTTACATTCCACATTTTATTATGATTATTATTGTTATTATTATTATTATTTAAACTACCTTCACTCAGAGACCATACAAGTGTCGAGCCAAAGAAATTTTCATTTTTTTAGCTTATTACAGGGTTGTCCAATTTCCCGTCAAACGAAACTTCTAAAAATATATCGTATAATACGATATTTTAAAATAATATATCTTCACAGCATATCTGTCCTCGAGTCAGGTCCAACCATACAAAGTAGGTTTCTGAGATTCGTTTGAACGTAATGAACACTTCTCGCCTTAAATACGAACGACACCTCGACCCAGCGACTCTGTTGCCTTGGTACCTCGCAAACCGCCTCTTGCGTCAAATAGGAGTGTAAAATATTTTATTCCGACAGGATCATTGAAATATAACATGAATGCCCCTTTCTCACCTGCCGACCAGGCTTCCCCGCCAAACAATACCCCGACGTTCTGCAAGGAGACGGATGACTTAATCAGACGTGGTGGAACTAATCCTTATTCCACCGGCAGACAAACGTCTCCACATTGTGCAACATTCTTTCCCACTGCACCCTTCTTTCGAGAAGGAAATAAAAAATTTTCCACTCCAAGGGAACTTTACAAAGTTTCTTATCTGACACAAAACCGCCCCATATGTCAATCTGCTGCTTCATGGTCAGATTTCAGTGCGACGTTTCGGCAGGAACTTTTGGCCTGTCTGCGTCTATTCTGCTATGTTCAAATACGACACTTCACATTTCGGAATTACGCATGTAATCAAAGTAATTCTTATGACTGAACTAGGTATTTCCAAAAATTACTTTCTTTATTATTGTATCTGCAGGAATTTAATTCGTCTCTTTTAGCAAAATTATGTTTGCCTACGTAAAAGTTATTAAATAAGCGCTCACTTCACTGCTGATACTTGAACTGAATCAGTGTTTATTGGTTTCAGATGAAAAATGCATATAAAATTAAGTTGAAGACCAGAAGGGAAAAAGACCACTCGGAAAACCTAAACATAGAAGGATAATATTAAAATGTTTTAACTAAGTAAACCGTGAGCTTGTAAATTAGATCAGCTGTCAGAAACATGGAAATAGACTTTTGAACTGTATAGAAGACGGGAAAATTTTGACCAGCAGAGCAACTATCAGCTTTTCAAGAAGGGCTTTGATTCACTGAGTAGAATTATAATAATATATAAAGATTACTATATCAGAAATATGAAAGTTGAAAGGTAATGAAGCCAATCCCAGGAAATATTTACTTTCTTAAGGCGCGGGACAGTGACCCAGGGGCTCCGAGTTCGTCGGCAGATGTGATCTTTCATTGACAAACGCCCTCTGCATGCATTCCAACTCAACGAAGAGGAATCCGACAAGCCTATGGCTTCGTCACACTCCAAAATTTCAAGAAATATTCAGAATCCAATATAGCAGTGACCTCTTCATGTATTCGGTTCCTGGTAAAGCTACGCCCCCTCCCCCGTAAACCAGGCACAGTTATGCGAGAAAGAGTGACATAAGCGTGACATTCTGCAATTCAACTGGCTGGAATGCGACAAGACAAACATAAATCTTACTGAGTACGATTTCGGGTTCTCACGGAGGTCAATCAGAAGATGGCTGTCTTATGGATTGCAGCGCTGTGAAGCATGGTAGAAGGCGATACGCCCTGATGATGAAGGCAGCAAAGACCTCAGAAACGTCGATGAACTTTTATCAGAATACATGGAGCTACAACCCAGAAGACAGCTGTCTTCGTGAGAATTTCAAATGTCATCACATTATTTCCTGAACTTCTGTTTTTAGTTGTGACGTCATAGCTGGTTGTTGTTTCGGGTCCGACAACTACTTATGTCCTTATTTTCCGTAACAGCCAGAATATTATAAGGCACAGGTAAGGACCTATTGTTACTTTAACTATTCAATAGAATTCGTTGGTGTGGGTGGTAATTTTATATCCATTTCGCACGCCCATATTTCACCACTTTGCCTGCTGCCTTGATTGTTGATTACTATGACAAGTCGGGCCCCCAGGAGATGCTGCTGTTATTACAGTGATCATTGTGGGTGCGACCGGCAAAGCTACCTGCTGTTATTCCTAACAGGTCACGAACATCAGCTCAAATTCGCGTGATCCACTGATTGATTGCTAGCTATGAGAAACGTTAGCCAGTCGGAAGAAGTGAAATGCTGTTTAACATGAAACAACTATGGCGATCTCCAGGCGGGTTTACATTTACAAAAATTACTGTTTCGAAACTAGTGGTCAGTTATTATTGGAATAATAGAACGGCGAATTAGCTAAAGTGGTAATTCGATATCGTTACTTTAACAGGATCGATACGGCATTGAGCGAGAAGAGATCTATTCGCCGATCAATTTATTAACACCTGTAACGAACCAATCGAAGATAAGAATGACCTAGGATTTTACATACTGCAGGCAGGATTAGTGCTAAAATTTGCTACATCCCCGGAAGTATGCTGTAAAACAGACCTGCCCAAATTTTTCGAACAAACTAACGCAACCTTACCGAAGAAATCCCTACCTAAGTTAACCTAAGCTAAGCTAACCTAACCTAACCTAGTCTAACCTAACCTAACCTAGTCTAACCTAACCTAACCTAGTCTAACCTAACCTAACCTAGTCTAACCTAACCTAACCTAGTCTAACCTAACCTAACCTAGTCTAACCTAACCTAACCTAGTCTAACCTAACCTAACCTAGTCTAACCTAACCTAACCTAGTCTAACCTAACCTAACCTAGTCTAACCTAACCTAACCTAGTCTAACCTAACCTAACCTAGTCTAACCTAACCTAACCTAGTCTAACCTAACCTAACCTAGTCTAACCTAACCTAACCTAGTCTAACCTAACCTAACCTAGTCTAACCTAACCTAACCTAGTCTAACCTAACCTAACCTAGTCTAACCTAACCTAACCTAGTCTAACCTAACCTAACCTAGTCTAACCTAACCTAACCTAGTCTAACCTAACCTAACCTAGTCTAACCTAACCTAACCTAGTCTAACCTAACCTAACCTAGTCTAACCTAACCTAACCTAGTCTAACCTAACCTAACCTAGTCTAACCTAACCTAACCTAGTCTAACCTAACCTAACCTAGTCTAACCTAACCTAACCTAGTCTAACCTAACCTAACCTAGCCTAACCTAAGTGAACCTAACGTTACTTGCGAAAACCTAAACCATCTAAACACTTCCAAAACCCAGGAGGACACCTAGGGTAGGTTAGGATGGGTGATTAAGGGACGAGGGAAGAGGAATCCAGAGCAGAGGACAAAGAAGAACAAAACACAACAGAACTGTATAAATTAGAAGAAATGAGCGCAGAAGAGCTGAGGCGAGAGGGTAAGTTCAAATAAAAGAGATCTGAAGAGAAGATAATAGAAGGGAACAGATGAGACGAGAGGAGAAGAGAAGAGGGAATAGTCGAGAAGAAAGTAGAAAAGAAGAGAGAGAATAAGAAAATATAAGAGGTCAGAAGAGAGAAGAGAGGATAAGAAAAGAGACGAAAAAGTTATTAAGTACTTAATCACCTACACGCAGCAGCGTTCTTATTGGTAAGTTGACAGTTGCTTAGCTAGACAAGAAACTCCCTACCTTTTACGGAAGCACGAATTCATTATGATATTTATGATCATAAGTAGGTTTAGTCCAGTCCACATGTTCAAACCTGTGTATCGGTCTCTCAGGTTCTCCGACTAAAATTTTGTATCCATTTCTCATCTCTCACCATGCCTACCTGTTTCAATTTACCTTGCGCCCTCTTCTCAAACTATGTACGCCAGCTTCATTGACGGTGATAGACCAAGTTTTACACCCGCACAAAACGAACAAAATTAATTTACACCCATTCTAATCTTTCAAGTTTCTAGAGAGCAGAATGGAGCACAAACCGTTTTAAACTAAACAGCAGCAAATGTTCCCCGAATTTAATCTCCTTTTTAAATTTTTTTCATGAATGTGATTTCGATTTATTTGCGCTGCGTTTGTTTCAAGTACGCGAACGTCCCGCAAAGCTTCAAAGGATTTATTAGCCGCCTTCACATTCTGGTGACGGGACATGGACCCGCCGCTAATGGTTGCTAACGAGTCCAAGGGGCTTGACCTAAGGACATTCGCAATGATCCATCAGTTTCACTGCACTTATGACTTTGTTGTAACACAAAGCCAGCTAGCAATTCGATTTTATTACTACACACACGCCTATAAGGTTCCACAGCTTCAAGTTGGTACAGTCAGTGACAAAAATTAACACTGTTTAAGTAAGCTTCACTTTCACTCACTTTACTGTGCAGGATATTCTTTGAAAAGTCGATTGTACACTCGGCTTGTCAAAGAATAGCCCCCTTTCTTGGTAGAACTCGAACGTCCATCACCGTGTTCACAAAATCCCGCCACCGGACTCTATCCTGAGCTAGCTGAACCCGGTTCGCTCCATCAATTCGTATCTCCTTGAGGTCCATCTTAACTTTATCCTCCCACCTATGTCTAGATCTTCCCAGGGGTCCCACCCCCTCATCCTCCTCGATTTAATGGCCCTAACATTATCATGTGAGGCGTAAAGGCCGCGAAGCTCATTATTGTTGCGTTAAGTATGCTTAAATACATGAACATTCATTTGGTGATTTTTAGTCAGTTGACAGAATCGGACCTAAAGGAGTTTTAAATACAAGGGACAATTTAATTAACTCCATAAAATTTGGTCTTTCCTGAGAAGCTGACAGTCAGTCACACAGTCAAGGATTTACAAGCATTTCATGAAAGACCAAGGTTCTGAATGGGGAATCCTCCTCGGTTTATATAATTGGTTATCTTTATTTCTACGGATATCTATTCAGGAACTCAGAATTAAGAATGGGGAATCCTCCTCGGTTTATATAATTGGTTATCTTGGTTTCTACGGATATATATTCAGGACCTGAAGTCAGAAATAAGAGTAAGGCATAGGTAGTTAACACATGAAGATCCAGTTTATTAAAGACGTGATATAACAGCAACAGATCAGTTATCTCAAAAAGTTCAAACACTGAAGGCGTCGTTTCGCGTTATATAATAAAACTTTACGGTCAGCTGCAAGAACAAGGTAATCCTACTACGTCTTATCTATTGTCAGCTTCATAAAGGAGTTAAATTATTCGTGTCGCAGTACCGATTATTCCCAATTCCAAACTCCCTTTCGGAATTACACTATAAAACTTTTTCCAGTCCGCCCCCGAGTTTAATTTCTGCACTGCACAAGCCTATATATAAAAAGAACCACTTGATTTCACTTGCTGAGAACAAGTTGTGTCTGCTTCAAGAGTTTCTACTGCATAAATGGTTCTAATTAGAAATAACGTAGGTACATGAGTTTACGTATGGAACAAGAACTCTTGACCACCAGCAAAAACGTTCGTGTGCAAAGTGTTTTGTTCCACAATTAAACTAAATAAGAGTCCGATGATGTATTTCTGGTACCTTACAGCAAAATCAGTCTGCAGTCTGCTGTAACAGCTGCCATGGCAACGCTCTTAAGGGATTCCGTGCGTTAATATATGATTATGTGTGTTTACTATTCTGAGTTCCCTGTCATTCTTCGCTGGTAATTTTCTAGCATTACATGTTTAAGGGGGGAATGTGAGGGATTATTGTTCTTGAAAAGTTTAATCTTCCTAACAATATCATAAACTATTTTAAAGTCAGGACTAATCACATAGTTACGAAGCAGTACCAAAAGTGATTACTATTCTCCGAAAATATTTCCCCAAAATGTCATCATGCAACAATTTTTTGTTTTTCAACTCTAGAATGCTCGTGATAAGATGGCTGCCTGCTGGGATGCTGATCAGTGTAGTTTACTAGAAGTTTACGGACGTTTCAGAGGTCCTTGCTGCCTCCATCATCAGGGCGATCATTACATTTCCGTTTCACAGACAGAAAACACACAACTCCTAAAATTCTCCTTGTACCATATCAACTATAATATTGTCCAGCAGTGTCCTTACTGTTTCCCTACCCACTGGCTGATAAACAATACGTACTTTTTATTATTTATATTTATTTAGTGTTCTGTCTGACGACAGGTCCATATGAACAGGATCCTTCCATCCTTTTCTCGGACTGAGACCTGTTCATATACGTTCTTGGCAGATAATCCAGAAGTGGTTTGCCATTGCCTTCTTCTGTGTGTGTGAATGGAGTAATTGTTGGGATGCCACGGAGGAAAACTCCGTGTTACCTAGACCACGGCCTTGCCCAACACAAGTTATAAATTCGGGCACCGCCGGGAATCGAACTATACAAGTTATTTTTGATAAACATACAAAGATAGACGGACATGTCCACAGAACCGCGATTTCTAGTATCGTCGGGATAATTATTTTTATAGGCTACAGAATTCATACCTGCAAGCTATACAGACGAGATGACGCAGAAAGCCAGTTTAGAGTTCATGTGACATTGATATAACAGGCTGATTCGGAGAGGCCGCGTGACGATGTCTGTGCAACACTGGCATAAGGTTATCACAACGTCACGGACCTCGCTTAATACCAAATTACTAGCAAGTTTTTTCGTAACTGAACCAAACCCTTCCCAAAGTCACAGAACGGACCTTGGCGAAAGGTCTTTCAGTAAACCAACTTCCAGTTAAAGTTCAATTAGCCCCGTAATAAAACAATCAAAATCTGGGAGCGTATAGGCGTTCTTTACACAAAGACCTACACAGCAAAGCTCAGAGCGCCCTGTGGAAATAGTGAATTCGTCTGTTACTGTGTTCTTATCAGTGGCTTGCCGCAAAACACTTCCACTACTACAAAAGCTGGGCAATTGATTTCCGAGGGTTAAACGCATTTCCTTCAAAAACCAGAAACCTAACTACATCCGTCCTGAGACGCTGGTAGTTCCTTAGCTGATCTTCGCATCGCCAGTGTTTTATGAAATACGAACGTTAATTGCCGTGTTCACAACAGTTCCATACTGGACCGTGTCCTGAATGAATTTAATCCAGCCCAGTTCGTGACATTTATTTTTCCATGAACATAAAATGTCCGAAATTTCTTCAGAAACAGTAGAAGACACTAACAAATGCTCCTGCTGATTACGATGCAACTGAACGTGATATTTTGTTCCTGAATTCGCATCAAATAACAAGATCTCTCTAAATTGACAGAGCTACGCTATTGTAAACTCAATCAATCGCGTAACCTCGTTTATATCAATGACGGTGCCGACCACATGCAAATTGGACGCTTGTTTCAAAGAACAGAACCCAAGTCTTTGTAAACTAATTGTCATCAGATCACATGCGATCCAACAACCCTTTAAATCACAACGCAAGTCTCAATAAAAGATTAAAAATTCAGTCCGTACCGCGAAGAAAACACGACACTTCACCATTACGAAAATCAGCTGGTTAACGCTGTTTAAGGAAATAATCGCTGTTTATTCTGAAAATCAAACAAAACACAGAGAGACAATCTGTGAGCAAATTGCAGTCTCCGAACGTTGACGAAAGTTACCAATGTGCTTTAAATAGTTAATACTATGTTACTACGGCAACCAACTAACAAACACAAGAAATACCCTGAGCTTCATTGAATAAAAAATTCATTACCGTGTAGACAATCAGCCAGTCAACACTCTGACACATTAACCTTCAGTTTTTGTGATTAAATCCTGATCAAAGAAAGATGGTCCTAACATGTCATATACAGCGTGTGTAACATCCGTTAGAGCCTTTCTACATTTGAGAGCCGGTGTATTACATACGTACTGCTATTATTTGACACAAGCAAACAGTGTCACGCACAAAGCCTGCTGGACAGCGCGAGATGCAAAGTCAATATTCGTCAGTCAGCTACAAAGAGATTTCAGTGCTACATTGCTTTATTATTATTATTATTATTATTATTATTTTTATTATGGGTATTTTGTTGATGAGGGGGGGGGAGTTGGTGTTTCATTGTTGACAAATGCTGGCATGGCAACACAAAGGATTGGGGTGTGGGGTCGAATATGCAATGTTTAGTTGGTTTCTTCCCCGAGGCTTGTAGCCCTGTATTTATTGACTTTGGTGGATTGTGATACACATCGGGTTTGTTTGCTCTGTGGGTGGCACCTCCTTATCACCTTCCGTTCGGGTGGCACCTCCTTATCACCTTCCGTTCGGGTGGCACCTCCTTATCACCTTCCGTTCGGGTGGCACCTCCTTATCACCTTCCGTTCGGGTGGCACCTCCTTATCACCTTCCGTTCGGGTGGCACCTCCTTATCACCTTCCGTTCGGGTGGCACCTCCTTATCACCTTCCGTTCGGGTGGCACCTCCTTATCACCTTCCGTTCGGGTGGCACCTCCTTATCACCTTCCGTTCGGGTGGCACCTCCTTATCACCTTCCGTTCGGGTGGCACCTACTTGTCACGGCACTCTCAAGAAAGCGCCAAGTGCAGGATGAGAGGAATCCTAGCACCACATCGCTCTCTCGGTGCACAGCTTTCGCAAGGCACATAATATCGATCTTCAGCTAGGCATTGATTAAGCCGGCGAAAATTAGGAACGTCAGAATGAAGTCGATTCTGGTCGCCTTTTGAAGAGTCAGGGGTGCATAGTGGACCCAACGGCGATCTGCGTGTCTGAAGCGACGGATGTGATCATCTCTTCCGTCTAGGGTCTTCGAGAAAATGCTAGAGACTGCACTTTTCTCATCTCAGATGTGCATGCTGCATACCCCGCCCATCCCACGGTCACTTATTTTTCAGTTCCTCGCCCGTCTACCTTGGAGAGCGAGACACCTGTTATTCATTGTTTTGAGCGATGCGCCGTGCGGTCGACTTCTGTCCTGGCCACACCCCGTTCCTTCTACACCCATTGTGTTCCGGCACGAGTGACGCCGAAGTATTCCGAGTGTGCCCAGTGAGCCCATGGACTACAATAGGTTGTGGGACCCCGTTGTTATCTGCCCCCTCCACTACCCTCGAACACTATTGTCTGCGCGGTGCGCCCAGAATGCGCCAACCACTGTTACATTCCCCCCAATCCGCGCAACTCAGGGGCGTCTCTTTGAGATACACCCCCGCATTGTAATCCATTGTCTCGGCAACGCGCAATCCCACTGGCTGTGAGCGGACCGATTGTCTTCTGCACCGATACGTGGCGCCACGCTCACAGATCTGGCGTGGACACCGGATGCCAGAAGCCATCACTGGATGACTGGGGTCCTTTCCCTCCGGGGGTAAAGCGAGGCCGGTGCGTGATGCTGACCACTCAACCCCATCTAGTGCCGAGGTCAAGAATGAGTAGGAGCTTTTGCACCTCTCCCCCCAAGCTTCCACGTGGCGTATAGTGGAACAACCTAACTTTACTTTTATACTGTATGTCACTTATTTTGGGACGACATCTCAAACAATTGGAATTTTGTTATTAATTCTGCCGGATGTAACCGAAAACAGACTCGAACTAACATCCTTCCAGTTTGTCGTCACGTGCAGAAAGATTGGCTTTGTTTAAGTTCACTTACTTTTCTCTAAGTAAACTTCAGAATTAAACTGAATCAGTTCTCAACAGCGGATGTTACGTGATTAATCGTACGTGAACACAGAAACACTGAAGGTGTTTCCGCCCTCACATAGGCACAGTTGTGTTCTTTCTTTGGGCTCGGTGTTACGAACACCTTTGTAGTGTTTGTTCAACTCTCCCTCAGCGCAGTGTTAGCCAAAACTCTTTAAAACATTGTCACTTCTTCTAACACGTGCCATACAACGCAAGGGATCCACAAACAACAGAGTACAGGTAGCCCTCGATTTGCGTCGGTTCAATTTGCGCCGATTCAGAATAACGCCGATTTTGAAACCAGAAAGTCAAAAAGGGAAACAAAATTTACTATTATTTATAACGTTTTACAATGTATCTCGTACTGATTCTTATAATAAATCGTAATTCTTACATCGCTGAAAATTATAAATACAGTAATCTCTGCAATTACGTTTGTTTCGTTAACCCGAATTTGCTCCAAAGAGATCGATGAATTGGTAAAAGCTGTTTGTGAAATGCAAACTTTTGCATATGCGAGTTTGCTCTTATGCAATTTAAACTTTCAAAGGACTAATTTAATCTCTGCGGAGTTACCGGGGTAATTTTTACTACGCGGTTTTCTATAAGTCGGCGTCTCACATGAATGCAACTATCGCATAACAGCAGAGATCGCTGTCACTCGCAGGGACCAACGAATTGCCGATTATAAATGAATAAAATATATTTTTTTAAATTCCCTTTATTTTATTTACGTTATTTCAGAGCTTTAAATGTAATGCCATTATATTACTCGTCAATGTTTAGGTGCTGGGAACGCGTGTCATTGACTTCCCATTGAGTCACATTATAAAAGAGTTTCAATTTACGCCGGTTCGTCCAGGAACGCATCCCCGGCGTAAATTGAGGGCTACCTGTATTTTCGTTTTTGTAAAATTCTATACCTGGCTGTCAACATTAACGCCATAAATTTACGTGTCTTATTTTCCACAACTTTGGCGAAATTCTTCAGCAAAAAGAATATCAATCCTTGAGCAGCTAACGGAATACGTTAATAAACACTGGAGAATAATATTAAAACGGTTCTTAAATAAATACTGTGATAGGGTGTGGAGTGAATTAATCTGGCTCACGGCTCAGTCTGATACAGTCGCGAACGCTTATTAACACGATAATTAACCTTCAGGGTCCATAAAAGACTTAAATTATCGACCAGGTGAGCGACTGTCAGCTTCTAAAAGCGACTCAGTAATGTTCTGTGTGCGTGTTTAATACACCACTGCTTAGCGCCACTGCTAAAATGTCTGTTAAGTCACTGCGGGACACGAGGGATGTTAGTATGATATATTGGTGAGATTAAGGTTCTCATGGCTACGAGTGTAAGCTGTCGGAATCAACGTACATCACGCAGTCCCAAAAAATAGGATTAAATCAAGAAAAGTTTGTAGCAACAATGGGCCACCTATGAGACGATATATGGAACCAGGTTTCAAGCTTCGGTAGGAAGATCGATAATACAACATTCTGTAATACAAGTAAAACAGAACAATGTACTGTTGGCGACTGTAATCTTGAGACTTGCAAGAAATGTGGGAAGACCGAAGCGTTAAAGGCTGCTTGCTGCATAGCATACGCTATCTTTCGTCCTTCACCCCACTTCCTCACCCCCCCACAAGGTCTCAAGATTACAGTCGCGAACAGTACGTAATATCTGTATCTCGGACGCATTCGTGGATGTTGGTTCGATCCCCTGATTAAAATTTACTTCTGTACAGCAGACGTTTCGTGTGGACTGTGTTATCATCAGTACGAAGACTGGTTGGACAGCCGGGAATCGATCACTGGATATCGGCGTCCCGACGCTCGTATCTGTTTACATGTGGGCGATGCTCGACGTTGGTTTTACATTATCTTATGACGTATGTTAATATGTGCTTATGTTGGGTTGCGTACGTTATTTCAAGAAAAAGAACTTTGGTATTTAAGTCGCTTTTCCGTCGTGCTTAGTGGCGGGGGAGGGTTGGGGGAATCTCGAGCTCCGTGCGAACGTCATTATTCTACGATAAGATTTATGTCTTCTACGTTCAGCCTACATTTCGATCAATGTTTCACTGGTATCTGACATTTGTCGTCTCCAGGTTCGAATTTACATCGTCTAAGCAGGAGATTCTGTTACTTTATACGCATTGAATCTCGGATTGTTTGTGTTTTAAATTTCAGATTTCATTTTATCTAAAAGATCATTAAAGTGAATGGACCAACGTGAGGTATACCTTCAATTGTAGGTAAATAACTTTCAGGAGGAACACATTGATGTCACTCCTGAAGATGGAAGCAATATATTCCTCCGAAACGTTACTATCTTTAGTGTCAGAAAAAAAAACGGAGGAGTGAGAACACATAGTAATTAATTATAGAGCATTTTCATTTCTTCGAGGTCACCAGCAGAATCTAAAGTTCTCACGGCGTTAAGAACGAAATTTCTTTCGTTCTGGATTGACGATTGATCGGCCCTACAACGAAGGACACAGTCGTCGTCCTCCATCTACTGGGTCCTTTCCTCAAGCACTGAAAAATCAATAACGTCCCGAAGTTGTTCGTCCGCCAGATGGCAGGAGAGTGTTGATGTAGACCACGCACGCAGCTAGGTTCAGCTCGCAGACACAGATAGCGCGCGTGTCAACACGTGAAAGAACTTTCACTGTCTGTTCGTACAGCGCATGTAATGATGACGTATATTGATTTGCATTTGTTTAACTATAAACATAATTAACTATGGCAAGTAATTAGCAAATTGACATTTTTGGTCCAACAACACAAAGTTTATTCGCGGGAAATCTATTGTCTCGTCTCAGTAAATAAATAAATAAATTAATGCCAGACTGCATGACAAAATATCCAAAAAGACAGTCATCTTCGTTTTGATTTTAATTTTAAGTTCATATTCTTTAACTATGCCATTTTATAATGACTGTCAACTTATCTACGCCACTTGGGGTTCATAATTAGCGGTTAGAACGCTGGTCTTGCAATCCTGGGGTCTCGGGTTCGATTCCCGGCGGTGCCCGAATTTATAACTTGTGTTGGGCAAGGCCGTGGTCTAGGCAACGCGGAGTTTTCCTCCGTGGCATCCCAACAATTACTCCATTCACACACAGAAGAAGGCAATGGCAAACCACTTCTGGATCATCTGCCAAGAACGTATATGAACAGGTCCCAGTCCGAGAAAAGGATGGAAGGATCCTGTTCATATGGACCTGTCGTCACACAGAACACTAAATAATAAAATAATAATGATTACCAGTCAATGACCCATGAGTATTGGTCATCTGGAGAGAAATTTTGACTGTAAAAGATTCTTAGAGCCTGCCACTTCAAAACCATCGTCACTACGGGCTTCTACATAACTGGAAATCTTCTAGAACTATCTAAGCAAAAGACGGAGTCTAACGAAGGTTTATTGCGATTACAAACGAGAGTCGTTCGCACTAAAAGGGCTATAAGCTGTGTCTATTTCTTGTTCCTACTTTTAAATTTCTGTTTTGCATGGATCAGAGTCCTTCATCGGAATCCGATAGCAACTTACTCACTCAAGAAATCCACCGCCTTTCATTTAATCCAAAGGTTCATCACCGTGTTCACAAGAGCCCGCTACCAGAACTTATCCATATTCAAATTCAACCCACTCTCTTACATTTAACTTCATTAAAATCCATTTTTAATATTAACCTCCAACTTACTCTTATGTTTCATTGTAAATTTAAAATGGCATAGAAGATGCTGTAGAATTTACTTTTTCTTACAATCTCTGATTAGTCACCGAGTGCCGAGGTTAATGGACATTTAATAACTTCACTTTTACCTCCATGTACCTAGAATCTAGGTTGTCCTCAGACATTGTGGCAAGAATTGAAGCTCGAACGCCCAGTGCCATTTCAGAGGCCCCAATCCGGATTGACGGAGGTGTTACTTATATACTTTGTATATCATCTTGGAAATTCAGCGGACGCCGACTTCCTTATGTGCTCGGCGTAAACCGTAGTCAGAAATATGGGGCGCACGTGATGCCTTTTCTAATAAAGTAACTTTTCTATTTGTGTAGCAATTTCTTTTGTATCCGAATCGTATCATTGGAAAACAGAGACAGAACAACGGCGAACGAATAAAATGTACGGAGAAGAAACAGGGAAGAAAAAAAAGATCTGAAACAAGAGAGAACACAATAATAATTGTGATGTCAAGCGCGAAACTTATATTACCTCTCGTTCGATGTTTGGCTTTTCCACGGATCTGTTATTACAGCCAAGGACTGGAAGCAGGGAGAAAAATTGAGACAGAGCCATCTGTTTTTGGCTCCTGGGCATATCATCTCTTTTATTCTACCTCCTGTAACAGAAATTTCTTTTCCGAAGTATCGCCGTTGTCATGCGAGCACAACGACGATGAAAATGTTGGATTTAAAATTAAATGTCAACGAGTATACTCGTCACTACATTTAAGGGTTATTTATTAACGAAATTGTAACGTTTGATTTGTTGTGTGTTTGTTTGTAACAAGACTTATGAAGCCAACGCTCACATTTGCGCTATAAAAGGTTGATCAAACACTGGGATCATTGGTTCGAATCCCGCTGACGACATTTTCGCCTTTTATCTGCACATTTTGCGATGAGCTCATTCCACGTCTACTGTCAGAGGAATAAAAGTCCACGATACCGGAATTGATGCTAAATCGAAGCCGATCGGAGCGCGTGTCCTAACACAGCTGAAGAACATTTTAATAAACGTGTGTGTTCCATGTGACGAAGGGAAAAGTAATCTCTACAGATGTAAAAGCGAGTAGAGCTGGTAATTCACTGATAACGCACACTTGCTCTGTATTCCAGCTCAATGAAGATGGGTCTAGATGCATTAGATCTGAGGTTATCACGAGGTGAAGACGTCCATGTTGGTATTCTGGGTTGTAACAGATTTCCTACTGCACGTTCCTCCGAAATGTTGACGTCTATCCCAAGGACCACGCGGAGTTTACAGCCGAGGAAACCAACTTCAACAGGTCTACCCGTATTTTACGTAGAATCACCCATAAAACTCGCTAATTGTAACATTTTTAAATATTATCGTAAGATATTTGTAACATCCCATGAACACTAAACTAATATGTGATGAATAATAACTAATAAAACGTTCTTATGCTGATTGTGGGCTGTTAAAAGCACGGTAATGAACCTTCCGGGAATTTCTTGATTAGCTTAGCTTCTGAAGAATGACTCTCATGCTCAAAGTTAATTCAATGACGACTGCGCTCTAAACTGTAAAACCTAGGTTAGGGACCGCGTGTCCCATTCGTTATGCAGCGCGCAGAACACGGGATCCGAGCCTTGCACCTTCCCCATCCATAAACCCAGAGCACAGGCCAGCTATAGCACCAATATATTACACATACGTCCTTTCCAACAAAGTTTATGGCCAGGCTAGTGCCCATAAACTGTGAAAATGCTAAATCTAGCGTAAGATCATTCCACCCGAAAGTGACGCATTGTGCTACAAAAGAGAGAGAGAGAGAGAGAGAGAGAGAGGAGGAGGGGGGAGGAGATCACAAGCAAGTGGTATCCAGGAACGAAGCATCCTTTGTCGTTTTGAACTTTTCATTATGTTTTTATAGCTGCGCGTATAAAGGATAATTTTTCTTTATTGTTAATGTCGGTGATTTCGTAATGTAATTTTTTTATGGGTAGCCTTGAAATATGCTCTGGACTTCATTTTTACGCATGCTACATTAAATTAATTCAATGTTTACGGAAAATGTCACAACTAGTTGGCGCTGAAGATCGCTTTTATTTTATTTTCTTGTTTATTTCTGCGTTAATTTCAGTCTTTATCTTCATTTATCCAGACTAATTCAGCACAAGTTGGTAGGATGCTGAAACATACGTTTGAAATAAGACTCGGTATAATTTTAAAAAAAAATCATAAAAATATTCAAAAAAAATCAGATGTAAACAAAGAATTACCGACTATGAAACAGTCCAGAATAATTTTTTTATCTTTGACCAGCTGAGTGACTATCAGTTTCTCAAGAAAGAGACTGCTCCACAGTCCGAATAATACATCAAACGCTGAGCATACTTCACTTATCTCAGAACTGACTTCGTGATCTGAGTCAGTAGCAGAAAACTGGCAACAGATGCAGATCTAATTCCCTACTTCTGCTCCATTGGTCAGCGCGAAGAAGGAACATCTTTTACACTGCTCGTGAGTACAAGCCCCAAGACGCTGTCCTTTTCATGTTCATGATATATCAAAAACAATAAGAAAGCTTTAAAACCCACGTATTTTGAAGCGAAAATATATTGTAGCCTAAATAAAAAAAAAAACTATAATAATATTTTGGCTGACGGTCGAACAGAAGTTATCGAGGGAATTCTTAATTTTGCTACCAGAAAAATAAATCAGCCATTTCCTTTCACTCAACTGCCCCCCTTCGGCACACGACGAACTATTCCGTACGTGGAGACACACGTAAGACGGTCTTGAAGGAAGAGTGGTCTAAGTACAGAAATAAAACACAGAGTGAGTGGTCGCTACTGTATTTCAAAATAAATTCTTTTCTCTAACGTCACAAATTTTAATCCTCATTTCCGTCACCACAAAACAACACGAGGTGAAATAAAGAGACCACTCGTTAGACCTAGACATAGAAGGAGTTAATTTAATGTGTCAATAACTAGGTGGGCTGTGAGGATGGAAAATGGATGGAGTTGGTTCAGGATCGTGGCCGGTGGCGGGCTCTGGTGTTGTCGGTGTTGGACCTGCGGGATCTGCTATCAGGGAGTTAGTTAGTTAGTTAATAATTAGATCGTATGCAGTTCATTGATATGATGACCAGTGAATGATGACATGGAAAAGGTTGTGGCTCAGATGAAGGCATTTTCTTGGAGAGACTGACAAAAACCACGAAAGACCATGAAAACCTCAGGATATGCGATCTCCGGACTAAGTTTGAACGAAAGGATTTGGCAATAATTTCTAGAATATTAAGAGCTGATAAATTTTCTTTTGACAACCGTTTGCAAGGGATATTAAGTTTTCCGCCATAATCAGTTAGCAATAAACTGTGCGCTTGATGGTGATAATGTCCAATCGCAGTGAAAATTAAAGGTTTCGTAGATAGCAGCACAGTCACCGTTTGAGAGATGGTGCCACCTGCAGCAGATTTTTGAAACTAAAATAAAACCAGGCGAACGTAAACATGTTATATCCATAATGCATTACATTATGCATACGATTAGTTTAACTTGAGTTGTGCTGGAGGCCTACGTTATATTTGATTCAACAAAGCAAATGTTGCTGCGAGAAATATTTGGTGACACCTCCTACACGTGTGGTGATTAGTGTATCACAATTCGAGCAATGTCAAAGCAAAATAAAGCTGAACAAAACTGCATAATGAGAAGTTCCAAAAAAAATTTAGTTGTAAAACTTTAAAGGATGAGACTGGATAATATTAAAGGGGATGTTTAAAAAACTTTCCAGGGTGTGGACTGGATTCATTTGGCTCAGGTCAGGGTCCATTGACGGGCTTTTGTGATCACGGCAACGAACTTTGGGTTCCATGAAAAGCTGGAAATTTCTTGGCCAAATGAGTGACTGTCAGCTTCTCAAGGACTGTATTCCATTGGGTTAGTACAGAACGAATTCTGACAACAGAATACAAACCTTACGTCGGTCTGTCCACTGTAATGGCCCTTCAGACAAAGCAAAATTTGAAATTTAAAACATAAAAATATCCAGTCGTTTAATGTGTAGAAAATATCAAAATATTCTTCATAAATAATGTAAATTCGAATCTGAAAATAATGCCTTTATGATTTTATTCAGTCAGCTACAAAAGAAAGGCCCTGTTAAGTCAGAGTAAGGCTTCTATTTGCATCATTGTGGCTTATATATTGATCTACTCAAATCAGCTAGTGAAAACAAAGAATAAGAGATTTATTTCTGAAGATGGAGGCGGCAAGTTCCTCCGAAAAAACGACGTCATAGCCCCGAAGGACTATAATCTAAATATCACCGCTAGCGAACACGTCAGATACCACAAAGTTTTGACTTTGCATCACCGCCTTTTCATAGAGACATATGTTCTCAGTCTGACTGTTCACTGGTCACTCAACGCAGAAACGACTTTATAATGTATGCTGGTTCGACGTTTCGGTTCATTTGACCTGTCCATCGCTCATTGTACATCGGTGGAACACATCGCGGATTGCACCCACCTCAGTGGCTTTGTGCTCAAGTTAATTCCGTCACACCGCACTCGAAAGGACGGGGCGGGATGGAAGGTACTTCCATCAATTCGAAGAAGCACAACGGAAGATACATTCACCACCAGTTACTATATTTCCACCAGATGAGGGCTACACGGGATAGCGTATATAAAAAATAATATGAAGAACGAGGACGGGAAATAATCTCCCGGGAGCTTTTAAAATCCATCGAAGCAGACAAAATCTTTGGTTTTTTTTTTGAATAGGGACAGACTAGAGTATATAAGGGCCTAACAGCAATCTTACAGGCCTGCACTACAGCACGAGAAGCTGAGTGAAGGAGGTTGAATTTTTCAAGAGGAAGGGGGGGATGAAAAGGATGAGGGGGTAGAAATAAGGGGTGAGGGGGTGAAAGTCTCAGATACGATGTATTGCCTGCCTGCCACATTGTTGTTTTCCCTTTATATCCTGCTCTCTGCCTTAACAACGAAACCCTCCCCCCCCCCTCCAACTCTCTTCTCATAATTTTCATCATCTGCAACATCGCTTGACCGAGTTTAAAAAGAACAAGATAAGGGGTGGGGGGTGGCTTCGATATTTCTCTCCGTCTTAAAAATCATCTACTCTTCTCCTAGAAGCAACGTTGTCTGTCTTATTTCACGATAAGATTGTTGCCTTGGTGAACAATAAACTTGGGTTCGTATTGTTGATCACAGTGTGTTATTTATCTTTTGTGCGCGTGCGCAGTTAGACATTGTTCGCAAGTGTTTCCTTCTTGTAACATCACAAATGTTCTAATTTGAGAATTAAAGTGTAAAATAAATATGCTTACTTCTGAAGTGAGTAATTTAGAAGGTAATTTATTAAAAATACCTAAGAATAACTACAAAACTACAATTTAATCTATTGTTTTACGTCAGTGTTAACTTTGGAAGCTCATCTTAACAAAACACTGAGCTTAAAACGAGGGTACCAGGGGGGAAAATAAGACAAGATCGAGAGAATTACGTAGTGAGGGGCTTCATTATTTCGTCTCTTCGTAAAATATTTTCAGGGCATGAAAGAGAATGAGATGAACAGGACACTGAAAAAATAAGATATACACACAAAACTTTCGTCTGAAACCTGCAGAAAGGAGAATACGTAAGGAAAGTTAGTGTAGATGGGACGATAATGCTAAAACAGGATGATAAAGAAATAGTGTCTTAAGGTACGGATTGGATTCGCCTGGCTCAAGATAGAGCACAATGCATGCCTTTATAAAAATGCTAATGAAGGTTTTTTTTTAAAATTATTCTTACTAAGCTCTACAACACTCTTTTCAGAGGTTTGTTCATAGTGAGTGACCAGTCGAGTTTCTACTCAATCTGCTAGAGACATCTAGTATTGAATCGGGAAACACATGGGAGTAATGACCGCTGAATTTTACGTACGAAACCTCAAGGTCACGCTCGTTCTTTTACGCCGAAGAAAGTTGTGCTACGGATTTCTGACAGTAAGTATTAGATTATCAAGAAGGACTCTGTTACGTAAAGATCATATTTCTGACCATAGAACATCGTCTACACGTCATCAAATTTTTTTTATATGTTAAATTCCCATGTACGCTACATGCCCCTCCAATCTCAGTCTCAATAATTCTTGGTGAAAAGCACAAATTAGGCAACTCCTCATTATTTTGGTAGCCTACGCACTCTTAGTTTTGAGAATACAAAATTCGAAGTAAAAACTCACCGTAAAGTAGTTTAAATGCTGATAACAATCTTGGACTATCCTCTCACATCCTTGTTTCTGTTCTAGTAGCTTTTCCTGGTTCTTCACCTTTGAAGTTTCCTTCTGAAGCTCCATCCACTGTTATTTCCATGTTGTGTCCACAATTTTAAAGTAATTTCACTCCACTAATGTTACGGCCATTGTTGATCACAACTTGTAAAACATCTGTGTATAAGTGAGACACACCCAATAACAATGTAGCTTCATTCCCGTTTCCTAAGCCTTTGAAACAACATAGCAACAAGTATTTACCGTTTCTGATCACTCCTGATAACACTTATTTCACAATTATTCTAGTTCGTTTAGTCTTCAGTCGATCATTTTGGTTTCAGATTTCAGAAAATACCAACTGTCCCAATAATGTTTCAAAAGTTGTTTTATGAAACTTAATATCTATCCCAAACACGTAATTGCATTACCGAGTTTCATTTCACGTATTCCATCACTGAAACTACTCACAAAATCGAAGTTAGCTCTCTTTTCGACACACTTGAAACAAACCTGTATGTGTTCTGACCTTGACGTCTAACATGGGTTAAACACGTGACCGGCCATTTTAGCCCCGTAAAGCGCGCTTTCTTCACAGCGTACTTCTTTTGTCAAAGAGCAGCAGAGTGGCCAACTGATAAAACAACATTTCTCCACTTGAAAACATTGAAGTACCTGTACGGCCGAGTATTTGAATGATAAGTTTACGCGGCAAATATGTTTAATCTATAAACCTGTGCTTGCATACAAAATCTAATGCTAAAAATCATAAAAATGTAACAATATAATTAATCTAGCCTACAATGTTTTCTCAAAAATAAATACGCTAATGAATCATTCGTTCGTTCATGTGTGTGCGTCACACGTCTGAATCAATTGGCCTGATTTGATGAAATTCGGTACGTTTTTATTACATTGGAGTCTGCCCTAACCAAGTAATGATAATAACATGAAAGGTCAAAACTTTCTAAGCGGAAACGACATTACAGACACTGAATATAGGGTCAACACAGCCAAGTCGAATGTTGAAAATTATCCGACGTTTCGGCAGTTGCCACCACAAATGCGAACAGGTGAATGTATGAGTATTCACCCTGAAGATGGAAACTGAATTCTTCGCCGAAACGTCGGACAGTTTTTTAAACTCCGACGTGGATTATCGCCAAAAGCTAAGGTTTTACGTCAAACAACGAATGTGTTTATGTTCGAAAATGCTTTTCGTGATGGAAATAACAGACTAAGTTTTAAAATTTTATACAGAATGACTCAAAATTATCTGACTTGTTATTTTTATGATACTGGGCGACCTGCTTAAATCACAGCCTCCATCGCAATAAAATACAAGTTAATTGTACTTAAACCGACACGCCGACAAAAAGATCTTTTTTCAAAATGAATCGAGGACAAAATTTTGTGCGCAGTGAGCACTCGCCTTCCCCCCCCCCCCAAATACCTTCTAAAATCTGATGGTGCGTTTGTTTTGAAAGAGAAAAGTAGAAGAACGGGAGGTTACTGCATTCGACAGACAATAATGGCGGCTGGTCACGTGATGATGATAAATTGTTATCCGCATCCTACAGTAGCTGCTGCCAATCACAGCTGGCCCAGAGTGGGACCACTGAACCAAAATAATAATCTCACGTCGCTCGTCACTGGCAAATATCTTCGTTCTGCAAACAAAGTCGATAGTGATCACAGGTTCACTAACAGACAACACAGCCCCAAACACTGATAAATAAAATTCCTACCGCGTTACAAAGAGCCAAGCGAAACATCCTCAACTTCCTTAGTAATTCTGTTAAGCACAGGGTCTGAGTCCTACCAACTGTGACTAGGTACATGAAATGGTCTCATCCAATTATATTTCCCGACGAAAATTCTGTACATATATTTCATTTCTCCATGCGTGTTATAATATACCCATAACACTCGCACATATCACCCTCATTAGTTTAAAAGAAGTTTGGCATAAATCCTTCATTATTCAAGTTTATCCATCCTTTTATAATTTCCCCTCTTTCTCAGGATCAAATATTTTACTCAGTATTTTGCACTCAGACGCGGGTTAATCTGAGTTACGTTTGAGGGACCCAAGTTTCGCACCCACACAAAAGAATATATATTATTATATAGCCTAATGCGTAAGTACTTGTTCGTATAAACAAGACACGTTTTAAATAGTCTTAAGACGGGAACAACAGAGGTATAAAGTAAATCTTTGCCACCACAAATGCGAACAGGTGAATGTATGAGTATTCACCCTGAAGATGGAAACTGAATTCTTCGCCGAAACGTCGGACAGTTTTTTAAACTCCGACGTGGATTATCGCCAAAAGCTAAGGTTTTACGTCAAACAACGAATGTGTTTATGTTCGAAAATGCTTTTCGTGATGGAAATAACAGACTAAGTTTTAAAATTTTATACAGAATGACTCAAAATTATCTGACTTGTTATTTTTATGATACTGGGCGACCTGCTTAAATCACAGCCTCCATCGCAATAAAATACAAGTTAATTGTACTTAAACCGACACGCCGACAAAAAGATCTTTTTTCAAAATGAATCGAGGACAAAATTTTGTGCGCAGTGAGCACTCGCCTTCCCCCCCCCCCCAAATACCTTCTAAAATCTGATGGTGCGTTTGTTTTGAAAGAGAAAAGTAGAAGAACGGGAGGTTACTGCATTCGACAGACAATAATGGCGGCTGGTCACGTGATGATGATAAATTGTTATCCGCATCCTACAGTAGCTGCTGCCAATCACAGCTGGCCCAGAGTGGGACCACTGAACCAAAATAATAATCTCACGTCGCTCGTCACTGGCAAATATCTTCGTTCTGCAAACAAAGTCGATAGTGATCACAGGTTCACTAACAGACAACACAGCCCCAAACACTGATAAATAAAATTCCTACCGCGTTACAAAGAGCCAAGCGAAACATCCTCAACTTCCTTAGTAATTCTGTTAAGCACAGGGTCTGAGTCCTACCAACTGTGACTAGGTACATGAAATGGTCTCATCCAATTATATTTCCCGACGAAAATTCTGTACATATATTTCATTTCTCCATGCGTGTTATAATATACCCATAACACTCGCACATATCACCCTCATTAGTTTAAAAGAAGTTTGGCATAAATCCTTCATTATTCAAGTTTATCCATCCTTTTATAATTTCCCCTCTTTCTCAGGATCAAATATTTTACTCAGTATTTTGCACTCAGACGCGGGTTAATCTGAGTTACGTTTGAGGGACCCAAGTTTCGCACCCACACAAAAGAATATATATTATTATATAGCCTAATGCGTAAGTACTTGTTCGTATAAACAAGACACGTTTTAAATAGTCTTAAGACGGGAACAACAGAGGTATAAAGTAAATCTGTGAAAACATGGCGGAATAGATGTCAGGGGTAAAAACAACAACTTAGTGGGATACCGGATCACAATTCCGTAAACCAAAAATAACACCTCCCCC
>NW_019059631.1:187751-212764 GCF_000696155.1 Zootermopsis nevadensis
CAAAAAAAACACCCCCCCCGCCCCCGCCCCCCGCCCCCCTGACTCAGCATTTCAGTCCATACCTTGAGGCATTTATATCTACAGCAGAATATCCTTTGTCACAATAAACCTTCCCTCTCGTTCTGGTGGTGACAGCGAGAACCCACTCCTGGACCTACCGTCTCCATTGACACCCAACTCTGCATGAAATCCGGTCTTCCTCGTCTACTCTTCGGAACTTCACGGTCAGAGTGCGTTCTATGCTAACAGGTTTAAAAGCAAGCGAGCGAGGGAGGGTTGAAATCCGCAGTTTACTTACTTAATCTCCGTCCATCCGAGAACAGATGCCACGGAGTGACGGGGTCAGGACCCCACGACCGAGACAATGGTAACAGGCGTCCGGCAGGAGCGCCCAAGAACGCCGCGATAAAACCACGCAAAGCAGACTCCGCTATTCTGTTTCGTCTGTTCTAAAGCAAGGACACGAGACGCAAAGTCGTGGCCGAGTAGTTGGCACTCCTGTTTCGTTATTCAGGTCCGAGCCCGGAGACCGTCCGTCTGTCCTGACTGAGGTTGTCGTAGTTTTCTTCAGTGAGCTAGTTCCGTCCACCTCCCGTCCCCTTGATCTGAATCCTCTTCTGAGAACCTGTAAAATCTCCCCGCCTGGCAGGGTTTCGATTCCCGACATATGAACATTTCCACGCCTGTGGCTGACCCATATAAAGCAGCCGGATCGTGACATCTAGCTCTATACCTCCACCGCCTACATACACCTTCCTTGCCGTGTGCATGAGCGAAGGTGCTAATTCGGTTTGTGGCTACACAGATTTTTCGCTGAAGATTTGCGCAGACGATGAATGTTAAGTGGTTTGTGTTCAGCTGTCCTATGGGACAACGCCTGCGAGCAGCTACAACCTGCATCAACTGGTACGGTTTGCAGTGACTGATGCATTACTTTGCTGACAGGAACACGACATTTCGCTAGATTTTCGAAGGCTACTCAGAGCGCTGAACGGATTTAATTCTCTCTGGTTCTGAATTTGTACGACCTAACGTCTTTGACACCAGCCACTGTACTAAGTAAATAGTCAACACGTCCATACCACTAACCTGTGGTCGAGCCGTCAAAACAAGCCTGAAATTACAAGATGAACCGAATTATGAATTAAGAAAGAAACAAATGCACAGGAACAAATGCATTTTCACTATCACATTTCGTTAAGGCTCATTTTTAGTGTTATCCTCCCATCTACAACTTGGTCTCTCAAGTGAGCGTTTTCTTCACACTTGTACACTGGTTTCTCAAGTGCCTTGTTTGACTTGCAAACATTTATAAAATAGGAGAAGTGTAAATGTGCGAAATTCCTAGCAGCGTAATTGTCTCTCTTACTCTAGATTAGGCAGTGCAGGGGATAATGAACGAGAGGCAGCGGGAAGGAAACAGAAGAATGAAAGGAAAGGCTTAGGACAAATCTGAAACAATCTGTTCACTGGGCAGGCGCTACGATGCCGTTAATATGGTAATCCCAGTAACTGGATTCATGCCACTCATCATTGTCGTATACCTTTACTAATCCTATTTATAAACACAATCCGACAAATTTCGTGACAACCGCTAGCTCAGTTTCAGTCAGTTATTGACAAAGATGTCATTTCTGATACAAATATCTCTCTCTTTCTCTCCCACTCTCGCTTCAAGTTTTTTAAGCCAAAGTGAGCTACGAGCGGAAAAAATAAAAACAAACATTTAACTGTGCATTTTACAGCAAAATAATATTAACACATCGAATTTTGACAGTTAAATTACGGTCACACGTGCTGAACGTCGAAGCGCTGTCTTTTGTGCACAGAATCGATGATTACTCAAATTATTTATTTCTCAGTACGATCCATGAGATTGCATGCAACATCGCAGAATTTTGTTTGAATACATCCAGAAGTGTACAGCCTAAATATTATATCTGTTCTGATATCAGACACGCCTATTGTCCCCACAAAAGCACAATTTGATAATGTATCAACTAGATTTTTTTTATTTGATGTTGTTATAATGATCATAAATCATATTAACATATTTCATATCAATGTGCAATATTCTCATAATGGGGTAGAAACGACCCCTCGAAAAGAAACGTCTAACTGAGGGAGAAAACACATATAAAGCCTATTAGTCTTCGTTTTCTACAGCAGCTACGGACCATCTGACTACCCACAAGAGGACAGGATAAATAAAAAGGAAACATAAAATGTCAAAAACGTAGTCGATGTTGAACCAAGATATGTGAGAATTGCAGTTTTTATTCTTCGTGAACCACAAATTTACACTTCGTATTCCCTTGTTATGCTTAAGTCTCCCCTTTTCATAGGGTACTTTATTTATGGTAATGTCGCTCATGTGAAGTGATTTAGTTGGGGGGTGGGGAGCCAAACACAACGCCACTCTCACCTACGAACACGTTCTCTTCTAATGTTCAGCTTGTAGAAGGGTTGTTGTAATGGAACAAGGGAGCAGAGCGCCCCAGAAAAGGAGATAATGATAGGATTTTATTGGGAAACCCAGCTTTAATGTGGCCGTGAAAACTAGCATGTTTCTTCTGTACATGACATGTGAGGATGTATGTTGTATCATTAATGTCCTTTATACGTAGGGTTATGCAGTTATATAAAGTGTCAAATTTCTTGTAATACTTTATGTAAATTATTTAGAAATTAAAAAAGTAATTTGCGTATAAGGCAACAGAAAAGGGAAATTTGATATTGTCCAACATTTCTAACAGTCATTTGAGGTCAGCTCTGTACCGATGAGATTCGAGGTCACACACACGACAAAATGACGTACAAGGACGGGCCCATAAAGTTTTTTTCTTCGATTTTATTACAACGTGAAGAAATCTTGCCAACAGTAAATTCCCCAAAACGACTTCGTTCACGAAATGCTTTTTTTAAAAAAAATTACGCTTCAAGAACAGTTGAAATACAAAAGAGAAAAATGAAGAGACGCAAAACGACAATATCAGAATATCAGAGCCCAGAGAAAAGGGTCTGAGAAGGTTAGGTTACTTTTTTTAAAAAAAATAAAAACCTGGAAGGTAGGCAACCTTATTAACATCTGTGTTTTGCTTGTCGTCGCCGAGATCCTTACTGCAGGCAATGTGAACAGCGAATATAAGAGCAAATAAACAGTCGCTACTGCACGTACAAAAAGAAAAGTAATTTCCCCTTTTCTGTCCCTTCCACATGGACGCGAGGACACACCTGGAACAGGGTTGTACAAATCTGACCTCCGAACAGGCAATTCGGTTTCCGTTCCGTCCAAGGAACTTCCCGATGTTGCGCGGATCACAGCGAAACGTCGTCACTCACAACTGCTCGTCATTTCTGACGAAATATGATTGGCATTTAACGGGTAGCCATGGCAACCGTCAGGGTCTTCCCCGGCAAGCAGAATGCTAGTGACACGGTGGATAATATTAAGACAACGTGTCATAATTAGGACTTGAGATTTCCACGGCGGGAAGTCCGAAGATGGCTGTCTCCTTTATTTTTATTTGTAGTGTTCTGTGTGACGACAGGTCCATATGAACAGGATCCTTCCATCTTTTTCTCGGACTGGGACCTGTTCATATACGTTCTTGGCAGATGATCCAGAAGTGGTTTGCCATTGCCTTCTTCTGTGTGTGAATGGAGTAATTGTTGGGATGCCAATGAGGAAAACTCCGTGTTGCCTAGGCCACGGCCTTGCCCAACACAAGTTAAAAATTCGGGCCCCGCCGGGTCTCCTTTACAGGAGGTTGGCGACATTATGAACAGGATCCTTCCCTCCTTTTCTCGGACTGGGACCTGTTCATATATGTTCTTGGCAGATGATCCAGAAGTGTTTTGCCATTGCCTTCTTCTGTGTGTGCATGGAGTAATTGTTGGGATGCCACGGCGGAAAACTCCGTGTTGCCTAGACCACGGCCTTGCCCAACACAAGTTATAAATTCGGGCACCGCCGGGAATCGAACCCGAGACCCCAGGATTACAAGGCCAGCGTTCTAACCGCTATCTTACGACGTGAGATAACCGCAAACAGAAAGTTGCGACTGGATCAAATTACATTCACCACGTGTTTATTTAACGATGCTCTCAATAGCATGGCATATTTGAAGTGAAAGAACAGGGGAAAGGATAAGAAAGTAGGCGGTCGTGGCCTACTTTAAGACACTATATTGTACTTTGTCCGAAATTACTGAGGAAAAACACGAAAACCAGTCGGACTAGGGCCTAAATACGAACCCGTGACCTCCCAGATACGAAGCGGGAGTACTAACCACTAGGTCACAATCTTAGGTAAATCAAATTCCAAACTAATATTTACAGTACAAAACTCAATTAACGTAAGATTCATGTTTCTCTATACCGTAGAAGGGGTTTATTCATAACTTCCTCACACAACTAGATTATTGTCTTTGTATCTTAAAATCTAATACCAGCCGAATTAGTTCGTGTCTACAAACCAGCAATTACTGGCTTAACCCGAAAAATCGCCACTCTTTAAATAAATTCGTAGACCTATTTGACTGATCTTAGTACAAATCTTCATAGCATTTGTCACTTTAGTCGAACAAAATTGCGGATCGCAACGCAGCCCCGCGGAACTCACATTATTATTTAGTGGGTTTTAAAAAAAAATAGAAATACTTTAAAAAGCCCTGGATGAAGACAGACAAGACCCAGACCGAAAGAGAGCCCATGAAAGAGAGATGCAAAGAGGCAAGACAGAAAAGAGAAGGACAGAGGAGTGGAAGGTCTGGGAGAAATGAGTTTGTTAAAAAGCCAGAAACGAAGGGAACACGCATCAGAGACATCAAAGTGGCTACACAAAATGAAATCCTACTGCAAGGGATGCTGTGGTACAGCGGGGTGCTGCTCGCTGGACCGAGCGCTGCGGGCTCATCTTCCCAACAGGCGCAACCGGAAAAAATACGGGATGAGGTGGGAGGGATAAAAAGAAATACTGAAGAAAGACGCGAGATATAAAAAGGAGAAAAGGCATTCGGAGATTAATAGCGAAACGCAAACACGGTCACGACTGAAGCCTGGTTCACATCCGGATTCGTCTTCCACCCCAGAGAACTCAACTTGCATTGTGGCTCATGCTAACCACGGTAACTGCAGTAATCTGACTAAAGGTTCATATCAGAATTGATTGGTCTATCCTAACTATTGAAATATTAATAAAATGCATGGCTCTCGTGAGGGTGATAATGTTTCTTCTTACTCCCTCGAGGCAGATACTGGGGGTGGTACCTTAAATTAAGCAATGCCCATTTCCTTTATTAATAGTCTAATCGTTTGACGCTGAGTAGTGTGGGCTACTGACAGCATAATTAAAGTATACGGTAAATAAATACATATGACAATTATTCCACAATATTTGGTAAAGACTACGAATTATGAAAATCTTCATTGCGCAGTTTTCTCCAGCCTCCTATCACTTCATCCCACTTAGGATCATATTTTCCACAGCACCCTAATCTCAAACACCCTTAATCTGTGTTTCTCCCTTAACTTCAGACACCAAGTTTCACACTCACACATTAAACCCACAATTCTGTATATTATAATATTTGAGTTTTAAGATGGCAGAAGGAAATATAGAATATTTTGAAGTGCATGCTAGGAAGCATCCCCCAAATTCAATTCATTCTCTTAATAAAATTTTATTCGGAATGAAAACGCACTCAGACGTCGGATACACGAAGGCGGAGCGAGACAGTGTGAGGCCAATAATCGTAGTTGATTGCCCTGAAATTGGTTTATATTTTCCCTATTTATTACGTTCAGTGCTGAGATCTGTGTCCTACCACAATGCACTTGTAGCCCCTACAAATTAAATTCCTGACTTACCATGTAAACGCTAAAGTGAAAGGCGTGTCTCTAAATTACGTAAAACAGAAACTTTAAATGGGCCAATAAGTTTAGAATCCACTGTAAGTCATTAATTATTAGGACAATGGCGCTGTTTGTGTGATCCGACAGTCGGAATTCTTACCATGGACCGAGTCTGTACCTGAAAAAGGGCATCTGCTCTCTGAGAGGATATTAAATCAAATTAAGATACTTTCCTTTCAAAAGAGAGCTTTTAAAAAGTAAACATCGTCCTTATATGAGACGTAAAAGGAAAATATAAATGAAAAACGAATAGACGTCTTGAGTTCGTCTTTTTTTTCCCCACGCGAAAATCCGTATCAGAGCGAAGTACAGAATGAAATTTATCACATCTTACTTTATAAATTTAAAATAAAGTTCCAAGAAACATCTGAAAACACGATATTCGCAAGAGAAAGTCTTGTTTGTTTTTTGTTTTTTTTCCGTCTCTCTTTTCCACTTTCTTGCTAGTTTTATAAGCAAAAAAAAATAATACCTATTTTTTTCGTTTGTACAGAACGTGATTAAAACGCCCACGTCACATGAAATGTAGGAGAGGAAACAGTGAATTAGGACAATAAATCAAATTATTACGACATCCTTGTAGATAATTTCGTATAGTGATTCTAATATCCTGAAATTTTTTTCCGAAGAAATATGTGGAGATTAAAATCTACCGACTCATTACCGAATAAATGTCTTTACGTAAGTATTAGTATCAACAGAGCAGTTGTGAGGATCTGTAATATTTCTTAGCTTTCTTGTGACAGACCTACTTAAGACATTGTATAGTTTAACTTCAATCAGTCGAGAGAATTTTGAACTGTTACTCACCACAAAAGCTACACGTTCATAAGGTCCGAATTCGTAAGAGGGGCCTAAGAATTAACTCGGCTATACCAAAGTGTCACAATCTTAACACAGATTATGAAACTGTTTTACCTTAAACTTTTAATCAGCGATTTTATCCTTATGCAGTGCCGTTCCCATGGAGACTCGGTGTTTTCTTCGCGGTACGGACTGAATTCTTAAATATTAGACTAGCTTTGGCGTGAAAGATTCAGCATCTGAAATGAATTAAGAACCATCTCAACCGAGTCCTTCTTGAGAAGCTGACAGACTCTCCGCTGGTCAAAAATTCTTAGCATTTTTTTATTATCAGAAGTGTCATAACCGTGTTCACAATAGCCCGTCCGGTCCCTACACTGTGTTTCAAAAAAAATCTGTCCAAATCGGAGCGTTCGTGTAACATTACGTAACATGACATCCAGAGCCAAAGCTGGAGGACCACCCTCTGTCGGATGTCCGCGGATGAAGAAAGACCAGAATACACAGATCTTTTTACGTGGATGGGCAGAAAGGAGAGTGTGGAGGCTGAATTCATGAGATCAACATGAGATGAAGAAGTCAAGGTCATGCCGGTGGACTCCGCGTCTGTCGTCATGACGGCTGGGTCTGGGTTAGGTTGGCAGCGTCTCGCACATAATTTAGCCACTGGGGCGCTGGATTCTGCCAGGTGCACAACCCCTCCCTCTGCATTCTAACGGAAATGACCCGTTGGAGAAAACGCAATTAAAATCTAATTTGGAAGTTAGCTTCGGCTCAGTGATCAGCTTTATCGGGTAGACCGAGGGGGTGGAGAAGCGAGTGGCGCTGATGGGGGGGGGGTTCGCAGGTACTGGCTTTGTGTTCCGCTAATATGCTGAAGTGGGTGTTTCAAATTAAACTCGCGAACCCTACCCTTCCTCCTTCACTATTCAGAATCGTTTTATCTGAGATTCTAAATCACCTCCCTGTCCCCCATCTTCTGCAACTGTAACGCCACCACTTTTGAAACGTATTGTCCTTTCGCCCAGTGAAATTGAAAATTCAATTCAGATGGTAAAAGGACATCTAAAATTCTAATTGTTTATGACATCAAAATTAGGCCGACACATTATTTGCCGAATGTTTCACTACTTATAAACTACACGATCTTAAAATAAACCGCACTGATATAATGAAAATACTAATCCAATTATTTATTATAAAATCTCGAAATCTCCCAATCGCATCAAGGAACAGTTGAAGTCCGCGAGATGCCGACGGGACTCTAGGTTCTGTGGCCTCGGGTCAAATGTCATTGGCCCCAGGCAACTCCGACGTCACTGGGGCCGTTTAAAAAGGGCAAAGTGCAATGGGCAAAGGGCAAACTCTGGCGCGGGTTCCAACAGCGTTATGATACACCTTAATTCTGCGTTTTTAAATTATAATATAAAGAAAGACGAAGTGAAAAATAAACATAAGAAAACCAAAAAAATTCTTTTTCAGTTGCGTCTATAATGAACTATTATTTTTTTTTTTTTTGAAGAATGTTCGCCAGCAAGAAACGGGTCGATTTCAATCAGACTCGATCAATATTAATTTATCTCGACTTATTTGCGTTAATTTCAAGGCCCGCTGACATAACTTAAGCTTCAATACGCAGTCCTTGACAATGTAAGCAACGCATTGCCTTCACAGGTTTTTATAAAGCCAGGAGTACGATAAAATATTGGCAATTTCATTCTTTTCGTTTCATTAGCTTTTTTGTCGTAATGCGCGTCGTTTTCCCGTTCGGTAATAATTTAGTGAGAATTAAGCAGCTTCAGAACATAACTAAAATAAAGCAGTATTGTCTGCTTGTTAATAAACCATGTTCGTATTTTCAGCGTTTATTTAGGGGGAGCTTGAATTGTTTTAAAAAAAATTATTATATTTTTTTAAAGGTATAAAACGAAGAGAGGATCTGAAAGAACACATAAAACGGAGCTCGAGGAACACAACAGTGCTGCTATCTGTGGCACAGAAGCACTTCGTGTCGCCGGAAAGACAAGAGTGGCTTAAGGCGACGCATCAAATTGTCTGCTTTCAAATTCATGCGTTAGAATATCGAAGACAAGCGATTGGATTGACCGACTTCGTGAACACATGCGGCCTAGAGTCAATTCTGTCTCAAAGACTCATCTCAATGAAACACTATCCTCCTGAAACAGCAGACAGTCTTTTGCCTAGTCAAGAATTTCCCGCTTTTTCTGGTACGTATCAACAACAGGCCGCCGCCAGATTAATCCAGTCCACACCTTCACACCTTATTTCCTAAAGGCCAACTTTAATATTATCTTCCACATATGCCTGACACTGGAGCAAATGGGAAAATATAATAAAGATGTCTGTTATCTTAGGTTAGGTTGTGAAACTGAGAGGTATATGGGATCTGGCGCTGATATCTGCGGTGTAGAAACTTCGCGTTCTGCTACCACAATATTTATTATTATTATTATTAATCTTGCGCTACACTGCCTTTGTGATAAGCTAATCACATCTCAGCAATAATAAACATCTATCCACCCGCTGAGAACAAACCCTAAAAATGACCTAACACTTGGACATGTGTCGTTGTTTCAAAATGAAGTCTTAATCAAAAGCTGGAGCGAAACGGTGTGTAGCGTATCACAGGGAGCCTAACATTCAGGATGAGGCAGAGATGTAAAAGGTTTTAGAGGCGCTGCGGAATCAACGATGTGTGAATCTATTGACGGAGAAACAGAAATTGCGAGGGGGAGGGGGTGTTTGTCGGGTGTGTGCCCCCCAACAGGATACCACATACAGTAGGTGAGTGGAGTACACACTGGTGCACGCTAATTGGCAGCGAGCTGCGATGTTTTCCTGGACTGGTGCCGTCTCTATGACAACCGTCATCCAAACAAGAGAACATAATCATTGTAGAGATGCGAGAGGTGGGTTGGCTCGTGGGTGTAATAACCATGCAAGTCCTGGTACATGCGGGCGTAGCGAGAGAGAAAGTGTTTCGACACCAAATCGTCAGACCAAGGTTTCGGAAATTTAAGCCGAGTCTCGCCTATTAAAATAAAGCAAGGCTTCGAAACATCTGGTGATTAATATAAATAATATGTGCAACTGGGAGAAAAGTGTTGAAATTTATCGCTGAGAGAGTGCTCTCGTCCTCTAGTAGTGTTTTCTGCTGACGTCTCCAAGCTCCGGCCAATGGACAAATGTTAGGTCAGATTTCAGATTCTCAGGGCGGCAAGCATGAAGACTACTTCTTCTGGGATATTTTACACTGACGACTGGAGTCAGTAGGGACCTCTGAAACGTCGGTAAACTTCTACCAGACTACACGGCGCAACATCACACAAGACAGTCATATTTGATAAAATGTTCACTGACAAAATGTTAAACTGATGGGTGCACGGTTGCATAACCTAACATGCACTTTGGTTCAAGGGACTAATTAGTGTTTCTGTAACTGTAATCTTAGAGCAATTAGTGTGTACCTGCCTGTAAGCACAGGATGAACAGGCTTGGGTTATGTTACTATTTGGCTCAAAAACATTGCACAACCTAACATTATCACATCTCCCGCGGACTAAGTGTTTTAAGTTAGGGATACTGGGAACGACCAGTTCTCCAAGTTCCTGCGCACTGCGGGTCCCAACTTTTCGTTGGCTTGATCTATGGACTCCTTGGACGAAGGATCGGCCCGTCGCAAGGCTTCTACCTGTACACAGGACAACACAACACAGAAAAATGCGGACAAACATCCATGGCTTGAGTGGGATTCGAACCCACTGTCCCTAGGGGGCACAGGTGTCTGCGGACCACTTTAAGTTAGAACAATATTAAAATAGGTTTTAGACATAAAGCCTGCGAATGTCTGTAACAGACAGGTAAGCAACTGAACAGGTATAAATGTCCCACTACCGTAAATGAAAATTCTTCACTAATTTTCTTATAACACTGTTGCGCTACAGATTGATTGTGCACTAAGATGGCTTAAGGGTAGGGGGCACAGGTGTGAGTGCATATGAGCATCGCATTCGCGTGACGTAACGATGCTTCATCCTATCAGCATCCACAGCCTTCCTCGTAATTAGGAGTCTTATTCATGACATCGAGCAGCACTTTTAACTCGCACGTCAGGTTATGGCTGTTGACGTCGTGAAATGAGTAACTGACTGCGCCTATTATGTTCGTGTCCCTGTTGTGGGGTTAGGATACGTTCGTATGTTAGGCCTCGCAGGGGGAGGGGGCAGATTTCATCGTTCACATCTCCCTTCAACCGAAATGAACATCGCACTGCGTACCTCACAAGAACAACACAGAGTAGTCACATGGGGCTGAGGTAAAATGGCGCTCTGCCTTCACACAGGCACCAGAGTGGTATACTTTTAATGTTGTCTGGGAACACGGTTTAGCTATGCGCGTACCAATATCTGTGAGATTTCAAATTATCAAAGCAGCCAGTATGAAAATGGCTGTGTTATGGGACGGTGCACCGTGTAGTCTGGTATAAACTTACCGACGTTTCACAGGTAGTTACAACTTCCATCGTTACCATAATGATGGGGGCACTGAGAACGTCTGAAACGTCGGTCGGTTTCTACGAGACTACACGACAGTCATCCGAATATGTACAGCTTAAGAATAACATCCTAAGATCGTGTTTATTCTAGTATTGACAAGAAATAACCATGTTCGCTGTGGTAACACTCAAATACGTCCTTAATTACGAATTATTTTGTTTAAAAATTATAATAAGACTTCTCTATCGTCAACGCTGCAAAATAATATTTCGCTCACCTGAGGATGCCAAGCGCACGGAGCGGTCCGTCTCCTAGCATGTGGCCATTTATACTAACAGGAAGTTAACATTTCGATAAGTCGACCTGAGCATAAATACGGAAATCAATCGATATCTTTCAATCGCAAGATATGAGTGCATATCGGACATTGAAGTGACTGGTTAAAATAATTGGAAATCAAGATCTATACTTTAAATTTGTCTGAAATTTTCCATGTTATTCACAACTGATAATGAGAGCAAAAATTCTCTGGCACAAGGAAGTAAATCATATTTCTTAAACAGACTCTTTTCAGCATCTGCGAATATTCCAACGATGTCAATAATTATATGATGTGTGTTCTCTTTCACCCAGATCACTAGATACGACACGATACAATAAAAATAAACATATAATTAATATAATCTATAAAATCGTGTTTGTTTATTTATTTTTAAAACCCCTCCTAAACACAAGGCAGATTATGTTACCTACTGCAAGCGTATGCCAACAGACAATGGGGGAACTGGTCAGCAGAATGAAACACGTTATCTTACCTGCCACATACAATGTTTCCGAATGGCATCAAAAACAAACACAGATTGTAGTCGGCTTCAGTTGCGTTTTGTTAAAAAAAAAATATAAATAAAGCCATTTGTGGCTGCCCCAAAAGCCACCTGCCAGTGAGAACACAAGTACCAACCCCTGCAGCGAAATGGAATTTGCTGGAGTTGACATCGGTCGTCTAGCACCGGATGAGAGCAACAGGGGCCGATGTCCATTTAAGTGTTTCACGTCCTCTGACGTGAAACCCACGTGACGGAGTTATTTATGGAAAATCAGAACGAAAAAACGTGTCACCCTTAGTTCTGGCATGGCAACTGCGTGGCCTCGAATGGATCACGTTAATTTAATGAAATTAATTGGAAATTATTTACATAGCGGAAAAAGTTTTTTTTTTTAAAAAAAAAGTAAGTTTATTTTCGAAACTGGCTCCCTCCGGTGACATCACTGCAAATTTCTCAACGCAAATTTTCATTAATGTGCCTCCCACGCTTTATAGTGCAAGAGTGTATCTATCTCAAGTTCAGACTACACACATTTAAATAATATAATACATTAAGTGCCTGGAGATTAATTTAAAATTGGGAGAGATTATAAATGTTTTGGAACCAAATAACAAAACAAAAAACATTTCCAGAATGCGACACTTTTGTAATTTAATCACGAACCTCAGGTTTTTTTTGTTAGTGTATGTTCCAAACATTAAAATTCTGAAACAGTCTCAAATATCATATTTTGACTATGCTGCACTTCTGTATTATATCAGTATCAGACAGGAAGACCTAAAGAAAAACGCGTAAAATTTTCGCCAGGATCGCTAATGTAAAGCCTCATTCATTCCATGCAATTTCAGTTAGGAATATGAAGGTACTTGTATCAATCTTACGCGTAAACGTTTCAGAAATGGAACTGTGTATAATAGCAAACCCTGGTTATGCTATAACCAGTCTATTCTGTTTATACCGACCTGGCGATTTGGTCTTTGGTTGATGGACAACGAGGACACCCCCAGGAAAACAGGAGATTAAATTTGACATGCGATGTTGTGGGAGAGGCGTAAATATAAGGGTCGAAGTCTGAACCAAAACAGCCACAATGTTATCTGTAATGAGATCATCTTGTTCATGGAACACGCACAATATGACGAGTGACGCTGTGGCAAACTGAAGCTTTGCTCTTGTCCATGAAGATGGTTCGAGTCCTTACCAAATTTCTCGAAGAAATTTATGAAACGCAAGTTACCTACTGAGGTGTCTAAAAGACTACCATATATTTGCGTCTGTTTGAAGGGATTTGGAAGGAAGAGGTCTTGGTTCGTTTTGAGAGCCAAAAAAAAAATTCATTAATTTACATGAAGTAGGAATAACTTACAAAAATATTTTTCTTAGCGGAAACAAATTATGAAATCCCTGCTGGGATTCGAACTCAAGCATTACTGCTTGTAATTTCTTACTTTATAACTCCTCTACGCCAGCGCACGGGTCAAATGACCTTTGACAGAGACAGAGTAAAGTAAAAGAATAACATGATGTCAGACCGCTTGTATGCAATCTTCGCATCGGTGTGTACATGTGCATCTCAATAACATATCACAAAGTTAAAAGCTGGTGAGTCGCCGTTAAACAGATATTTTGAGCGGAACGAAAAAAAAATTCTTCGTGTCTACATAAAATCCTTTCGTACAGTCTCACTTTTAGGATAACATACCCGGTTTAGAACGTAAAAACAATCTATTTCCTCCGATGTTTCGTTGCTTGGCAACCATCATATTCATAAAGCTACCACTACGCGGCGCCACGGCAGCAAATGATATGGATCAGTACGTTCATAAGGTTTTCGTAATAAATATACGATTTAATTAAGCTGGTTTCTTTTAAGGTGAGCCCAGGCCAATAACTATTTTATATATTCTGTTAATTTGAAAGAACTCTTTCCTTACGTCATCATCTCTGTTCTGAGAGGCACTGCTTTAGAACGTCTGTCTGACCAGTCAGCGTCATTGAAATAAGCGTGGCGAAGCGCTCAATCCCCGTTTCCCGTTCGTTTCCACGGGAACACAAGAAGAGCGAAAGGGAAGAAGGAACAGCGAAGTGCCCTCACCTACGTCCTTATTTCTTCTTGGGTTTATTTTCCTTATTCTGCCTGCCTTAAGAAGTTTTGTGTGGATTAAAACCGACCCGCAGATAGACAAGGGTGGAAGGGGGTGTTGTTGGATCCAGTTCCTCTGTTCCTCGTCCCTCTAACGAAGCGGAAAGTAACGCCTCGTTGCGTCTTTGCTTGAACAAAATTCATAAATATGGATGCTGTCTTGCGCGTACGTCTTACTGCTTTAGTTTAATGGAAATTTCTTAAATTAACTTTGTTACTAATAGTTTGGTTTTCTCAGAAAGCGGAAGAACAACTCCCTCCTCCCTCCATGTTTGTGCCTTTAGGGATTCAAATCCGGCAGAATATCGAGACAATGAGCGTAGTTTTATCGAGGCGAGAGCAAACACGAGTGCAATATTTTTTTCCAAGATTATTTCAGAATACTTCGTGACGTAACGCGTGATTACTTAAGAACGAAGAAACGCAGATAGTGAGTCCTGAGGTTGTCACAGCGAGGAATATGAAGAAGGCGGTCCTATGGGTTGTTGCGCCGTGTAGCCTCGTAGAGGGTTACCGACGTTTCAGATGTGCTTTCTGCCTCCATAGTCAAGGCGATGATCACCTTCAAGAAACAAAAACATCAGTAAACGTTAGTGTCGAAAATGTTACAGATCTGTACAGAATAGAGATACATTTCAGAAGGGTTAA
Source organism: Zootermopsis nevadensis (assembly GCF_000696155.1). The sequence continues at coordinate 202,607 of NW_019059631.1, forward strand.
GAACTTTATTGGATGGGAGAGGTTGAAACAGTTCTGTTGATTAAACCAAGGACTTGATAGTTACTTCAATTTGTTAATTTATACTAAATTTCTGATATGCTAACTCGCTCTGTTATCTGAAATGTCAGACAGAGTTATTTCTGTGAGATTTAAGGTTCTGAAGGCGTCGAAGTTCTCGGATGTTCTTCTTCTGGGTTGTAAAGCTGCGTGGACCCGCAGGCAGATATCAACATCTCGGAGAAACTAAAGATGGAGACAAAGTTCTTCTGGAATATCAACTTCTACACAACGGCGTTAGAGCCAGATGACCAATATCGACCACTGATATAAAATAGCCTATTTAGGCCTATTTCGGAGGTGGAGATTCCAAACGTTCAGAAGGTTAATCCAGTTTAACTTCTCAAGACCAGTTGTTAGTTCGAAAATTTAAATTTCATCACTAGTCACTATTACAAAATTCATCATAAATGCATTTTTCTTCTCGTGTTCATGACGAACAGACAGCTGTGTCAATAAAATACTCAGTGCCACCGTAAAATCTGCAGTCTGTTTATTTAATTACCAGATCTCGTCTACTAGAGCCGACTTGTTTACGTGTAGCGAAGAAGGCTAGAAAATAATTTGCGATGGAGGGGAACAAGTTAAGATCGATGGATGCATGAATGTGAGGTGGAGCCTGGAAACAGGGAGAATTGGATGATGATGCTGTTGTTGGCAGCCATCGAGTGACGTAACAAATGTTTCTCAAGCGTCGTACAGGCGCTGCTCTGGGTCTGCAAACCTCCATCTCTCAACCTTATTTTCGTCTCGCGATTTCTGTCTCCTTCCACTTTGCTTTTTCGTCTTCACAGACTGAACAGATTTCGTTTGTCAGACGCAAAACTGGGAATGGGACGACGTCGAGGGTCGGATTCTGAAGGTACGTGGTTTGAATCTCGATTCTGAGATGTCGCTTCATTGTTCTTGCCTGCTGTCTCCAGAATACTGAGGCAGGTGTGATAGATCTGCGGTTGCCTTCCTGCCACACCGTCGAAGCCCACCCGCCAAGTCATTTCTCATTCTGAGCTGCATAACTAATAAAGTTCTAAACGCGTCGTCGGTGAACCAAAACTGACATTCTCTTCATGTATGCGTTTACTTCATTTCAGTCCATGTATTTTGCTTCTACACTTCCGGTTACAACTGACAGCCACAATTACTTCTTATCCGAAGAGTCCCGTGTCCTCCCCCACCCCAGAAGACTGGTTAACCTGTCTGAATATATCGCGGTTTTCCTCAGTCCCTCAAGCCAAACGCTGGGATATTGTCTTGAATTAAGCCACGACCGCTTCCTTACACATTCTTTGCTCTTTATTGCTTATATATCATCATCTGACGCTACAGCCCTGTAGTCTGAGCTGCTTACAGCGTCGTTAAATAGACATTATTTATTATTATTATCATCAAATCATCTTACGGGGTATATTGTGCTCGGCCCTGATGATGATTACATAATAACTTCTGAGAAGTACGTTTTAAATTAATGAAGTGTTTCGACACTTCGATCTCCTTGAAGACGTGTGACTTTTTCAAGATGGCCGTCTTTTGTATTTTCACGTATGACCGTTTACATGAGATATCTTCATCTCAGTGTGTTTTGCATGATATTCTTCAGCTTACAGCTGGACCATTGCGCATCAGTGATACCTTGCAATTGCAAAGTGTTTAAATTATCAAGCCTTCGAAGTTTAATATTTTTCCTCTTTTCATCAACTAGAAACTCGAATTATTTGTATCGTCTTTGTCGCCATCAGGACCTGTTTTTATTGGTAGCAGTCGAAGTAGTGACATCATTGTCATTCAGATAGTTACGCTGTACCAAAGATGCGAGCCAGGAACCCCCACCCCCAACGACACAGCGCGGTGTAATTCGGAGTCTGGATTTTCTCTTGCTTCTAGTCCTTTTTCAACAGATTTATTATTCTCCCAGTCGGACATGATAAATCACCGAGAATACGCAGAACCTCAACAACTTCGTGGAAATTGATGAAATGCGGACGAAAGTAGAAGAATGGCTTATGAGGGCTGCGGGCGTCGGGAAGAGACGTCAGTTGCCGAAAAGGGGGGAGGGAGAGAATAGAAAGACCTAAGCAGATACGTACCCCACTTCCAAGATTTGAAATTTAAGTTTTCTTTGAAAATAACCAAGGCAGCAAGTCTGAAAAGAATCAATGTTAGTGTCATTATGGACTCATTTTAATTCTGCGAGACTACAGTTTTGTTCTAAATAGTAATCTGTATAAAATATATATTCACGTAGGTTCTAATTGAGATATGAATGTGTTACATTAACAGCCGCGTCGGTAGCAATTCGTCTTTTATAGGGTGAGATTTTTTTTATTCTGAACGCCACGCCTAACCCCAAAATGTATGCGCTTGGTCCATGTTCAGTGTCTTCCACCATACCAGATCCACGTACCCTGGTACAATACTTCACGGGTGATAAATATGAAACTGGAAAAAGTCTATAAAAATGTTGCATTTTTATAAAAAATAATAGTTCTGAAATTGATATAGCATTACAGATGACACAAAGCCTATTTTAATTATTTTAAATTTAATGGACCGCAATGTTGGTTCTTTAATCAATAAATAAAAATATTTCTCGAAATTTAAAACAGAAGACAAACACATCTTATCATAAACAAATCACACGTTACAACTGCAACTGCTTTGATCAAAAATAAATAATACTGAGGAAAAAGTAAGTCAGGATTCTATTATGAAACGTGTTGTGGATAATTCTGAAAGTAAGAAGATTTCTTGTTCATAAACGCTTTGGAAAAGAAGATAAAAATTTCTTAAGGACATTAGATGTCCTCCTTTTAAAATTCGTTCTTTCTTTCCGAGAACAGTCAATAACAGAAAGATGAAAAAGAACTTTCTGGTGGTAAAAGGAAACTGAGGCTTCCTTTAATCCTTTGAAGGCCTCCGTTAGCTGTATTTACTACCAACTGTTTCAAAATTATGTTACGCTGCATTTTGACCGCAGTACAATTTTGGGTTTTGTGAGATTCTCAGAGTAAACAGCGATTGTTTCCTTAAACAGCGGTAAGTAACTGATCTTTGTAATGGTGAAATGTGGTGATTTCTTCGCGGTACGGCCCGAATTCTTACATATCATTTAGACAGGCTTCGGGCTTCAAAGTTTTAAGTTAGTAAGCCCCATTTCTCCGAGTGCTGGCGAGATAAGCAACTAGCTCACATCTTCTTTGTTACTGTTGGATAAATTAATGCAGAATGCAGACTAATTAATTAATTAATAAACTTCATGTACCACAATTCTTCTTGAGCAGCTGACAGCCGATCAAATAATTAAGAAATTTCTCGCATTTTTATGGAACCCCGAAGATTCATCGCCCCTGGCCCTTACACCGATCAGCCGAACACAATCCACGCCCATAAAGCCTTTTCCTTTTAAGATCATTTTTAATATCATCAGCCCAACTACAACGCTTTCCAGACAGATTCTTCTCTTCAGATTATCTGACTAAGATTTTGTATACATTCCTCACTTCTCCGTGCTACATTTTCCGCCCATCTCATCTTCCTGCGTTTGTGTAAAGCGTGTTCAGTGAATGCAAAACGCGATGTGTCCTGTTGGGAGACGTTCCTCGTCAGCTGACGAGTTTTGCTGGCAAAGAGACGGATCTGTAAGCTGTTCTTACATGCTCGGAGTTTGGTCTCAGGCGGAAGACGAACGTTCCTGCTCTATTTTCATTCTCGGTTTGCGCAGACAACGCTCTGTGGCGGCTTCCCCATCAGATATGCATATTGGTCTGGGATTAGCTATACATCAGTATGCATTACAAAGTACATAATAACAAACTGTGTTTGAAATGCAAATTTTTCTTCCCATCCAGCCTGCCGCACTCTCGACTCCACATGTAAAATAAGTTAAGAACACGGCCGATCAGGGGGAAGCACCTACAGAGGAGTATAGGCATCTCCAAAAAGTATGTTTCGGAAGTGTCCCGTCTCATTTCAGATTAGGCTTCTTGCGTGCGAACGAAATTTTGGCACAATCCAATCAGCTGGAAACCAGAAATAAACCCGGCGGTTTCACGAAATTAAAAAAAAACAGAAATAAATAATAACGAGGTCAGTTATAAACAATGAGACGACGATGTCCGAAAAGGGGTATTCCTGAATAATGGGACGGAGGGAAAGTGTAACTCTCTGACCGTAGGAAAGAAACCTCTCAAATTTGGTTCTCAGTGTCATAAGGTCAAAGAGGGTAGATGGGTGGGGCATGTAGCACGGCTGAGGAATATGGGAAATGCTTAGAAAATGTTAATCGTTCCCTTCGTCTTAAAAGAGTCTCCCATACGTGCAGGTATTTTGAATTTTCTCCGACTGAATGAGGGCCCTGATTTAAACACTTACTTGTTTCCTTTATTTTATTTAGTGTTCTGTCTGACGACAGGTCCATATGAACAGGATCCTTCCATCCTTTTCTCGGACTGGGACCTGTTCATATACGTTCTTGGCAGATGATCCAGAAGTGATTTGCCATTGCCTTCTTCTGTGTGTGAATGGAGTAATTGTTGGGATGCCACGGAGGAAAACTCCGTGTTGCCTAGACCACGGTCTTGCACAACACAAGTTATAAATTCGGGCACCGCCGGGAATCGAACCCGAGACCCCCAGGATTACAAGGCCAGCGTTCTAACCGCTAGACCACCGTGACGGACGTGTAGCACGCACGGAAGCCACGATAATATTTACAAAAATATTAGCTGAAAATCTACAAGCGGCTAGAATATATGGAAGACCTGTGGGTATAATATTAAACTGCATATTAAAGAACTAGTTTGTGATGGTGCGGAGTGGATTTAACTGGCTCAGGATAGGGTCCGGTGGCTGTAAGGCGGTAGTAAACTTTCTGGTTCCACAAAATGCGGACAATTTCTAGGCCAGATTAGTGACCATTAGCTTTTTAAAAACGACTCGGCACAGTGAGGTTAGCAATTTCGGTTTGTTCTGTAGTAACAGAGTGCGATGATGGGGTCACGTGACGCAACGGAAGTCGAAGTCTGACTGGGAAGGGAAAGGAATAGGACTCGTCTTTTTCTTCTTCCTGTTTTAAACCTGTATATGATGGCTTCTTTGCGCATAAATTTTAGCTGCACCATAACCTAGGAGCCACACTGTTTGTCTATTGGCTCAGAATTTCAATCAGGCAACCATTACAAAAACTCCCCTCTTTCTTATGATAACCCCCAGCATTGCTCAATAACGGCCTATCTGCCACTGAGTTTACTTACAATTTCACGACGAAATGTTGATCCGTGTAGTTCGGCAGACGTTTATCGACGTTTCAGAGTACTTCATGCCTCCTTCATCTGACCACTCATCGCTCTGATGGTGGAAACAGAAAGCAACTCTGAAACGTTGGTCAATATCTACCACAATGCTTGATTAAAAATCCATTAAGACACATCCACATTACCCGCCGTGAGAACCTAACATTTTACCAAAATTATTACTTTTTTTTCTGGAAGATGTTTAAACCTCGGGTGAATTAGACCGAATCTGGAGGTAGATAAATATGTTTTCATATCATGGAGCACACAAGTAATATACGTCTATATTCAAGCGATATACAGAATTTTTTAACGTTTTTAAAGAACAGATCTCAGGCAAATAACATTTAATAATTCGGTTCTTACCTTCAACGAAAAAAAAACATTGCGTAACAAAGTTCAGTCTTTGAATTGAAGCTTATTAAAAACGTTTCCATTTATTCTGAGAGCCAAATGAAATCCATAAAGGGACTACGTAATGAGTTATTGGACGTTAAAGTAGGTTATACATACAGATGCCACTCATTGCCCTATAAAGTATTGTATCACTCTGGAATGTTAATTGCAACATTCTAATGAACGCAAACTCGGTAATTCATCAACACAGACCTGCAAGACCGATTCATTAACGTGTTTGCAGGAACCAACCACTGGTCTACATCCTGAGCCCCCTATTTCAACAAAGAATAAGTATATAAACATAAACCTAAATAATCCTTGATATCCATTAAATTATAAGCAAATTTCTTAAAATAAACGTCGTTAATGCAATAATGTACTGCGTTAAATGACGTAAGTTATTAACCTAATTTCTGTATTCTGTACGGCAAATCAAAGATGGCACTTAGATCGCTTTTCACGGTCATTCTCGATATAAAATTGGTTGCCATTGCAAGCAGCAACATCACAAGAGGGTAGTATTTTGTATTCGCGTTATGAGACATTTATAGCCCGTAACGAGAAGCGGAATATGACAAAGCGCATGTCCATATTTCTTGTCTGGCGAATTTTATAGAAGAGGAGAACTAGAATGACAAGGGGTTTGAAAAAATGTCCCACACAATAAAGGAGGATGTCCAAAGTCAGGAGTTGATCAACTACAAGTTCTTTGCATAGGCGTGCAGCCATTCGAAATTGATTACTCACTTCTCAATCACCCTGAAGACCAGATTTTTTTTATTGATTTTAGATTTACGAGCAGATTAGTCTGCTTTTATGGAACATTATGGTTCATTATCGTGTTCACAAAAGCCACCACTGGTTCAAGCCATTTAGAGCCAAGTTGGTTTCATTGCGATGAGGAATTACAACTGTCCCGGAGGACCACCCCTTGTCGGCGTCACTATCAAAACGGATATTAAAGTCCATAAACTTGTTTTTATCTGTACTTCCTTCGTTCAGAAGAGCCAACGATTTAGGTCAAACTAAGGGGAGGAAAAGAAAAGCTATAAGAAACGTTGAAACACGAGAATCTTTGAAAAATAACTGCCTGGAAATAAATATCCCTACCTCCTTTTCCGGAAGTCTTGGTTGACTTCAGAGGAAAGACGGATATTAATATGTACATATATGTGCGCATGTATGTCTGCCGGAATGGATTATCGTTAGATCCCGTGGGACGCCACAGGAGGTGAAGAAAGAGGGGGGAGGGTGGGAGCAGAAGAGAAGTAAAACGACGCCAACTTAGCGTCGCGGCGGAAAGATGCAAATAAGGCGAGCTAACCCGTTGGAACTCTGCAGAAACGAAAAGGAACTCGCCCTACTTGCTCGTAGATAAAAGACAGAGGAACACTGCCTTATTTTCAACAACGACCGCCATCACGAGAATTTCTCATCCGGAACAAATTTCACTTTTTTTTTTCTGCGTCTAGTTCGCCTCCTTTATTCCCCATATCTTCGTTTCCATCCTTACGTATTTTTCTTTTTTCTTCTTATGCGTTTTATTACATAAAAGACCTACCACTTCCTTTATCACTAAACCCTCTGCTGTTGGGTGCGCTAGGGGAAGAGTGTTCGTGTTTGTGCTTTTGGGAGTGGAGCACACAGCTTCCATCTTCTTACGTGTTTTGTTTTGACTTCACTCCCCGCCTACTCCATTTGTGCACAATGTAAAATGTATGGCGGTTTAGGGAGGGAGTGGAACCGCGTTTCGCTCTCAGTGAGCTGTGACGTGTGAACTCGGGAGTAAACGCCTTGATGTTATGCAATGCGCGCTATTTTTCAACATCAGTACCACAGGAAAATTGCAGCAGTTGTAAAAACTCACAAACTACACACCCCATCGTAATGGCATTAACTTGCACAGAAGCTGCCCTTACCTCAGAGGGAGAACTTGGGTTGATGGCGTTGAGAACAGGGTGCTCCGGAAATCATCCGGCCTCTGAGAGAGGACAGACTTCATAAAATGTTCACCAAACACTGTTGAGGTGATGAAACTAATCTGGTAAGATGTCCAGAGCATGTAACTTGCATGGCGAGGATAAGAAATTAACATTAAATTTTAGACGGAAATCTTCAAGGAAAAGGACACATGCTAGACATAGAATTTGATGGGAGAATAACAGAAATTGATAGCCTATTTTAAGGTTAGGGTGCTGATTGGATTAAGTGGGCTCGAGGAATATCAAACATCCCCAGAATTTATTCGTCTCCCAGTTTTGTTGTGAGTCTCTGTGCTGTGTGGTCTCACGACGTTGATGTGATGAATATGTTCCTCTGGGTTTTGGTGCCGTGTAAATTCTACAGCCCTGAAGATCGAGGCAGAATATTCTCCGAAACATTGGCGGCTCCGAAACCCAGAGGAACATCATCATGACTTAATCTTTGTTTTGTTACCAGACATTTACATTTTAAAACGTTTTCTGATAAAGGTGAAGCTGTTTTAGTGAATAACTTACTTCATTCGTTTTTTTTCTCGTAAAGTATGAAAACTGTCGACCTAGGAGAATAACATGTTATAACAGGGACAGTTTGACAAATCTGTTTCAAATTATACATCTAATAAAGCAATAAAGAGCGTCTGTCGTACAAAAAGCGAGAAACTGTCCACGAACTTCCACCTTCACGCCCAAACATCCATGAGCAGAATTATTCTAAGAGACGGCATCTCCGGACAGAGGGTCCCGCTCCGTCTTCACACATCATCTCACGGCGTCCTGAACATAACAAGTAGCCCTGCATTCCGGCGGTACATCAGACGAGACCTGGTGTTTGTCGGCCTCCTCACTACCGGAAGAAAATGGCTGCAGAACACAGCAAGTCCATGGCGGAGCGGACACAAAGAGCGCGCATTGTACAGAAACACAAGAGGGACGAGATACAGAGCTGAAACTTAAAAGATACTGCGAAGTGGGAAGATGCCCCAAGGCGGTTTCAAGGGAGCTGGGAGGCCACCTTTCAACTCGTGTGAAGGCGCCTGGCGGCTCAGCGAAGCGCCACGAATGTAAATCCATATAAGAAGATCTAAGCTTCTCACGGCTCTGAAGATGGAAGAAATGAATCCCTCCGAAACGTTGATGTCTATCTAACCGCACGTCCACACGGCGTAACGACCCAGAAGACAAATAACGACAAGTGGACTTGTTCTATGCACTGTGCATAAAGATGTATGTAGGAGTAGATGCAAGGCTCCACGCATTCTTTGTTGCGGCCTAGTGTTTACAACTGCTGTTTCGTCCTGGGTTCAAATCCCAGATCGGTTATCCCAAATGTTGTCTTTCGTGCTTTACCTCAGTCTACCGCCACGGTGTTCTAGTGGTCAGAACACTAGCCTTGTAATCCTGGGGTCTCGGGTTCAATTCCCGGTGGTGCTCAGATTTACAACTTGTGTTGGGCAAGACCGTGGTCTAGGCAACACGGAGTTTTCCTCCGTGGCATCCCAACAATTACTCCATTCACACACAGAAGAAGGCAATGGCAAACCACTTCTGGATCATCTGCCAAGAACGTATATGAACAGGTCCCAGTCCGAGAAAAGGATGGAAGGATCCTGTTCATATGGACCTGTCGTCAGACAGAACACTAAATAATAAAAAAAAACCTCAGTCTCTCAGGAATATGCCAGGATAATACCACGACCGTTTCTTTTCATAACTATTACAAGTCATAATTTCGTTAATAAGCGTATCATTAGACACTAAATAGTCTGAGCGGCTGACAGCGTCGTTAAATAAAAGATAAATTGGTCCAGATAAAACACACGCACATTCTTGATTCGTCAACAGATGAAGATGAGTGATCAGCTTCGCGATTCTGTCGTCTTCAATCTCCGTAATAACTGAAGGCTCAGTTCAGACAAAATCAGGCCTCGACACGAAGAGAAAACCCTGTCCTCGCCGGGAATCGAAGTCAGTGTGGTGTACCTGTGGACAGTGAACCAATGAGGGCTCGTAAATTAAAATTAAAGACTTGGGGTTGTCAACCCGCTGAGATCAGTATCTATCAGCCCACTTCTGCTTCGTGTCTGCTGAAATATAAGTCTGTTAATGCCCAGGTTTTTAATATTATCATCTCGCACTTTAAAATGTAAAATTGCATTTTGAGAATCTGGGCTGTTACTGAGTAACGGACGTAAGTGAACTACGTTCAGACGTTCTACGTCACACGCCGCCAAACGCATTCCACAGATCGCATTATCCACAGGTAAACACTATGCACTAACAAGAGGTCTCGCTTTAGTTCACACAAACCGCCAGGCCGCCTTTCCAATCCTCAGTGTTCATGATTCAACAATACGGCCTGAAAGACTTGCCGACAAGCGACGCTGTCAGGCGGAGGAGGGATTATCCCGAAGGACTACAACTAACAGCAGTAA
>NW_019059631.1:213337-237629 GCF_000696155.1 Zootermopsis nevadensis
AAAGTAATTCCAATAATTACAGGAGCAACTGGAACTGACTCCAAGTCACTCAGAAAATATTTGGCCAACACGACGACAGGGAACTTCAGGAAACTGTCGTAAAATATTTAGTCATATTTCACAGCCTTGACTGTGAAATTACGGCCAGCGAAAAATTCAGTCCTGCCCATGGTGATATTTGAGAGAGATAATAAATAATAAGATTATAAATCTTCGTCTTTATCTTATTTATGAAAAACCGTAAACATAAAGCATTTTAATTGAAAACATTTAATAAATATCCAGATTCTGAGTCCCTACTACACTCCATCTGTTCTTTTACTGTCCCATCAACTGCGTATTTAGAATTCCAATGGAACCCACTGCAGATTCGCTTTAAATTGCAGCTTAACACCTGAAGAATTCTAATCAAAGAACATGGTTTCCCGTCTGAATTGAAAATGACATTCGCTCTGTCAACGGAAGCAATTCACTGCTGTCTAACAATTTTTAAACTAAAGAATTTTTTCCTGGAGACTGTGGACTCCTCGGTCAGTTCCAAATAGTCCCATCAGGCCCTCGCGTAAAAGATAGTTTTCCACCCCTGAATAAGAGGATACCGAAATTATAATCATCATGTCTAATACTCCATAAATCTTTGGTATTTTCTACGTCACAATAGGGCAAAGCCTGAAATTTTACATGACAACACAAGTTGATCGTCAAACTTTTCAACAAAGTGCGTCCCTATAGCAACCGAGAAAAAATTACATCCCTCACGGGCTTAAGTCTTATGACCGCATGAAAAGCGTGCTCCTTTGCGAAGGTTCTGATAGCCCTTAAGAAAGGACGAATAACCACAGGCACCAAAACACGAATAAAAGAACAGAGGTGGGAGAACGTGGACAATCGTTTGGGGGATGGAACTGAAAGGAAACAATAATGGAAGGAGAATCAGAAGAAGAAGATAGAAAGAAAAGGGCGGTTCTTTTCTGTTTCATATTTGTAAAGGGACCGGCGGATTGATAGTGAAGCTGTAATTAGCGCACGGCTGATCGCATTTAAAATGAATCAGGTATATCAAGCCATTTCTCGTGGGTCGCTCTCGCTAAGCGAACCCCGCGGGGCGACCTGGGGGCCCGTCAGTCGGTTTTTATTGTCAGCCTCATCGTCCTCGGTCGCAGCTGGCCTTTCGTAAAACGAGACTTCACACCGAGAGACCTCGCAACGGCTCTGGACTTGGCCCTGCATCCCAGAAGTGCCCGCTTTGAATCTCGACTACGAAACACATGAAGATTAATAATGTTAGAGATTTTAACACTTAAATATTCAAAAGTACCTGTCATTTCTCAAGTTAAACTGCAGAATTTGTCTTATCCTGAAAGTATTTTATACACGTCAGGTTAGTGATTCGACTACGAGCAAGTGTCAAGTACGAACACCAGAGGCAGTGATGTGCGCTCCACGTGGTGATCTGGTCCTCACTGTTCCCTGACACGTGTCATGTATCACGCTGGAAGTGAATTAATTCCGTTTATAGAATAGCCTAAATATATTTATTAGCTTTTCCCGGTTGATGGGAAACGCTCTAATACAGGAATTGAAATGAATTGAACTGAATTACCGCCATTATCATCTCCTGTCATCATCCCAGTTTCGTAAAGGATGACATCTTACTTTTAAGGTCTTCTGAGACGACGAAGTAAAGTGGTGTTTCATATTAAGATACTCGTTTCGTAGTTTATGAAAAACGTAACATCCACCAGGCTAAAAACCAGGCGCCAGGTTAATAACTTTGATAACAGGAGAGGTGGAACAAAAATAGGTGATAATGAGATAAACCTGTGTGAAGGGGGAACATATAAAACGTAGGAATACTTCAGGGGGCGAGGAGAATCTGTACGAAGAACAAGAAAGCCACTCCAATGATGGTACGAGCCGTGCAGACACTGACAGCGGGCTGAAACACACTTTTCTGATTTGTAGAATCGAGAAAAAACGCTCATGAAAATAATAGTCATGATATTAAGGAAGTATTATGCCCACTTGCCTTCAGCCTGTAAGGACAGTTTAGCAGGAAACAGCAAAATCAGGTAAGTAATTTATTGTTCAGTTTGCAGGCCTGTGTTCTTCAAGAAACAGAGGAGGGTTCTGTCAAAATGGATTCTTGTAGGATTTGAGGTTCTCACGGCTGTATTTTGGGTTGTTGCGCCGTGCAATGTGGTAGAAGTTTAACCGACGTTTCATAGTTCCTTGCTGCCTCCATCATCAGGACTGAATTATCACAAAGCTTTCTGAGATAGCGAATGTAATTTTTTTTTTAGATTAGTTTAAATTAAAAAATTCCAGAGCGAAGAACGGGCACTGTAGCTGGTCTTTCATAAGGGCAGATCGATTGCAAGACGGACGCAGGGGATAGGAACCTCACCTTTCCACGCGCACACTCTCAAATGTTAATTAAGAGTCGATGACACACTGAGGATTCACACGCACAATAAAGTCGCGATCCATGGCGACCGACAATTCCATTGTTCGCGACGTGTGTCGCGACTTTACGCTAACAAAGGCGATATTACAAGCTGGACCGAATGAACATTGCGCGGTCGAAACAAACGATCACAAGAACTAAAATACGGCGTATACTTTGCGTCCTCAAGGTTTCCAATTTGCTGGCGTGGCGAACGCCGGGGTCAATGCATTATGCAGTAGGGGTGACATGGCGGCCGCTTACACACGTGTCTCGGACCGGCGCGTCGCAGCCACGTGGCTTCAGTAACGACTTGTCACATTTTTTCCTTCCTTTCTGGTCCTAAAAAAAAAAAAGTTGTTACCGATTTTTAAGCATCGTTGCATGTTGCATAAGACATGCGACAGATGGCACCGTACATTACATCAAACTACTTCTCAGTCTTATGGTACAGAATTCTGTCTGACAAGATAAAATTTAAATATCCCCTTGCATCTGCCATTCCGACGCCTGGAAATATTTCTCATGCTCAAATATGGCTGTCTTCTGAGTTATAGTGCCGTGTAGTCTGTTAGAATCCTACTAACGTTTCATAGGTCCCTGCTGCCTCCATCGTCAGGGTATAACGGTCCTGATGAAGGAGGCAGCCGGGTATCATCTTATTCGCCACCGTGAGACCCTCAAATCCAACGCAGACACTCGATAAGTGTTTGCAAATGTTGAGACAGGTGAAAGGTAAATTTGTGTTTCTAATGTGACGTTCTTGAGAGGCTAAGTACGTGTGTTACATTTCAGCTACAAATATAATTAGGCTGGTAGTGCGTTATCAGCCACGCGCAGTGGGACAGGGGCATGTCAACTGGTGGCTATCAGCGGCACATAGCGAGGCTGAATCAAACTGAGATGTCACGTAACCCTCGGCTGTTGAAGCAGACACGCGCCAGAGATATTAACGTTTTGACTGTCGGCCAACGCCGTCTGAGCACACAATGGGACGCGTGATGATTGGTGGGTATTATAATAATAGTAATAACAAGAAAAGTTGCTCTTTTCACTCTCCCTCTTACGTTAAATTGAGACGTAACGCGATTCGATACGTGGAGATTCAGTAAGCAAAATCTTTTGTGTTCAGGGGCGGTTTTATATTTCACTGCTGTTATGGTAATAAATAAATAAATCGATCTCTGTGACAGATTATGCATTGGTTACGCAAACCGGTGGAAAATGTTTTTTTATATCACTTGGTCTCAAAAAAAACTAAACCATTTTTACAATGGTGAATTAAGATTCTCTGGGCGGCGAGTATGAAATGGCTGCCTGCTGGGTTGTCTGAGACAAGATTACCGACGTTTCAGAAGTTCTTTCTCTCTCCATAATCCGGGGCTTGATGATTGGAGGCAGCAAGTACCTCTGAAACGTCGGTAATCTTGTCTCAGACTACATGGCGCAACAACCCAGAAGACAGTCATCTTCCTTTTTAAACAGATTTGAGTTACACGCCAAGCTGTTACGGTTGGTTATTAATTGATTTACGACGCAGCATCAACTGTTCGGGTTTTATAACTTCTAATATGATACTGTAGGGTGACTGGGTTAAACTAATTGACAGGATAGGAATGGAGGTGTTTGATCTACGCACTTTGTGGGAAAACGCATAAAATTGCGTCCATCTGAACTGAGAGGAGATATTAGAATAACGCAATGTAAACATTGACACTGTTGGCTGATATAACATCGGTGTTATAAATGATTCTAAAACTTTGGTGTTAGAATGTTATGGTTCGTCACCGTTATAACAAAATCTCTCCTTCCAGTATAATTGTTATTTATTTATTTATGTAGTGTTCTGTCTGACGACAGGTCCATATGAACAGGATCCTTCCATCCTTTTCTCTTCTCGGACTGGGACCTGTTTATATACGTTCTTGGCAGATGATCCAGAAGTGGTTTGCCATTGCCTTCTTCTGTGTGTGAATGGAGTAATTGTTGGGATGCCACGGAGGAAAACTCCGTGTTGCCTAGACCACGGCCTTGCCCAACACAAGTTATAAATTCGAACCCGAGACCCCAGGATTGCAAGACCAGCGTTCTAACCGCTAGATCACCGTGGCACGTGCGTTAATTCAATTCATAGAACGTCAGCATTTTCACGTGAAGCTGTTTCCTGAACGGTACAGGAAATCAGCGAAGTTTCGAAGGAACATAACATCCTCAGACTTGCAGATAAATAAGGATGTATAGTCCAGCCTGAAGATGGGGGTGGTTGTTCCTCCGAAACGTTCGTTTCTTCCTATAAGATTACACGGCGTCATAATCCAGGAATAAAACATTTTCAAAAGTTGTTGCTAGTTTTGTGACTAAGACGTAAAGCAGCAATGTAATACGCTGAAGACAAACCTTATGAAGTCAGCTGTTTATCTCGGATATTGAGATGGGGCCGCGGAATAGAGAGGCACGTTAATGATGTTCATTCTTCATATAATAATCATCATTTTTCTCTTGCAAAATTTGAAACGCATGAATTATGGGGTACAGCATGAAATCGGGCAAGCAATTGCCCAGTTCTTTCAGCGTGATGAGCTAATGTTCATGGGAGACACGTCCTGCTGTGATCCTGTTAACAAATCACGGTTTTTAAGACCACGCAACGCAGGGTTGTGATAATCGTGAAATTCGAACCAGTGATCTCGCAGCCAACAAGGTATTTATGTTTTACGTGCAAATGAATGTTACATGCCATGTGTTCTTTGAACAAAAAGTCACTGGACTGACACGATATGATTCAAACATCGCTCAGTGAACGGACCGCCGAACATTTACGTAATGTTGGTACCAGTGACCGTTCACACAAGCGTCAATGCAGGTTATTTGATTTCGACCAGGGCTCTTTGCAAGGGGTTCGAACTTTTGATGTTTTAATTTGACTTACACCTGAGTTTCATCTGCAAGACACTTACATGTCTGATGACATGCAACGGGCCTATTCACAAACAGGACCATTGCATTGAGATATATTTCATAAACACGACGTTTCGGGAGCTGACTCTACTACCGTCTTCAGGTTATCGGTTGCCATGATGTACTCTTTACATTATTATTATTAGTGACAAATGTTAGTATCGAAGCCGGGACCTTTCTTAAAATTGCTAGACTTGTACTGTAACCAACAGACCTGTCGCCCCATGACATACAGGTCTCGTAACCCTATTCACTTTTGCACCGTTGTGCAGTGCGGTTGAAATTCAAGTTTACTCACGCCACGAACACGTGCTTCAAACTTTATCCCACATTCGTAAACTAATAAAAATTTATGTAGGATTTCAGGTTCTCATGGCGGCGACCTTGAATATGCCTCTAGGTCCGTGTAGTGTGGTAGAAGTTTACCGACGTTTCCGAGGTCCTTGCTGCCTACAACCCAGAAGACAGCCATGCGTTTTGCCTACTTCGCCATGTTAAGGGGTAGAAAAGAAACGAATGCAGATACTATGCATAGGAACTGAGACAGCGAATTACAAAATACTATACCTGGGAAATAATGTTCAGTACACGCTTGCTTATCGTCTGCCCCTCCCAACCCCCATCAACCCCCCGGGCCGATCACCGTACCATCTGTTTCTAACAGATCTGAAGCGCACAGATTCGCCCCCGAGACCTAAGACCTCAGCTCAGAGCAGTTAAGTTACGTAATCCCACACGCAGTTCAATTTCATGTCCGTCTCTTCGTAAGAAGAGGACGTGAGATCTTTTTTCCCCGCAGGGCATAACGAAGTTTCAGTTCAAGCGTGTGGCGCGCGTAGTGGCCGGTGGTGTAATCACTTTACAGACCGATGTGCGTGTCGCGGGTGTCTGCCGGACGCAATATTGACAGCACTTGGATGTCACCCGCCCACATTCCCAGTGTCAGATTACACACACGTCACAGAACACGCCTCAAAGCCTTTTCGCGCTTAGAAACGTCTCGCGTCTTCACCTGCCTGTTCGCGGCTCTGATCAGAAAAGAACTCTGCCTGTCACGGAAACCGAAGGTTCATCGCCGTGCTCACAACAGCCCACCACCGTACCGGGACGAATCGAGTAATCAACCACAATATCTTTATTAAATCTTTTATTACTTTCTCCATCCACACCCAGGTCTCCCAAATTGTCTCTTTCCTCCAGGTATCATGACTCGAATTCTTAATGCATCTCTCAATTCTACTATGCATGCTACATGCTTCGCCCATCTCACTCGTTTTTTAAACTCCCTAGCAATATTCGACGAGTAGTTCATATTATGAAGCTCCTTATTGTGTATTTTTCTCTGTCCTCCGTTCATTCCCTGTTTCTTGTCGTTCTCTAACACTTCCTGTCTTCGTCCTTGCCTTGGAGCAACAACGTCACAGCTGGACGTCTTAATCTTTTGCTATAAACAAAGAGAAACATCTGATAGAGAAATCTGGAACAAAGACTCAGATTTCAGCTCGTTGTTACTGTTCATTATGAATGGCGGATAACACGCCCAGTGTCCGCGGGCGGCGGTAATGTAGCCACCACATAACCAACTTTAGTGATGCAGAGATGCGTAATCACATTAAAGGATGAGTGCCTTCAGCAACTTACGAGACGAACAGAGACGGACAAACCACGAAGTAACTTCGTTTTCTGTTCGGCTGCTAGATTGGGGTTCGGCTTGTACGAGGAGAGTGTTTCAGATTTGCCAGGAAGAGGAAATAGATGGAAAATGAGGCAGATTGAATTTTGTCGTTACGAGAAAATGATGTTTCGTCATAGGCTGTTCCAGCCATGCGGACTGACGGCTACAGGGAATTTTCGGTTCAGAGTTCAGAAAAGAAGGAAGGGTAGTCGACGAAGCCCACGGGAGATAATTAACCCGTCTCTCCCTCCAGCATCCTTGGTCCATACACTTCCCCTTTTTATATGAATAAAAACTATCAACCTCCTAACAAAGTTACAAGTTTGATTTTCGTTATGGCTTGCGGTAGGCTTAATACTCCGACTCTTATTATTATTATCATCAACGAAGATCTGCAGATAGACTGGAATAATTTTTATTGTACGATAATTAGATTTTTCGCTAACAAGTTTTAGTACGAAGCGCGATTTTATCGTCCCGTTATAGACTGCGAACATCAGGAAACCGATTTCGACGTTTCAGAGGCACACACTACGCCTGAAAGGGAAACCACGGTATTTCGCCCATTTGTCTGTCTATCCATACGTTTCGGATTAAAACATATATAACGGTCATAATAAAAAGTCTACATTAATTTAATTTTGGTTTTGGTAGATTAATTGATTGTAAGTTTCCCCAAAAATAGCAGCCCCACTGCCCTCCCAGATTCCTACTCAGTGGGCGTCGAACTGAGATCGAACATCATCACTCGGCAGCTCCATCTGATCGCGAAGTTACGAACACGTCGTGCGTCTTCGTGGCGTGGTTCAGGGACAACTTTACTTTATCCTCGGCGTTCAGAAAACGTATCCGCCCACGATAAAGAGGTCAATGTGAAGACAGTTCTAGCGACTTTCAGACAGATGACCTCGTAAAACAAAAGCAACCAAATCACAAGCGGTTTCTTTTTTTTTTTTTTGTAACGTGAATGAAATTCCAATTAAGTCTTCTGCTGTTCTCATAATTTTCTCGTCATCACAAAATCCAACACTTGGGATCAAAATTCTTTTAAACACGGTCAGCTAGGGAAATATTTAAGCGGACTTCTGATAGCGCAGTGCCACCCTGGTTTCGAAACGAAGACTCTGCTGTGAGTGTCCACACAGTTACCACTGACCCGCAGACTTTTTTCCGTTTACCACAGCAAATGAGAGCCTTTAGTCAGCAGTCTGTCACACAAACGCCAAGTGGTTCCGTTTGAAGTCCCCAGAACCGGACCGGAAACATCGCTCTTCATTTGGATAACACGCGAATCTGTCCAGCCGTCTACTAAAAAAAAAAGGCATGTGTCGTATTTTCACTGCTGCGACCAGAAACAAACCTAATGAATTGATAGAGAGACGCGAAAAAATATAACTGTCAATCATCAAGCCATCCGGACGAAAATTCTTACCCTAGACACTATTTATTATTATTTATTTAGTGTTCTGTCTGCCTCCCGTGAAGTGTTTTGAAACACGTGTTCACTTTGCAGAATCCTGCAGAAGAGAATTCTGGCGTCTGTTTCTCCTCTCTTGGGTAAAAAAAACGACTATACGGATTATGATAGGCCACATATGGGCCTGTAGTCTATTGATCAGTGAAACAGAAGATTAACCGAGAATCAGCAATGTCAAAAGGAAATAGAACGGTGTAATTCGGGGAATAATTTTGACGAAGTCACTGATGCTTCTGTGGCCATGACTTGGTGTCATGTGCCAAGCGCCTTCGACCGGCAGACGGTCAAAGTGTGAGGTTAGCGTCGCACAATTACGCACGTCATCTTCCGACAATTAACAGAATCAAAGTTCTCAGTGGCAAAACTTGAAAAACTAAAAAAAAATTATTTTATGCAGAATTAAAGTCAGCTTAAAGTAGGCATACCTGCAAGCATCCGAGTTATGACGGCAACACGCCTGAAGTTTTTGGCTGCTTGTGGACCAATTAAACAATTCATAATAATAATAATAATAATAATAATAATAATGTCTCTTCAGAGGCTCTTGAATTGTCTGGAGAGACAAAAATGCTATTTGTTCGTAACAAAATCAGAAAACAGCCAATGATTTCCTCTTGAATATAATCAACATTTGCTACACGTGTAATATTTTTTGTCAAGTAGTTTTTTTAATAATATCCAAATAACTCGATCTTACTGCTTGTCATTCGTAATACCAAATCTTATCACTGGATGCAATCCTGAGTCAGTATTATCTACCTCTGATCCTAGCAAGGCATATCCCAAAGATCCATTTTAATGTTATCCTTTCATATTCCCGTTTTTCCAGATGACGTTTGGCTGTAGCTTTCCTCAAAAAGATGATTTTTTCCCTCAAATCCTCAGTAAAGCAAATGTAAGAAGAGTTCTTGAAATGCGAGGTCCCTGCCAAGTGGCAATCAATGGGACGGAGCACAGACGTTAGTGCAGAAAGAGATTCCAGTCCGGAAGTAATCACACTTAGTGGCGATGACTGCCGAACAGACCCCGTGGCTCTGACGGAAACGAGCGCGTATTTATGCGGTTCTAAACGTCGACCACTTCATGGGTAATTGAACATGGCGAAGCCACGAACAATGAAAGAAAACTCGGAAACAGAAACACGAATATGGCACCTAATAGACCATAAAGAGCCCAGCTGATTCACCGATTTTCTGTCCATCTAACGTTGCAACAGCAGACGCCCTTGCTTGGGCTTTCAAGAATTAGACCCAAAGATCTGTTAGGACACAAGACTAATTCCAAAACTCGTGGACATTCAGTTGGACTCCCTGTACGGGGGATCGGCCACATTCAAGCCCTTAATCTGATATTAATAGGAACTGGGTTACACGTTCGATAGAGACAGTCTTCTGGGTTGTTAAGCCTTAAAATTTGGTTCAAATTGACCGAGTAGTCAGTAAGCTCCACTGAAACGTCGGTCAATTTCTGCGAGACTGGAACCCAGAAGACCGCTGAGTGTTGGTAACACCGCCGGGAAAACCTCAAATCCTTCACCCCCAGTCCACATTCTTCCCACAAACCAAGAAATAGTTAATAAGCACGCAATTTCGCAAGGGCTGGGGTTTGAACTAGTAACTCCCGCCTCAAAATACGACCTGTGGTGTTCTCTCCGTAGCTGCAGGAGAAATTTAGCGTCGAACCAAAGACCACTCACAGATATGAATGTGCAACTCCTCTCTCAGCAAGATGAGTAATGTAGCTCAGTCGAGTGAGGCGTCTGCTTCATTACCCTGATCGATCTCCAGCTTTCAGTCATGATGATGATGATGATGATGATAGGTGGAATAGTAAATTGGTGCAGAATGAAAGTGATTTGCTGTCTTTATTTAGAACCGCGTGGACAACCCTGTGCTGTAAGCATTCTCAACGTATCAGTGCGCGCTTTGATTTCAGAGCAACACAAGTGTGTGGTACACACTTATAAAAAATTTAAATAAATTGTACTAAAATAATGTTGATGACGTCAATTTATCGTACGAACACAAAAACATCATAATCCACAACAAACAGAGATAAATACGTTCATGACTCATCTTGTTTTGAACAACACTCCAGCTTCGTATTCGGGAGGTCCCGGGTTAAAATCTCGGCCCGGAGACCTGCTACCCTGAGTTTATTAATGATTTTCCTCAGTCACTCCAGGCAAATGCCGGGATAGTACCTTAAATTAGGCCACGACCGCTTCCTTCCACATCCTTTCCAATTCATTATTCACCGCCATCATCTCATTCGACGCAATATAATCTGAAAAACTGATAAAACGTCGTTAAATAAACCGAAAATAAATTAACATAACCATGGTACCTATCACTTCGAATGGGTCAATTTATATATCAGTTTGTAAATATTTATAAAAGCGCGCTTAATACATCCTGATTCCCCGTTCAGTTACTGGCCACGTCTCAGAGATCTATGGCTTCCATGATTTTCCTCAGTCCATACAAGTAGATGAAGCGTGTCTTTAGATACAAATCCCGTAGAATTAACAGACTGATTATACGTATTCCCTGCAGTTAATAGACGTCATTTGATAACCTTCGAAGTAGCAAAGAGCATACATTGTGTTTGTTTCGATCCGTGTTAGTCAGCTCCATGTGCCAGAGCCGGAGATACGGGCAGGTCACAGATCGACTATGTTACATGCACGGCGGGGGTTGGGGGTAGATAAAGTGTCGGGGTTGCAAGGAAAAGGGCATTATCCGGACCGGTCCGGGAGAACGTTCAACCGAGGATGAATGCCATAGTCTGGGTTGGAATCAATTAAACTTTAATCCGGAACTCGGAGGGTCCAACACTATAATGACGGAGACAGTTAACAATAAGGGTCGTTGGGGTGAGGTGGGGTGGGATGGGGTGGTTGTATCATTTCAACTGCTACACAGATCGCTTGCCTCGCTCTCGACAATGGCTGCGAGCACATCCTCCACGGCCAGTTGAATGACTATCGCTGCCTGCCTGATCGGACGCAGGAAGTCGACTCCAGCGACCTCCCTTTAACTGTCATTTGGATTTTCAGTCCCTGGGTTATTTTTTTTCCTGTATTGTGTGTGTATGTGAGGATGGGTTTTGTTTAAGTGTGTGCTCAGTATATTGTATTGTAGGCAGCCATGAAGAGGGTAAAACATATAAAGGGAAGGTCTGATGTTATGGATTCGTTGTGGACGAGACTATAAATGGGTTAACCACTGTTACATTAACTGTCCAACAGTTTACAAATATAATTTTCTACCTTAAGGCCTATTTCAACAAACCTGAATGTAAAAGGCTTAGAAAAGACGTAGCTGATTCAAGGCTAAGTGCTACAGAGCGGCCTCTGTGAAGTTCTTCTAAGTTTCACTTGGTAGCCTTTGTAAGAGGACTTTCTTATCAACGATGAACATAAATACTTATATCGACTAACCAAATTCCCTGTTCTGGCTGTTAATGACTCAATTTACCTTCATAAATTCTTATTCAACTAATGTTCGTGCTACTTTAACGCTCTGATTTAACTCTTCAAAACACGAAGCTCATCTAAATTATATTTAGAAATTTAGTTTCTTCCTCAGAGGAAACTTAAAACGTCTCCATGGCAACGAACAGTTTGTTAAGACCCCTTAGGGAAATAATTGCTGTTCATTACGAGAATCATATGAAAGACCTAGACAAGCAAAATGCAAAGTTACTGAATGATAGAACAGGTGGTAGATGACATAAAGTGGCTAACGGTGAGGAGATAGGGATTTGGAAGGAGGTTGTGGTGGTGCGTTAAAATGCAGGCTTCCTGACTGGAATTTATATTTGAGAGATTAAGCAAAACCGCTTAAAATATAAGTCAGATTAGACGGCATTTCGGCCGAGAATTGAACTAGTCTCTCTAGAATGTATGTTTAAGCATTACATCTACGTCAGAATATCAGTGCTAATTACAATGATTACACATTTCAGCTTCTCCTGTTAGATCTGATTTGTTTTGTTATGTTTTTTGGAAATAGTTTGTGGGTGCTTCAGGGTCACAGAATGATCCCTATTTATTACGCGATACATTTTAACTGATTCTTGGTGTTGAGTGCGGAATTGCAAGAGACCAAGGAACTGTCGGTTACATCTTCGTCAGAAATAAGTCGTTATGAAACTCAGGCACTACCAGTCCGCATGCTGGCAAAATTACTTGTCGGGCAGCGGAGGTATAGCTCCACGCATTCTTATCGAGACGCGCTCCGAGAGGCGAGCTGACCCCTACATAAAAGTAAATTCAGTAAAAGATTTATACGGGATATTTTTGTGCATCCTGCTTTAAAAAGATAATTTTTAATCTGTTAGAATCTTCCCTTCACGTTAATTATGGATCCCGCCCTCCGCTCACCCCCAACCAACCCTTTAACTCCTGCAGTGTTACTCGAGCACTGGGGGTGGAAACAAACTTCACTACATTCGGAATTACTGGAGTGTCATAATTCGGTCTTATACAATTTTGTCCCCAGAAACTGAATGTCCATGAAAAAAGAAATAAAAACGAGATCACTTTTTCCTTTGTTATTCAAGGGGATTTTTCTGTGGCGGACAGAGAGGGGGCAAAGAAGAAGAACTGTTCATTTAATTTACTCCTATGAGGATTTCAATTTCATACTCAAAGATAGGGCGGAATTGTATTCTGTAGATTCCGTGAAAACGAGAATCTGTCAGTGATCACGCCCTCTTTGTGATCTACTTTCGACAAGCTATAGGCTCAATTATCAGAGTTTATGAAGTTTATTTAATAAACCAAGAACATGTCTTCACATTCGAAAGCCAGTAAAAATCTGTTATGAATTCTATTATTTCAAAAATTAATTTGTCTTAAGCGAAATATTTAAAATGTGGGCTTAATTATTATAATTACGGTTGTGTTGATTTGTGTTATAAAAAAGTTGTCAGTGGAACGACGGTTCCGGAGAATTTGACGTAAATACGTCTATACGGAAAGGAAGTTTATATATTGGCTTTATTCTAAATATTTCCTTTATACATGCTTTACGATTGAGTAAAGTTTGATTAAGACATTGTTTATTCAACTTGAATTAGTTACGCTTAAGATGGCTCTGTGGTAGCTGAATGTAAAGTAATGTAATGTAATGTTTTATAGGTATGTTACACTTTTTCGTTCCCCTTTTTCGTTCTCCTTTTTTGCCGAATGACACTTCCTTATAGACGTATTTACGTCAAAACATTAATTTCGTGGAGTTACCACATGTCACGTAATTAAAGTTATGCACTATACGAAATTTGGTAAAGAAATAAACAAATATTGCAGTATTTACGAATCCTCCGACACTAGACCAAACGGTTCCACGAGACAGGCCATTTCTCCGAACAAAGACGCAGAGAACCGCGTACCTTCATTTCATCTTCACTGTTGCCTCGGCTAGTAATTACATAAATTCGGCAATGATCGTGCAACACAATGACGAATGTTCCTACTTCGTTTAGATTGAGTTTGTAACACTTTCGACTCCACGCTGTTGCAAGAAGCGGCAACCCAAGGAACTTCCAAAGGTTCTGACGACCTGCGCAGGTTACGTCGAGGGTAGGTTGACTGAGGGTAGTTCGAGGGTGCCTGAGAAGAATACGGAGACACTTGCATAAACAGGATAAACTTTAGTTTAAAAACTGAAGGGAATGATAGTTACTTATAAAATTGAGCGTGGATTGGATTTAACTGGCTCAGGATAGGGCCCAGTTGTGGACACGGTATAGAACCTTCGAGTCTCATAAAAGACTGGAAGTTTTTTGACTACGTAAGCCACTGTCAGATGTGTCATGATAGTTCAGGCGGGACCCGTAGGTGGAGTTGATTGTCTATACGAGAAATGTAACAAGGGAACAACAATGAACACATTGTTGCGATGGGGGGGAGCAATTGAGTGACTCACTTTGCGAGAAACACACACACACACACACAGGGGTAGAACTTTAATAAGGGGTTGCTTTTGCCGCTGTCCGAATTTCACACTGACTTGGGTGTTCTCTCAACCAGACTTAACAAGAATGAGATATCGTGAACACATCTGCAGACAACGTGCTGACTCACACCGAAGAATTCCTATGTTGATTCACGCTGATACTGAAAACCATTAGTTCGAAGCGTGTGGTGGCACTCGGCTTTCTTAAACAATTGATCACGTAAAGTTGCCATAACATCCATTATGCTCCTCCTGAAAAAATAAACTCCTTTTTAGCTGAATAAAAAGGGGATTGATATTAATTTAGGTCTACGATAATCTTAATATCACTGAAGTAGACGCTCGTCTAAACAATATTTAAAAATTTACTCCGTACCGCAAAGAAAACACAACATTTGACCATTACGAAGATCAACTGGTTAAGTAAATAATCGCTGTTTGCATCTAAAAATCATAGGAAACCCAAAAAATACACTCTGTGGCCAAAATACAGTTAACATCGAGCTTTAATGTGAAAATTTTCTCTAGCTTTTAATTTCAACTGCTTCTGATTCCATCCATAGGCGAAAAGTTTATATACTTCATCTGGTCCCTAGGAACGAATTTTTTTAATATTATAGAGTCAATGGAGGGGTAGAAACAGATCGAGTCTCAGATAAATTAAATTTGGAAAAAACGAGGGCGGCGGACAATATAAAAAGACGTTCACCAAGGCAAACGCAGGCTACAAATTGAAACTTTTCTCCTTGATGGTGGAGGCGGTGAACACCTCCGAAACGTCGGTCAATATCTACCAGACTACAACCCAAAAGATCGCCATTTTCAGAAATAACCGTGTCCGTACTGAAGAGTCGCACAGTTAGAACGCTGTATTACCGTGAAAAAGGCTTGTAGGTGGTACGCGGTAGTCGTTTAAGAGCTTTCGACGGCGAGTGAGAGGACACGACGGACATAATTGGGCCGCGAATCAGTAAACAGGAAATTAAATCACGTGGATTTCCGTCACAGTCATCTGTGCTGGTCTAAACATGGAGGTCCATTGCGATCCGCTAGCAACTTGTTACCAAACAGGGCAGGTTCTGGCAGACTTAAAAAGGAAATTATCGGACGGACAGCAACGTGAGTTTAGGCGTCCTTGATCATGGTGGGGAATGCAGACAACACGTAGCCGAGGCCTTCCTCAGTCACTCAAGAGGTTCCCAACATTTTTTATGGAACCCAAAGCTTCATAACCGTGTTCACAAGAGCCAACGACTGGCCAATACCCTGAGCCAAAAGAATGCAGTTCATACCAAACCATCCTATTTATATAATATTAATTTTAATATTATCCTCCCACCTACGTCTAGATCTTTCCAGTGGTCTATTTCCTTCATAGGAAATTAGCTAGACTTGTGTTATGGTTAACTAGTTTACAAATTTGTACAAGGATTTCTACGATGATGACGTTCGAACAGCGAATTGCCGGTACATTAGACATCTTCCTTTCAACTTTTAACATAACTTTGTAATATCTAACGCATCGAAACGTACTTCCATAAGTTAACCCAAAACAGAGGACGGCGACAGAACGCTACGAGATGTAATTTCCTGTTTACGGATTCGTGGACAATGATGCTCATCGTCTCGTCTCACTTTAACTGAGGATTCTAAACAACGGGGGATGAGGGACCCGGATGTGGCCAATAACATTGAATTCATACAGGGCACATAAAATGATCAGGCAAAATTATAGGATACCTGCATTAAATCAGGCTACACCTGGCCTTTGCGCAGGCCTACACACTTACATAAGATGTGCGACACTCTCGAATACTTTTCTTGTCGGCCTACAAGGAATTATCCTACTAACTTTGTCCTAATCAATTATTTGGGTGGTATCGCTGGACACTGAGGGCCAAGCAGAGAGGAATGTTTGACCATAATTTCAATTAGCAACGCACAATGGATTTACTCTCGGGCCAAAATATCGATAAACGACACTGCCTGCTGCTTTGCTGGTAGGCCTATCGCCTTCTTGCTTCGTCCCAGACGACGCAGAGGATCGGACTCTGACCCTTCAACGTCCACGTCGGTGTATAAAGTCCCAATTTGTTTATTTGTTTAAATCTTGTCAGTGTAATCACAATAAAATTCCTATTAAATATTAAAATATTACTATAATTAACATTTAAATATTTAAAATATATTAAAAGTCCCAAGAAAGTTTTCGTCTGCTTATCTCCGTTTCTGACCGCGTTGCTAAGGCAACCATACTCCATGCCGATTGTGTTTTTAAAATGTGTATGTCCAGTTTTTCACCGCGTTAAAGAATATAAATAGGGATTTCGCTAGATTGTCGTAATTAATAGACTGAGCACTTTCATTACTCATTACGTGTACTAGAGCGGGTGGTGATTTTTTTTGTCATTCGTTGCTTGAGCTCGGTGACTGTCAAGCAGGTCTGCGTTTCGTAGGAGTCTGATCCAGGGTTACGGGCGTCATTTTGAAAGTCGAAAAGACCAGACGCCTCTGGGCACGGCTTTCAGACAGATGGCGACCATCGTCTCGTCTGTGTGAACAGAGCCCACGGGTATTTGCACAGGGTTCGGGGGTGACGGGGGTGACGGGGCGCTTGATGGGTTCAAATCAAACAACAGCTCTCTTCCCAGGAGTTACGTTGGCAGAACTGCAGGAATAAATTTTAGTTGGGTCTGGTTTTAGAAACTACAAGTGTTCGTTCTCAGATTGCATGTGTTGAGAGCGGCGATTCTCAAGAACAATGCCAGCAGGTAGCCAATCAGAGGATTGAATTAAAGGAAGGAAAGTGTGTCGACTCATTGAAACAAGGATCAAGACGAGTCGAGCTGCCGACGGCCTTAAGTTGGGGAGGGAGGAGGTGATTTTGACATGGGGGAGACGAGAAATGAAACAACGATCAAGTCATAAAATTTGACAGCCACAGGCGAAATGAAAAGAAATTATACGTAAGGGCGTGGATTAGATTGAACTGGCTCACGACAGGAACCAGAAATTGGCTTTAGGGAACATTTTGGTTCCATAAAAGTACAAGAATTTCTTGGCTGTCTGAGCGACTATTAGCTTGTGAAGAACGACACTACTCCATGGAGTTGTTAAATTACGTTGGTGAAAATTCTTCAGCGTCCTGACTGTCAGACAACCGAAAATCATTGGCCGACGTTCAATCAGAACTCCGTCAATTCCTTTACGCTTTTTCTATCAACGAAATCGATTGACTAACTCATAATCTGGGCGACCGGAGTTCGATTCCCAGCAGATAAAAGGATTCTTCTCTTCATTCCCATGTCCACATCGATTCTGTGGTTTATCCAAACTTCCAGTTTCCTCTTGAAGGCTAGAAGCAGCCGGAGCGTGACGCATTTTTTCAGTTCCTCCACAGAAGAAGGTGACTTGAACCTTTCTTCGCCTGCACTGGGCGAAGGTAGGCCACCGAAGCTGCGGCAAATTATATGAATCGCGTTGTTGGTGAATCCCCCTCTCTGACTGGGAACCCCCTGAAGCTGTGGGCGGGGCTGAACCCCTAGACTCGTCACCAATGTGCAGCGAACCGCAAGAGAGATGCCCCGCCCTCTGGGGGGCAAGGAGATAGAAGAAGCACATGGTAACCCTCGGCTGTCTCATCCGCCCACAACATACAGAGACAAGGGCCCTGACAACGCAGGGGACAAGGAAGAGATTTGGTGCCTCGAGGCATTCCGAGGCTCCGAACGAACCCACCACGTGATTATCGGATACATGGACAGGCTGCTGTCATGACCGTGGCGATTGACTTGAGATACCATGACCTCCGACTCCATTTTCCCACCTCTTTGAGATCATAAGAGGAGATGAATGACGAAATCGCTTTAAAAATAACATTTAAAGATTAAACTTTAAAAAAAAGACGAACAATTACATGCATTGAAACGTTAAATTTCAATCGCGCTGGGAAATCAATTGCTGTGCTGGTAAGAGTAACCACAAGTACGTCTGTAGTTCTGCACATTTTTATTCTTCTTACGTTCTTACACATCCGTCTCTACCTTTAATCACCCTTCTACTTTACTAAGGTCTCACCTACGTCTATGCCCCTCAACTTATGCTAAGTCCCCTGAATAAATTGTTACCAATGGCGTAAAGGATCGTCAAAGACGAGGACTTAACAGTTGAAGTCAGGACTTAGTTTAAGTGAGTAAGAACTGAAATAGCCTAAAAGTGAATTTGAACCGAGTACAGTAGCTTCTTAGGGGGCCTTCCTTCAGACAAGTCGTAGACGTCAGACCGAGATTTTAATATTGGCCTCTCGGAGTAAGTCAGGCCTGGTGCCTTGCAAGGCACCAGGCGAGTTTATCAAACAATCTGGAATCAGAACTAGGGATAGAAGCATGTAAATACGTAGACAAAGTGCAATTCGATAATGAGATCATAGAAGAGTGGAGGGGGCACCCATCGGAATATGGAAATACATGCAAAATTTTGGCCAGAACATTTGAAGGGGTAGGCCTTAACAGGAGGATAATATTAAAAAAGAAATAACAAAGTTATCCCTGTGCTTAATTAAGTTACAGATCGTGAAGACATGGGTAAGTATAATTAATGACAGGTAAGTGGCCAGCTTCACGTCCAAATCACATTAACCCCTGAAAAATAGACGCCAGTACGTATTTCGTAACGAGCAGAGCGACTATCAGCTCCTCGAGGAGGGACCTGCCGAGTGTAGTTAGACATTTAATTCATTCTAATGAGGATATTTCAATAACTAAGACAATGCAAAGACGAAACATGAAATAGAACACAGAGAATAACAAATTAAGACACGGGCCCTCTCTGAGACCTTCCGACGGACGGATATTTATATCTGTTTCCCCCTCTCCCGTCTGCTTTGAACACGTTTTGCACGCAGGAAACCAATAACGACGGCTGAAAAATGGGCCTCGTGGGTCAGAGTGTCCTGTCTCGCTCTCCCAATATATTTTCTACATGATTCCCCCCTCAACCCACCGTGGGTCCAGACAGACTCCTTCCTGAAAACGTGATCCCATCTCGTTCAATGAGGTTTTCCGAGATTGTATTCCGTCCCGCTGCCCCCCCCCCTCACTCGAGAATAAGCCCAGAATTGACCCAGCTGACCCCAGGCAGAAGCGAGAACGAGAGAAGGCAATAAAAATTCGAGACGAAAGCAAGACAACAAAATATTATTTAGCAGCATAAATCGATTAATTACTGCGTTCGTTAGGGTCTGTGAATCACGGATCTTGTTCAGAAGCTGACAGTAGCTCAGGTAGTCAAGAAATGTTTCGCCGTCGCGCGGTCCTTGGGTTGATTACCGCGAACACCAGAGCCTGCCACGTGACCCTAAACTGCGCCAGATGAATCCAGTTCCTCACTGATAATTCACAGACGTGCATTTGCGGAAAAGAACGAATCAGGGTCTCAGCGCTTAAATTCTTCCGAAGTTTCTAGGAAGAAAGTGTAAACTTTTCATTTATGATTAAATTTCATTGCTGAAGGGAAAATTTTGCAAGGAAGAGCCAGAATTAGCTTCAATTGCACAGGCTATGCAACTCACTACATATCTGATGACAAAAGTTGCAGCAAGCACCTCTGAAACGTCGATCAATTTATATGAGACTGCACAGCGCAACGTCCCAGAACACAGCCACCTTAAAAAAAATGGTCTGAAACGTAATTATCAGTCCTAGAAAACGTTTGATCTACCATCAGCGTTTTATCGTACCTACTGTTCAGGGGGGATGCCTACTTCAAGGAAAACGTCAACATCTGTTCGACTTTTCACGAGGAACGTCGCCAAAGAACTTTTTTAAGACGCAGAGTTCACGATATCTTCATATCAAATCTGTGAAGTCGGCCTTTTGTACACAACTCTCGCGTTTCCAGGAGATTAAACTTCTGGAAGGAAGATTCATCATCTCTCTTCTGTCACACCGTCTTCATTCTTCCATCATCTTTTCCACTTCGCCTTCCTCCCTTGTCCCGACCTTCCGCTCTGTTTGTCGTCCTCTTGAGATGATCGGGTAGGCGTTGTTCGTCCACTTCTCGCTTCGTTCCGCTTGGACGCCCTCGCGCCGGGATAACAGGCCGGACCTCTGCACGGATGACAGGAAACAGATAGACGGTCCATCCGCTGCTGCCAAGTCGACATCATCTCCCCCACCTCACCCCGAACTTCGCCATTGTTCTCCCATCACAGACTTAAGTCATTTATCGGTGTTTGCATTGCAGTCCATTCTGACAAACAGCGGGAAAAACGTCGAATTCCATACGAACCAGAACTTGCGTAGCAGACAACATTACCTCTGAAACGTCGGTGAAATTCTACCAGACTACACGGCGTTACAGCCCAGAAGACAGACATCTTTAATTCCAGATAATTCAGCAACAGGCGATATCAAAAGTTGATAATTATCCGCACCCACACAACATGAAGATATTTTCCAGCGACAGACAACACATCTCCTGCTCTTCCTAAGACAGAAAGCTTCGTCTCAGCGTTCAGGAACATTATCGGACGTATTAACACGTGTCGTGTGACAATTTGCTTAGTATTGTTCATCTCTGATAGACTTCATGTGAATGGAAACAGAATTTTTGGTTAATTTTGACATGTTTACGGAAGACTGAATCCGTCTAGACGGATTACATTCAATTTTTTTTAAATAAGAACCAAATACTTTAATAATATCACGCTACATGATCTCTTCGGATCACTTGTGATTTGTACAGACTATCGCAGCTACTACGAGATATTTCAGTGCGGAGAGCTTCCATTAGGCTGCGCTGTGTGTGTGAAGAAAGAATCTACGCGCATGATACAGAAATGAATGGTGGCTCCGTCTGGAATAGAGTATATTGATGGTCAGTGGAGCTCACGTAAAGTTGCGATACATCTTCTGGCTTCTGGGTTGGGGGGGGGGGGGGGGGGGGCGAACACGTCACAATACGTACAAAGCATGACAGTTAAATAACCGGACTGGTGTGTGCGTGTATGAGTTCAGTAACTGATAAGAACGGAGAATCGGATAACTTCACAACACGATAGTTGGCTGGGTTCAGTTTGTTTTTGGGTTGAAGTGTTCTGTTTCCTTCCTCCACAAAGCATTTTCGGTAAAAAAAAAAGAAAGAAAAATGACAAGACATTTGGTCATAAAACACAGACCTACCAATATTAGGCCTATAACACGCGTCAAATTTATGCGAATTTGCAGAATGTGACATCTTAATGTTCCCGGGACAGAACAGGCCTGAACGTATTTTTACAAAGCGGTCCGGTTATCTGGCTGTCACACCCCGTTCCCAAAAAGAAGCTCTGCGCTGTTCCGGGCACAACCAGCATATAAAATTCCTAAAAATCGCAATGTTGTAAAGGATATCAAAGGTTTGTTTACGACATTTTAGTCGCAAAACCTAAAGGGGATAGATCACTTGAGAGGCTGAGGCTAAAATGGGAAGGAATTATTAAAAGGTGTCCTGCTGTCTGGATTGATCTGATTTAGATTCTACTGACGGGCTTTTGTGGATTCGGTAATGAACTTTAGGGTCCCATAAAGGACTGAGAATTCCTTGACAACCTCACTCACTATCAGTTTCTCAAAACGGTGTCTGCCCCACGAATAATATTAAAGTAGGCGTTATGTACCAGAATTTGCCTTTCGGTCCACACGTAAAGACACTGGACTTTAAATATCTTCATAAAATTTATTTTTGTGTGTTTCTCATAATTATTTCTTAGTATATTCGTTATATCTGTGGCCCATCCCGTGACACCACGGAGCATCTCATCTCCCAGTTTTAATTCTGGACCATAACTAGAATCTGCGAACAAGAGAGAAATCTCCGTGATACGCAGACAGCGACGTGATGCTGAGGGAATTGAGACGGGAAACCAAAAGCAAATCCGTAAGCTCGTTAATTCTCCTTGTGGCGAAACGGGGCGCGGAGGAAGAGCTGCAGTTTACCATTGTCCTTCGCGAAGCAATGGCGCTAACTCAGCTGAGAGCAAAGACATTTCGAAAAGAGTAGCAGTCGATAACTTGAAGTCGATACAACTTGCTTATGTGGAATATAACAAAAGACGTTGACGTCAACAGATGGCGCTAGAGTTATTTCGTCTCTGGAGTTGAAAATATTTTATGAACAAAGACAGAATTAGAGCATCGTCATATTAAACAGATTCAATAATTTTTTTTATAAAATTTGGTATAATCATCATGCCACTAAGGGTTACCCACCCCGCCTTAATGGTGGCTGCGCAAAGTTCTCAGGTGAATTCGACGCTAAAGCCATGAAACTTAGGCTTCTAAAATTTTGTGTGGTAAATTTCTAGATAAATTCCCCGTTTTATGAAATCCAAAGTTTAATCACAACGTTCACAATATTTAATTACTATACTCTATCCAGAGACCGATGAATCCACTTCACATTCTCGTACCCTATTCTCTAACACCCATTTTAATATTATCCTACGTTCTACAGTCACAGGTATCTTAAATGGTCTTATCGTTGCAGTCAAATATATGTGGGCTAAGTTATATTTTGGGCCAATGGTTCTTATTTCCCTAAGCTGTAAATTATAAGCAACTGTGCAATTTTTAAAGCAAACAGATCTCTTATTGAAACTGCGGTTAGAGCAAATTATTAACGACGTTTTAAAAAAGAGGACAGTACGTATTTTGTAAATGGGACCCCAAAATTAACATAAAATAATAACGCTCAAAACGTGAGGACGTCTCATCATAGGCAAATGCGGTCAATATCTAACGGAAACATATTCAAGTATCTAATTTGTAAAAAAAAAAAGTTTATACGCGGTGACACTGAGGTTTTGTGCTGAGTCCGACGTTGCTGCAGACCCTGAAGAAGGACGAAACAAATTCTTCAGAAGCGTCGGCCATTTTTTTATAATTAGACAAGGTTCATTATCTAGAAGACAATACAAAATGTACAATCCGTTATGAGTCGGAAAATGTCAGTAGAACCTGATATTTATTTTGTTTCAATAACGTTATATCCTTGCCGACACACTGATATTTAACACTGACTCACGTCTCGTATCACACTGTAACATGTTCGAACACATCAGTGCACTTTCCTAGAGCGTTTCAATAACACCAGTTACGTTCTACGCTCGAAAATTAATTCATGACATTACTTTGGGCCTAAAATCACACAAAAATACTAAGTTTTCTAGCCATTTTAAACAGTCGGACACAACTCTTCACCATTACAAAGATCAACTGGTTAACCCTTTAAAGCCGTAGCTCGTCTAAATAGTATTAAAGAATTCAGTCCGTACCGCAAAGAAAACACAACTCTTCACCAGTCTTAAGACCAACTGGTCAGTTGTGTTTAAGGAAATAATCACTTATTACACTGAGAACCATACGAAATCCATAAACAAAAATTGAAGATTTATTGATTGTTTAAAGCAGGTGGTACAAATAGTTTCCGATAGGCCTCAAAGCAAACCGAGGTGTCACAAACAGCCAGGCTTATATAATATAATATTAAAAAATATTGGAGAATTACGGAATTTGATATATATATCACTCATTTAACTTATCACATTATAATAAATGGTCTTCGACTGAACTTCGTCATTATGTTGAATTATAAATGTTGCTTGCAGAAATTCTGAGTTGCTGTCTCAGTGTTCTTTTCATTCACTTTTAAGTCACTTCCATGGAAACACATCTCGATCACAACGATGATATAGGCGGCCTTTTCACAACGTCACTAATTTACTGATAATGTCG
>NW_019059631.1:237642-254730 GCF_000696155.1 Zootermopsis nevadensis
ATTCACCCCGAAATTATAAATGCAATAAGTTGGTAACAGTGTAACGGAGACAAGAACATACATCAGAAATCATTAATACTAACTCGTATCTTTTTTTTTCAGATTAACCTAACCCCCTTCGCATGTTTCGGCGCGTGTGAATATAAAAATATATTTAAAAAAATAATTTCCAGGGCAACGAAAATATCTGAAAAATAAACCGGAATAACAAGCATCACGTGACACGTTGCTACGCAACGCGGGAAATGTCAACAGGCATTAGATCATTCTAGTAGAAAGATAAGCGTAGAAAACGTTCTGACGTAAATAAAAATACGAAATATTGGCAAGAGATGTTCGAGTAACATCAAACCTGAATTTGGTAGACAAACCAAACGATTGTCTCGTCTTGCCATTGGTTGCTTACTGATGACGTAACACAACCCCCACCACCAAACAGGAACGAAAAATAACGTTATGAAATTTAATATGATCACGCCCGTCACCACAGCCAACTTATTTTCATTTAGAATTATAAAATGTCACAATATTAATGTTATCTTTGCCCATACGTTGTTAACTGCTGACCACTAAGAAACGCGTTATCAAATGTGTCTTCGTAAGGTCTTTCCTAGAAAGTCTAAGAATTGTAACACTTTCCCGTGCTTCTGTTTCGCCGGTGAAGTCGATGCCTGCGCACGGAGCATCTCCGTCGATGTTCTTACTTAACCCTAGCGTCTGTTCTCGGGCACAACTGAAGTCTGGACTCTCTCCACACAAACCTTATATAGGCAAGCAACCACCACTAAGCAGCTATGGCAGTGAGACAGACAGACAGACACACAGACAGAGTTGCCGAAAATTTTGTGGTCCACTTAACTGTAAAACTTTACGCTTACAGAAGCCAGCAAATGCAAAATTACACGTTCAAGTTAGCAACCCGTGAAAACGGGTATAAGTGAAGCCTGGCTTGAGCTCTGGGTTGGATGGTTGGATGGTTGGGTACCCATGGACAGGCACTGAGCTAGAGGGCTGGTGTGGGGGGAGGCCCCCATGAAGCTAGGCTGTTAATTCAGCGTGTACCGTGTAATGGCTTGGCAGGAGAACGTAAGAGGATCGATTGCAGCTCTCCAAAGAGAATGAGAAAGAGATAAAGACCTTTTACTGGAGAGGAACAGAGACGGAGGATGGAGAGAAGATTGAGTGGGTTGCCGCAAGGACGCTGGGCTGTTGCTTCTACACCGACCGGGAAATTGCTCTCGGAGGCTGTGCAGAGTTCGTTGAGACGGACGGACGGACGGACAGACATCCAGCGCCGGTTTCTCACAGGCGCAGACGAGAGGTCGCCGATGTCTTATTAGTAGACCGGATGAAACTTCAGCAGTCTCACTGGCGATGTCAAGACGCACTCTTTTGGATTTGTTACTTTCAGAGCGAAGTCTGCGTCTGAAAACGGGAGGGAATTTGAAATTTGGAAACCCAGTTTTGCATTTTTCTATCAGTTTCATGTACACACCTTCAATGAGAACTGTGAGGAGTGTTTTGCATTACTATATTTCTCATGACAATAAACTTTCCTGAAAATAATTGTGACAGACAGCCAGACAGTCAACCATTTTGCAATGGAAGGAAAATAAAGTATTTCCTGTACAACAAATTAAAGAACTCTAACGAATTCTACTCATCTTAGTATAGACTAATTAGATCTAACGACACGTAGATTCGAAGTTTCAAAGACAATCTTTCATTGTTTCATATTATAAATCAAAATTTACTTATAAAAATAATGCACGCAAGCAGCTACTCCAAAAAAAAATTGTTTTGAAATTGTTTACCCAACCAGAAGATTGTTAATGACACGACAAGATACAGACAAACCTGCAGAGCCTTCAAAGAAAATAACCGGTTATTATGTTTTGAAATTGAGAACACGGTGTGACCCTCATCATATAAGTCCCTCATCTGCTCATCTCTGAACGCCATTTTATACAACTCGGTTTACCAACATCACCCCTCCATCAAATCGATTGTCTCCCTCCCTCCACGACCTTTATCACTATTATCCTATCTAGCAGAGAATCCTCTTCACTCCCACCTGGCACTCCTCTACAATGGAAACCAACCACGAAATTGCAGGGGTTGATCTTCCCTTGGGAAGGGTTGTGACCACAACAATGCAGCTATTCAACTCCTGTAAAATGTCTGCCACGTCTCCACAACAAAATGGAAGCCACAATGCTGCTGTAACGTTTTTAACGAGAGAGAGAGAGGCTCGAGATACACGCGAGATAAAGAAAAAGCTGTTCTGTGCTGACAGCTGGAAGTTACAAGCAATCTTAATAGCTAATAAGATGCAGGAAATCTTAAATGTCTGAGGCATTTATTTTTATTAAATTACGTATTTACTATTTGGGTACCTAACAACTGTTACTTGCATGTTTCACATCAAAATAGAGGTAAATAAAATATATTGTGTTTGTTAACTAATTTAGAAGATGAGTCATCGCCCTGATGATGGAGGCAGCAAGGACATCTATCAGACTACACGGCGCTACAACCGAGAAGAATTTTATATATGTTAACTCGAGACAGGTGATCGCAGTCCTATCACGCATGTTACATCACTTTTCGTGCACAAAGTATGCAAAATGAGCGCATAATGAGGAGGTCGTGTCCATCGGTCCCAAATCTTAATTTCCTAAATCATTCGACGAATCTCGACAATATTTGTTATTGAGAAATACAACTAAAATTTTCCAAAGGACAGCTTGTACAATATCAGCCATACTGGTGAAGGATTCACACCGGGTGTCGAAGAGATTGTTTAATTATGGACGAGTTCGATGGCGTCTCAGTCAGCAAAGTGATAATCGTAATGGTGATTATGATGAATACGTCCCTTGTCGTAGGTGATCTGTCAGAGAGCCACGCCAAATATTTTTCCAGAATATTTACACATTCGAGATTAAAGAACCAGATGATCTCTTTGCCTGTCTCTTATCTCCCTAAGCGTCGGTTACCGGAACACGTCACGTGGTGTAAATGCTGTTTAAACACGCACTCGCTGTCCGCGGTCTACGGAGCCATGGTAACAACTAAACAAAGCGACTGCACGACTCATTTTAATGAAATTAAACTAATCTCTTTCCTACGGTGTGGAGTGATGTCACTAGTTATACCTGGCGACATTTCAGGTTCTCACGGCGACAATAAAAAAGATGACTGTATTATAAGATGCTGGACCATGCAGTCTGGTATAAATTGACCTATGTTTCGGAGGTGCTTACTTCTTCCATTATCAGGGCGGTCAGTCATCAGCGCAATATCCTAAACGGCATAGTTTAGGCTGAGTGGCCCACCCAGTGCTGAGGTTCTAAATAAATTGTGCCATAACTCAATTTCCCCACACGACTCATGGTGTGGTGCTTACCTAAGCACCAGAGACAATTTTAATTACAGTTTCAAATATTTTCATTTGTCTGTCTGTGTTAGTGCCCAAATTATTTTATCTATTTCTATGAGACTCAGATTGATAAACCTAAATTTTGTTTTTTAAGCCATATTACTTTAATTTTGTTTGGATATTTTTAAGGGTCTTACAATTTATCACAGGGGAGAATTTACATTTATTTTATACGCCTTAGACACAGTCATTCATTCGAAAAGTCCCTTCACCCAGTTAAATGAATAACCTAGATCATGATCGATAAATTTGAATAATTTTACCGCCATTATTTTATACAATTATTGCTACATGTGAATTTCATTAACTTCAGTTAGATTTAAGATCCATATTATTTATGAGACAAATTATACCTCAGTGTGCACTTCGTAAAGTATTAAGCCTTATTTGTAGGTAATACTCATAAGAAATAAATGTTTTGCCTTACAGCCTTTGCACAAACCACGTTGATTACAGAAAGTCTCACAGTAGCATCATCTGCTAACATGCATCTGCTGATCTCTGCCATGTAACACTTGTCACATTTGCTTCCAACTCAACACAAATACCTAGCAGACAGAGGTCATGTGTGAACAAAAACGCAAATTTTTAATATCAACCCCTCCCCAAATTAATTTCTCGGTTCTTGTCATTTTCTTCGGTTTTAAACATGGCAATTGTGCGCAATATAATTAGTCTTGTGATTCAGTAACACGAACACATCACATCACATCGAATGCATCAAAGCAGAAATTCAGTCACAACGCAAGTGGCCGCCATGAGTCAAGCTCGAGAGTAAGAGACCTCTTCATGTGGTGAAGGGGACGGGGTACATGTGATGTATGGGGGGGGGGGGCTGATCAAGGCCCCTGTCACGTACAGTCACGTCTAATTAAATACACATCTCACTGGGCACAATCCCTCAAAATAACATACTGAAATGAATCCCAGTTATCTAGGACGATACAAATTACAGGCGTCTCGTGAAAGTGGACGGCTAAAGTAATTAACGCGCGTTGTCCGTCGATAAAACACTTTAACATATAGTCGCTTACAATAAGTTACTTGCTTCTCAAAGTAACTGATCCAGTAAACAAATTCAAACGATTTATGTTTTCAGATTATCTAAACAGGGCCTACATCTAGGCCTAAATGTACGTAGAAAGTCTGGCGAGATCTGTCCTGCCTGTGCAAGGACAACTAATATTAAATACTTCTAAAATGTGGCAAAGTTATAATATTTAAGAATGACGCTCAAAGCAAAATTAAAGTTGTCCCACTATACGCCACGTAGGAGCTTGGGGGGGAGAGGCGTATAGCTCCTACTATTTCTTAACCTCGGCACCAGATGGGGTGAGTGGTCAGCATCACGCCCCGGCCGCTCTTTATCCCCGGGGGAAGGGATCCCGGTACCCATTGGATAGGAGCTGGGTGGGCCCCAGAGCCGGTCTGGACGCTGAGTCTAAAGGACAAAATCCTCTGCCCCCCCCGTCGGGGATTGAACCCCAATCCTCCAGCCCAGAGCCAGTCACTTACGCCGGATCGTTGAAGTTAACAAATCAAAATTATATTCACGATGAAATTGAAGAACAGATTCAATCCGGGAGGAGGTGGGATGCTCGCCACCGCGTACATCATAATCGTTTGTCTTCATACACTCTTTATAGTTTGAGCCAATGCCCACAGATCCCATGGGGCCAATCGTCAAGGGACACAGAAGGGAATTTTTCGACAATAAATATCCGCATTTCATCTATCAATTATAACTGCGTTACTACCCGTTCTTACATATTCAATTAAATTGTAACTCTGAAACTGATTAGTTCGAGGTTTCCGTGCCAGGAAAATGTGAGGGGACTGAAATACAATGAGAAAAGTCCCGGGTCCCTTCTGCGGGAACAGTGATTCCCGAGGGACATTCGAGACGCTCATAAAACAGGCCGGAGGAACGTGTATGTGGTCTAACCGGCATTTGCCTAGAGGGAACAATTATCACGTTGAATAGTATCGTCGTCATCATCATCATCATCATGTATCGCGCTCTGTTTACAAGCGTTAAAATTATCTGTCCGCCTTTCGGTCACACGTCCGATTTGTACTGATAAAGCAGCTAAGGGACTTAGATTTTAGAGGATTCTTTCCCAAATGTTCTAATAATTTATTTTGAAGTTGTTTATCAATTTTTTTATAACCGTAGTTCCCCGGTCTCCTTATCAGTCATTCAAGTGTCCTCTGGCCACTCTGGTGTACCGCATTTCTTACGTCTCCATTCTATATTCAACGTTGAGTATTCTGATGCATACAAAGAAATACGTGTTTTTATACTCAAATAGACGTCTTGACTACTGACTTGATAATAATCACGTGTCACAACATTGTTTTATTTGCAAAGTCATTAATATATTCAGATCTGCAACGCGTTACTTAAAACATTTATCAAGGAAGCATATTTGTTACCGTGTATACAGCGCAAGATTCATTTGTATCTGCTACAGATAAACACCTAACTCGATAAATTAGACGAAATTTACAAGGAACGAACTGAACTTCGGATACGTTCATTCGCGTCTGAATACAATCAATTTGTCTTATCAACTTTTTTACGATGCCGTGTAGGGTTATGCCACGTCCCTTAACCTCTTAGATAGGAGACACATAACAAATCGCAGAGATTGGAGCGCACGCAACTACGTTCTGTTTTGTTTCGCGTGTCTCGGCGCTGAAGAACTTCATTACATCGGATAATGAGCTGGCGATCAGTGGGGCGCCAAACATCGCCCGGAACCAGCGATTGTGACACACATCGACAGCAATTATCCATCAGCTCGAGAGTTCTTCAGCAAGCCCTTCAAACAGAAACGTGCCTACGATTATTAAGTTTCGTTGTGGGTGGGTGGCCTCGATCATGGGCGATCAATCACCGGTCCGCCCTGTTGAGGAAAAAAAAACAAGCCATTTGCCATTTTTATTTCAGCGTAAATGAATAAGCAACGTCAGTACCATTAAATTTTATCCAGAATAAACGTTATAAATAAAAGCCTTCGATCGCAAAGCCCTCATTCACTTGCTATAATCTCCTCCTGCATGCAAGGCGCGGAACAACGGAGTCAAATGAAGCGGAATTTGATGGATACGTGGGTTTACGGTGTGTAAGAGAGACTACACACAAGAGTAGATGTTAACATATCTGTAAATTTACATTCATAAAATTATACATGAATGTGCTAAATTTTTAAACTTGCTATCAGAAAAGACGTATAAAAGATATGCAGTTCCCATAACAGAACACGGACATATTTCGTGTTTGAATACACCAACTTATAAAATACGATAAAACACAACAGAAGTATCATTTAAAAATATTCCAAGATTATTTTCATGTAAGGTTATTTTTGGTGCATATTATTATTATTTTCGTACGAACTGAGTCTGTAACCCTGACATCCATTCTGTTATTCAACCACTGTCACGAATGTGGACATAGATTGTTTTTGCACCACAAACATGTTACGATCGCCTAGCAACCAGAAAACAGACACAGAAGAACAGTACGAAAGTGAGTAATT
Source organism: Zootermopsis nevadensis (assembly GCF_000696155.1). The sequence continues at coordinate 244,630 of NW_019059631.1, forward strand.
CCTTCGGCTTGTATGAATAAAGAAATTATCACATAAATAAACACTAACGCACCCTGAAATGCAACGAGTTTTCGTTTTTCCATGACGCATTACTATTAACCTGTATTATTTGCTGTGACATTATTTCATTATTATACAGAAGAAAGGTATTATTTCGGTGGCTGAAGGTTCCTGAAATTATGTGTCTGGAATCACAAGTCGCCAACGTCTTTTAAGAACACAGTAGAACAGCGTTCGTTAACCTATCGTACGCGAAATAAGTAAGAAAATCAAAAGATGTTAAATTAGAATTAGTGGTACGCCAGCGAAAAGGGGTGAGAACCCCTGTAGTAGAAGGTTCCGCCATCTAGGACCAACATAGAAACAAAAATGTTACATCGGGGTTTGAATCCCGTCTGAGGAATTGAAGTATGTCCGCGTTTTCCTGTTTAGGTACAGGTTTGTTCAGCGAGCTGTCTCTCCAATCCTCCCCGTCCAAGAAACACTATCAAATAACGCTTAAATTATCAGCAGGATCAGAATTATTACTGAAGATGAGGATTGCACCTGCTCGTCTGTCCGGCGTCTGCCGTCAGCAGTCCGAAGAGGGTGGGACTACCCTTGTCGCTGTCGACACTTGTTACATTGCGTTATGAAAACAACTAACAACGTCAGACGACAAGAGTTTGGACAATATTTCACAAGGCCAGAAGTGCCTCCCCCCCCCCACCGCCCAGAGTGAAGCTCTTCAATCTCCAAAGTCAATATACAGAAGTAATTCGATTTGTATGTAAATTTTCTTCACCTCTCCCCCCTCCCACCTCCTACCTTTAGCTTCTATCATCAGCGAAGTTTCCATATTAGAAATAAGGAGAAGCAAAGTGCTGAAGTGGGGCTAAGTGCCACAGAAAAGTGTCGCAGCAGAAGGCGGGGAGGAAAAATGAGAGATGCAGAAACTAGTTTCATTTACTAATAGGAAATTTGGTAAGTTAATGAAGTGTAAAGAGGAGGGGACAGAAAGATTGTAAGTGCGATAGAAAGGAACAATTCCGAGTGTCAGGAAGGAAAAGGGGGTAAGAAATTTAAATGTTGAAGGAGTGAGGATAATAAGTTTTACCAAGCATCGGACGACGAAGAAGAAATTTCAGACCACGTGTCTGACGACAGGTCCATATGAACAGGATCCTTCCATCCTTTTCTCGGACTGGGACCTGTTCATATACGTTCTTGGCAGATGATCCAGAAGTGGTTTGCCATTGCCTTCTTCTGTGTGTGAATGAAGTAATTGTTGGGATGCCACGGAGAAACCGGGGAAGCCCCCGGAGGAAAACTCCGTGTTGCCTAGACCACGGCCTTGCCCAACACAAGTTATAAATTCGGGCACCGCCGGGAATCGAACCTGAGACCCCAGGATTACAAACAATAAAATAATCTTAGGTTCATTTAATACGCCAAATTGGACTTCCTCTTAACCAAAACGCAGAGATGCTTACTCAGTTACAACATTTCTTCATAATTAAATTTCTTAATTGACACATAAAAGTTAGTAAATTGTTACAAAATAACACTGAATTACTTGTCATTAAATTCATATTCTACAAAGCAAAGTACGTAGCATCACACACCTTTTCTATTATTAACCATTGTTCACAAGGCACGGTGATCGTTTTATGCATTAAATAGGAAAGTAAGAACAAAAACAGCTGTGAACGTACATTGCTATACGCGTTATATAGATCTCATTTTGTATCCTAGCAACCAGAGGAAGAATATTCTTGAGGCAGAAGGAGTTTATGTTCCGAGTAAAAAATGCCTAGCCCAGTTTGAATGCTCGTATCTTACAGATGCGTACTAGATTTTCAATGTCTGATTCTCGTTGATGTTCATTTATTAAGAGCAGCACAGAACGACACTCACGAGGAACAAATTCATGACGGCTGAGGAACAAAAGGACTTGTCGCTGTTGTCCTGATAATAAAGCGAAGCTGTGAGTAAACTAAGGCACAGAACAGATAAAAACGATCCTCATGCCATTGGTCACAGATTCATAAGCCTGAGTAATAAATCAAAATAATGTGATTGTGTCTGCATCGTTAGAAAATACAGCAAAAAACTTCATATAAAAGCCAAGGGGCAATCAACATCAGTTGTTAAACTTATTGTTTGATGACGTTTATTATTGTTGTCGCCAAACACTGACTCGACACGTGTACACTTTCCCGCGCACTCTGCTGCTGCCCTCTCTCCATAACAAAGGGAAACAAACGAGATCGAATTTTAAGTGTGACGCTTTGCTCCATCTGAATTCAGTGAGGTGTGAGAACCAACAGGCCAGTGTGTTGCATTCGAAGGCTATCAGTTTCTGTCGCATGCAACGTTTCTTTATCTCTCTCTCTCTCCCTTTTTTTTTTTTTTTTTTTTTTCTTTGCAAAGAGGGCAGAATCAACATGTTTTCGAACCGAAATGGTACACATACATTCTCTTGTTTCGCTCCATTTGTGTTACATGCCTCTCGTAAATGTTATGTAATTAATTATTATCTATGAGGATTAAAAACTGTGAAGATCTTCATTACGTAGCTTTTAATCTTATTTCAAAGCTTTAGTACAAATTTCTTCTTAACACTTTCTTCGTAAATTTCATTCATTTCCTCGAGTAGGAAACCAATTTGATTCCCATATAAAACTACAGGTAAACTCAAATAGGTTCTAATATTTAGAATTCTATAAAAAAGTGAGGCGAGGTAAAATATTTTGAATCTTCCCTTAATTTCATAGTGTTAGATCTACTGATCGATGAATTAGTTAATAACTCGCTATTATCTGCAGCAGAGAATGACCGGTATCAATATGGATGAGTATATATTTTGTTGTATTTCGATAACATCAACGCATACATACAACTATTTAGCAAACGAATTTCGGTTTGTAAGCCTTCAACAGTGTTTTACGACGTCATGATGTTGAACAAGTCAGGCTACGGAATAGGCGTACACATCATGTGCATATTACGTATACTTTTGCTAAAAACAAATGAGTGTCCTGAACCTTAGCCTTCACAAGACCAATGATGGATTCTTGTAAAAAATTGCAACCTACAGTTTTCTCTTGGCAAGCTGAGCTATTATCAGCTTCTCAAAGAGGATACCGCGCAGCATCCCAACAGAGTCATAAGAACCCCAAGTATGAGTTTGTTTTTTCTTGTGCGTGTTTAAAGCTCCGTTCAGAAATCATTTCGAACCTTAGACCCATACACATCACTGCATGTTAGTGTACACATAAAGTGTTCGGGAGAGCCCTCTCGCCACCCCACACTCGGCAGTGTTTGTTTATTGCCGCTCGTTCGTTTTACACGTGATGGATGGCGCACGTTGTTTGATGATGACGTCATGCTGACGACAGAGCCACGTGTTTGTAGTCACGAGTCATTCAAAGCCCTTGCCCCTTGTAATAGGCAAAAGTGTCTGCAGGTAATTACAAGCGAAGTGAGACAACTCAATGAACATAAATTCGCTGTCTGATTAACTGCCTTTCTGATCCCTGACGATCCTTTCAAGACGAAGCTCGTCTACATAAGATTTAAGACATCGATCGAACGCGTCTGCATTGCAGCGATGAAATGGTGAAAAGTATTTGGAGAAACAATCGCTGTTTACTCTGAGAATCACAAGAAACTCACGGAAACTGTAAACCAGGATTGAACAATCTTTGTTGTTGTGCCTGCAACTTCGGCGAAATTTGATCTGTATACGGGTACCACGAAGTTCAATCGCTGTACGCAATTAAACCCCTTTGAGTTTGTGACGTAATTCGCGTGACATCAGCTGGTCTATCGCCCTCTGGGAGAACACGAGAAATACGGAGAAAGTGTCCGGTACACAAGGGGGGAAAACATGAAAAAGCTAAGGGTAGTTAGTACGAGATGATTGAACAGGGAAGATAAGTGCAGGGAGAAAGTTCATATAATTAACCATCTAATTGCATCTAGATAACGCGAGGGTACGACCTCTCCTGCAGTTTACTGCCTCATTGCTGGTTCAGCGCACACTTTGAGGGTCGGGACACCGGACATCCTGAAGCAGACGTGAGGGTGCAGGATACGAACGTACGGGGTGGCGGAGGGAGCAGTCAGAAGATATGCCACCCTCTCAACTTAATCTATATAGCCATTAATTTAGAGATTCTAAATCCGAAAGTTGCCTTTTGGAAGGACGTGGTACTGTACTGGAACACAAAACAGCTGACTGCAGACAGGCACTCAGCAACCGCTTTGTTAATTGATTTTCATATCAACTGATATACTCGCTCATTTAAAATACTGTCTCCCTTTCTGTGTTAGTAATCATGTAAGTGACTACCGACGTTTCGGAGGAAACCATGAGCTTAAGATTGAACTGCACTTTAGATTTGTAGTGAAATACGCCCGTCAGAAACACTGGCGTCCACGAAGGCCATAATACAAATTTTCGACACCATAAAGACCTCAAATCTCACACGATTTTTAAATTATTCAATACTTCCCCAGCTGAAATCGATTCAGAACGTAAATAATGCAAAACGTAAAGACGTACCATAACGGAACACATGTAAGTTACGCTCATTATCCAAACGCTTACAGCAACCAGAAAATGCACATGTAAGAAGTTTTATTTTACAGTCAGGTGAGATGGACAGAAAATATATCACGTATTTGAGAAATCACAAATACGTACATAATTTTGGTCGGAAAATCCATACGGGAGAAATTATTTGGTAAACTTATGCGTGCATGGAATTATAATATTAAAACTGGCACTGGAAAAAGTATGCGGCGACTTGCGCTGGATTAAACTGACTCAGGATAGGGTCCCGCGGTGGGCTATTGTCAATACGGTAATGAACATTTGGGTTCTATAAGAAGTGGAACATGTCTCGATCATCTGAGCGACAAATAAGCAACTCTACTCGATGATGTCGTAAAACTTATTTGCATCGAAACAGACTGAGATAAGTATGAGACAGTAATTCATCTCTGCTGTGCTCAGTGTCGCCCTACATCTATCTATTCTTCGAATTGCAGAGTTCTTTCGACATCCGTAATACTGAAGCCATGTATCATACGAGACGCACAACGTCATGTTCCGGTCCGTATAGAATCATCTCGTCTCTCTCTCCACCCCCCTTAAATTAATTCCAAACGATCGACGTTTCAGCCCACTCACTGCGCCTTCTTCCGATGCATTCATCGGCTTCCTGGGTCCACGTACTTCGATCTCGTCCTTGTCTGCTGCATGATCGCACAGAGACATCTGGTTAGTCAACGCCCGCTCTGCTCCTTACCCACTGTCAGCACAAATGAACCAGCGCAGTACAGAATCCCCGTTAAATATAATTGCTCGCCTCTAAGAATATGAAATTCGCACAACAAAAACGTAAAATTGTTGGTACCACGTAGTTAAGACGTATTGCATATTGCTACAGAAATTCCTAACCTCCATACTAGAAGTGGGTGAGTGGACCTCACGCTCCGGCCGGTTTAACCCTGATAAACAATGCACAGGTTGCTGGGTGGACCACAGGACTAGCACAGACAGAGATGGCTGTCTCCTTTATTTTTATTTGTAGTGTTCTGTCTGGCGACAGGTCCATATGAACAGGATCCTTCCATCCTTTTCTCGGACTGAGACCTGTTCATATACGTTCTTGGCAGATGATCCAGAAGTGGTTTGCCATTGCCTTCTTCTGTGTGTGAATGGAGTAATTGTTGGGATGCCACGGAGGAAAACTCAGTGTTGCCTAGAATTAAGTGGATCCTAAATGGACGAGGTTTGGGCTAAATCCTTCTGGTCCGTGTTAGAGTCCATTGGCGAGCGTTTTGTGAACACGGTAATGAAACCTCAGTTCCATAAAAGGACGGGGACTTTCGTGAGCATTTGAACGACTATCAACTTCTCAAGATCGACTCTGAAGTACGTTTAAGTTCAGTTCCTTAGTTCGCAGTTCAAATTTAACTCCCGAACACTTTTATAAGGCGTTATGAGAACCGATCGTGTGCACAGAGCCCTATACAAGAAGTTAAAATACACATCAGAAAATGTAATCACGAAGCTAACACATCTGCTGGACGTAACAGCACGACCCAACCTGAAAATAAATCAGAAATAACACTCAACTTATGCTACTGTGTAATTCAGCTTTGAACAATCCAACATTCGACGCGGGAACACACAATTTTTTTGTGTTTTGTATAAGCGAAGTTTTCAGTAACATCGCCTTTAATGGCCCCAAGTTCATATATGGAATCTTGTCACTTACCTTCTCGCATGAAAACAGCATTACAAATTCAACCAGGACTTCTCTTTAAAATTAAGTATCATATTTATTGATTTTTAAAGAAATCTAAAAAAAATCTCAATTAAAAACAAGACAACAACATTCACAGATCATTTACTGTATGATACAAGAACCAATATATAAATAAATAGGACAAATCAGTTTTATACATGTCAGCTGCTAGCTACATCTTTTTACATTAACATACACAGCATAAATTAAGGTACAGTGAAAGTCATAATTTTTATAGGATTCTTTAAAATACCACTAATGAAATACCTTATTCAGCATTATCAAAGACAAGTACGAGTACAATATCTTTCACAACCAAACCAACATTTCCTTCAGCCTTCTTCAGGGAATTATTCTTTACAGAAAGAGGGCCCAAGTTCGTATCTCAATTACGACTTCGTCACATGACAGTACAGACAGTTCAACACACAAGTTGCATACGTCACGAAAGGGCAAAGTTCAAAAGAGAAAGAGAGCGTTGCTTCAATGCAAAGGAATGAAATCAGGGCTTCGGCTCACCACAAGAAGTCCAACAACGATTCTGTTCCTCGGACACGACTAACTCCCTCTATCAGCAAACACCAGCACGTGATAAGTGGACAGGCCACACTTTTCCCACCAACCTGACATCCCCAGAACGTTCTGAGAGCTCATCTCGGTACTACCATAGATGAAAAGTACGGGAAGCCAAAAACAGAACTGGTTTTATTCGTAAATGTTTTCAAACTGGGCTCAGAACGCCAGGGCATAACGACCTAGCACTCACAGAACAGCTTCCTTGATAACGCACATTCACATAATCATTAGGGGCTTCACTTTCTATGACAAGGGTGGACAAAGTATGTTCCGTGAAAAATTCAGCCCATCGACACTAACAAATTTGAAAAAAAAAGGTTCTTATTAACACAAATATGCAGTACCTCTTACAAGATATTGAAGAAATACTGTAATCTCCAAAAAAATATAATTATACCCGTAGATAAATATCTACATTTTGTCGTAAATTCAAGTTTTCCGACGACCAGTAGCACGTGTAGACTGTTTCCGTTTACCGCCCTTCGAACAGGGTGCCAAAATGAAGTAACCCCTTCCAAATTTGGTTTAATGCGTGACTTCAAACTAATCAGAGATCCTGTCCGAATTAATTATTAATAACGTAATTTTTGCGTACTATATTAGGTGTATCAATAAATTGTGTTCATTCAGTGCAATACGTTCATTGATATTTAAAGCTTTTTTTAACCAAAGAGTTTTTCTCGTGAATCTCCCGACCGGGCGAGGATACTGCTAATTGTCCACCCATGTCTTATGAGATCATAACAAACTTTCTACACGAACTTCTTCACTACCAACTAAACCATAGAAAATTATAAAGATGTCTTATTTATAGGCCTAAAGATCTACAAGTTACAATTCACATCAGAATTTTTATTCGTCTCTCTACGAAATGTTCAACACTGATATGAGAACGTAAAGCGAAGGGACATTTGGAAAATGACACATTATCACCAGCTAGCAATGTCATCAGAGATCACAGGGATGGAAGATTCAACCATTTAATTACAGCGGTAAATTGGACCATCAATATAATACTTTTCTTACTTTCGTTATTTATTCAAATTCGAAGAAAGTGGAGTATAGTCAGGCCTTTAACCTCTCACAGTCTTTTCACCTGCTCCTTCGTAATAAAATCAGTTTCCTATACAATATCTACAGACACGTGACAAGACTGTACACATAACCAACCAAATTGCGATAGTATAAACGATGTACAGCGGGTTGCGTTCACAGAGCAGTTAGAACAGCGGTATCATAGTTGCTAGTTAGCAGTGCATTCTCTCAAAAGTACGAGAAGTAGGGACGCCAATTAGTTAATATCGTATTAAATACTAATTGTAGCCGAGACTAACCGAAACACATTCTTCCTTTGATATAGGCATGAAATTCAGTACAAAAAGGCTTTAAAGAACGTAGGGACATTTTTCGCAAGATCGTCAAAAAAATTGCTCACAACGAAGATATTTTAGTGTTCTCTTTAAGCCGTCACTAACAAACGAACAGATGTCAATTCTCGAAAGTTCCTCCCTTGCTTAAAACGCACGCACCTCGCACTTGCATGCCTTAACAATCTGGAAATGAAATAGAAGCTCATTAAATTAATTCCAATTATAAGCAGATCAGAAGTCTCTCTGCGAATATAAACGGGCGAAGTTTAAAATTCATCTCCACTGCTCATTAAAGTAAGATTTTTTCGACACATAATGCCATCTGCAGGTGATGTTCAACTGTTCACTATTCATCAACGTTTCTCTTTCAACGCACCGATTCTCTCGTAACACATTTTACAACCGTGAATCACGTGATATTCACTTACTTTTCCAAGTGTTAGGGACCGGTAGAATCAGTCTCATCTGGCTAACACACCGATATGTATAAGAAATCTGTGTTAACACCGAACACACATATTAACCTACGGAATGCATAACGTTCAATAAACTCGCCCCAGACAAATCTACCACGAAAAAGCAAATTATTATAGTTGAAATGGCAACTAGCTATAACGCAGTGCGCCCGACACCTTGCAGATGGAGACACTGCAACTTCAAATATCACATAAGTCTACAGGGGTGAGCAAACTTTGAGCAAATACGGAACCGCGTACCATGTAACACTACAAACCATCAGACGTAAAGTTAAATCGGGTAGAAAGTTAGTTGACGAAATTTGGCAGATATAAAGTTAAAACGGGTAGAAAGTTAGTTGACGAAATTTGAATTAAATACAATACGTATCTTCTCATGAAGTCCTTGTTTTCTGATATCTGACCCAGACATCGCATTTCGAATGAGAAATTAATGTGATATGACGTAAGCAAAAGCACGCGAAATGTTTCGCAAATGTCGGTTTAAAATGAATGATTCAAATGTAGCAAAAATTATAATTTCTGACTTGAAGGAGCTTCGAAAAGAAAGTCAAATCTTACTCTAAAATACGAGTACATTTGCAGTTACGTTATTTCATTTTTAAAAGCGAGAAAGAAAACACCGACATTTTGCATATCTTACGTCACTAAGATTCAGACAAGCTTAATGTACAGTCAGTCACATGTGAAGGGCTGACTCCGGTTACAATCAGAATTTTTAAAGCCTGTTTCATAAGATATTGTTATTATTTGTAAAAAAAAATATGTTCATTATTTCATATTATGAAGGGCCAACATGTTTCGGTTAATCGACTGATAAAATATTTAATTAAAATATCGATATATTGGAAATTAGTATTTTTTTTTATTTCGAAAACAATCAAATAAATCTCGATTCTCACTTCGTTTCTTTGAGTGAAAAGAGCCCTTCTCAGTCCACAGATTAAATTAATATTTCTTGGCCTTTCGTTTTTGTATAACGGCCGTAATGAATATCCAAACGGAAAGATAATTTTTTTAAAAAAAAGATTAAAATATTAGGCCTAAAACAACCCCTGCTTCCTGCAGTAGTAGAATTTTCTTAATCCAAGTCAGGTCCTTTTCAACAAGCCACAATAAAATCAGATATATAGAATGCAGACATATTAATAATAACAGATTATTATTAATAATAAAGACAAGATATCACTCTAATGACTGTACGTATCTATACTACGATTAAAAGTCTCAAAAAATCTCATGCCTGCATCTCTCAAACTTAACCCTACAAAAAATTGACAAAGCTTTTATAATAAAAGTTCCAAAACTCTTAGTCTTACTAATAAAATCACATCGCACTGCGCAATACTGTTACGGGGGGGGGGGGGGGGAGACAAC
>NW_019059631.1:258641-277628 GCF_000696155.1 Zootermopsis nevadensis
TTATTTAGATTAGATGCTGTGGCCTCCTACAGGCTAAATTCGGAAACAAATTGGATCTCTTTAATATGCGAAGTTTTAAGTCGCGTGTTTGGTATTAACATTTAATAAAATAATCAGATTTATGCTCAATTCGTTGTAAAAGCCGTATGTAAAATCGATTCGGTTCCAGAAATAAGTACGTTTCAAAGTTCACTTAAATTTCGAGTAAGTCAGTACGTAAAAGTGCGATCCACTTAACGATTTATGAAATTTATCTCTAGGGCCTGATTCATTTTACGTGTCATTAGAATTTCGAGGACAAGAATCTGATTAAACTTCGATCCCATAACATGACAGATAAAGGATCTATCTCCATATCGCAGTTCTCGCTTATATTTATATATTCGACAAAACACTTTACATAATTAAAAAGTATAAAAAAAAAAGAAAATAATTACAGATTAAAATGTATTTTTTCTCCATTAGAAATATTAGTTTACAACTATTATATTTACATTGCATGGCAGCACGTAACGCGAAAACAAATCTAGCTTCGCACGTAAATACGACGCACGTCGATTCCAAAAAGACCTCACTTCGAAATCACGCACTGCGCGTGTCACATCCCCCTTACTGCTTCGCGTACCCTTCTAGCGCGCACCTTTAAATAAATACCTCCCCAAAATGAAAGGACCCCCGACAAATTGAAAATCGCTGTCCCGCAGTCACGGACGAACAATATTCACATTTAAATAAGAATAATTCAAGAAGAAAGTACCAAGGTTTTACACGGATCTAGACTTGCGATCCTACGATACTGTACATTCAGACATATTTAATATCATCCTTTTTTTTAAATCTTTATCGACAACTGGATTTGAACCCTGGTACTACGGAACTGTCAACCGGATTTTAACCCCGTCGTTAAAGGTTTAGCTCGAAGGCCAACTGGACAGAGCATAAGGACGATAAGGTTAATACTAAATATACCACAAATTTAAGCCGTCGCGTACGGAGACTGTAATCCACTTAAGAAATTAGTAAAAGCACGCGGAGCGTAATAATTACCAAGCGAACACTCGATTTCTTTCTCTAGATTTTGAATGCGAGAACCAAGAATGGACATGGACGGGGCAGTCTGGAAAACCGTGAGACATATGGAAAAATTGCAACCAACTTAAAAAAATAAAATGTCTTTCATAAATCTGTAATTGTCCGATTTAAAAAAAGAAGTGGTAAGTGTCTTTAGTAAAACATTCAAATATTAAATTTCGTGGAAAACAGTTCAGTGGCTCTGTAGCTGTTACGTGCGGACAGACAGACATGGCAAGGCTAGTAAGGCGCATTTTCGTAAATTATTGCTTCTGTTAAAAGAATTATGTGAAGGGGATACTTTTTTATATATAATTATTTAGTAAAGTCTAATTTTAAAACTGAATTTAATTAAAATCTGTTGAAACATTCTGCGTCTAATACTTGAAAACGCGAGTCGAATATAAGTGCATTTAACTCGCAACGGAAGTAATGACACTTAATGAAGAAACTGTACCTTCTCAATTCCTTTCAAATCAGATAAAGATTCTTTACGTATGACAGAACTTCAAGGAATATTTAAACGTACAGCCCGCTCTTCAATGCCAGATAAAACGTCAAGACTGACTCATCACGAAAATAGTCCAAAAGATTTTCATACGGGCAGCAAAAACAGCTGATTGGAAACTTTGATCGTAAATAATTATCTTCACGTAAAATTTGTTTTTAAAAAATAATTTTTTAACATAATATCCGTTACTGCACGTGTAAACTTGTTAACAACACTTGAAAATGGATAGAAATTAACTAAAATGGCACAAATACATATATATATCGCTTATATACACATGCATAAATACAATCACAGCAAAATGTCGTATTCACAGACCTCTAAATGTTAAAAGTTCGAAGACACCTTTGCGTTTCCTTTCTAATCACATAAAATGGCTACAAATCTGCGTCCCGATGGACAGAAAAACGCGTTAATTAATCGCTACTTCAAAAATTTTTAAAAACCATTCTCTCCTCGTGATAGATTTTAGATATCATCAGAACACGACGTGCGCGAGCGAAGTTACATTTGTGGAATTCGTAACAAATTATACGTAGACTTCACTCATTTGTTCCCCAAATACTGTATTTTAAAAAAATTTTAACACCTTTCTTGTATCCCCACTACGAAAAAAACACATTTTGTTTATAAATGAACAATGTAAATGTATAAACAACGCGACCCCGTTAAAAACACGGTCACTTTTACCTATGATTTCTCTACATTCAGAATTCTTCACACCCAGGAGAACACAATGCAAAAATCACGAAGGGGACTTAAGGGTAAATCGAAACAAAACACCAAACAAATGGACAATTTTTGACTACGAGAATCGAAGTCGGTGCAACTGAATGAACGTCACAGTGAGCACGTTTGGTGACTGCCGCTCGGACTAGGGCACGCGGCAACTGAGGCAGTGATCGGGCATTGCGTGAAGGCTGACGGCACAGCCCCCAAATATCCTTACTGTAACAAAAGAAATCTTTACAAGTGATTAATTAAAGTGTGGGAGTTTTGAAACATTTCTTTGAAAAAAATTCGCCTGTCACTATCGAGACTTATCTTGGAACGAAATTCAGACACAAAGAGGTTTTAATAAATACGAAAGGTGGTTCACTCGTGAGACATTAAAAACGCTAATATCTTAATCACCCAAAATGGTCTTGAAACTTGCAGTTAGAGCTCTTCAGTAAGAACTATAGGAGCCTGAGACACTTGATTTCCTTTCGACGTTTCGGCAGACTCCTCCCCAGACGGCAAGTCCTCTACTTCCTTGCTGTTCGGAGACGCGTCCTTGGCCTGACCTTGGCCATTAATGGAATGTGGCCTGGAATGGTTACTCCGTGCACCTGGAGAGTTGGTTCCAGGCTGAGGCATGTTTGTCGTTGTCAGGATGTGGGACGCCGACTGTGATCGCGTGTGGCAGGGGCCACGACTGCCGGTGACCTGGTCTCGTAATGCCATCTGGTACGCCACTTCGAAAGCTTGCCCCAACGTCAGAATAACTTCTGTGGCCTGGTCCTGCAAGGAGCAGCAATTTAAAGCTTCGAAGTTTTCATTAATATAAACTCTTATTTGATAAGAATCTTCACATTTCTATGTTTGCAGCGCTACCAGATACCAGAACAAACTTGGTAGACCTTGAGGTAGATGGTCGGATAATATTAAAGAGGATCTCGAACAGAGTTGGAGGTTGTGGATTGGATTAATCTGGCTTAGGATAGCGTCCAGTGGAGTCACCTTTTGAACACGGCAAAGAACCATTTGTTTCCATAACAGGCGGTGAATTTCATGACCAGCTGAGGGACAATCAGTTTCTCAGGATGGACTCCGCTACAACAGGAAATAGCAGGAAATCTGGATGCAAAGGTTCATTACTTCCGCGCCATTTTGTCGTTCGGTCACAGCAGCGCGCAAAATGGATGGTAACAAGAGGCCACGTACCATGGTCTGCACGCAGAACACGTGACAGTAGTGACCCTTGCTGGCGTGGTCCTTGGTAATGTACGCGAAATGTGTGAGGTCATCGGCGTCCTGGCAGGCGCAGTGGATGTTACGGATCTCATGTCCACACACCAGTTCCTGAGAAATATCGACGTCACGTCGAGGTCCCGAAAGATCAGACCTCAGATATTACAATTACAACACACAGCATACGAAGACTTTGTGGAAACAAAAAATTTTACTGTCATGTCTGACATTTGATTTCAAGTCAATTTGTAATAAATGCACTCTGAAAACAGAGAAATGTTAATGGCATTTCCAAAATTACAAATAAAATACTACGTAACTGGGCACGGACCGTGTTAAATCGCTTAGTCAGAAGAGTTCCGCGATGTGAAAAAGACGATAAATGTACAAACAAATGAATAACAGTTCTGTACTCGGCGTAAAATATTGAAGTTAACTTCAGTACCGTTTACTACTCAGATCGGTAGAACGAAAACAAGACGAAAGAACAACAATGAGTAACTTTAAAAACATAAAAATGTTAAAATGAATACGAAACAGTAACATGTACCAGCACGTGAAACATGCTTGAATGTTTAAATATTTAAATTATAACATTTTATATACTAGTAAATAATAATCTACTACTATAAACTATAATTAACCAACACAAAATAAATTATATTACTGAGATATTAAAATATTTTATGCTTACAGTCATGTTTATTAGTAATACAAAAGTTATTATATCTTCAACAATGGAATCAGACGCTTCTAAACTCCAAACATTATCTGATACATCGACGGTCGTCATTGTTAAAGAACCAGCTCAGAACTGGTCCGAAGTTGGAACGCAGACAGACATTATTGTCGATGTCAGGTAAAAAGTGCTCTAGACGAGTTGGCGGCCTTCCAACAATTGAATTCACGAAAACCGGGCGAAGACATTTTTGTAAAACGTAAAGTTACCACAAGACGCAACTCAAGGACTGTGGTTGGCGTAACTGAAGTGTAAGTACCTTGGTAATCGTGTTCAGGAATTTGACGCCGCGGTATGAGATGGCCAGTATGATGTCTGGTGTCGCTTTAGCGTCTTTGGTGCAAGTTGAAGACTTCTTCAACTTCTGGATCGACTTCTTGGTGGACTCAGTTCCTCTCAGTTCCTTCACGACGGTGGAGCCCAGGTACTGCGATGATCAAAACAAAATGACACGAATCCTAACGTAACTTAGCAAACAGCAACATCACAGGCAAAGTTCAGGGTTCAGGGTTCAGGTAGGAGACAGTACCTTCAGTTTAGTATACAAGTCCACACGTGTAACAACCCAGAAGAACGTCCCTGTGTTACTCTGTAATGATGCAGGGAAAAATGAATATAAGTTCAAGAAACGAAAAATAATTTTCTAATGTTTCAACCCTGAAGACGGAGGTTGAATGTACCGCCGAAACATTTGTAACCACGGACAAAAATACATGCCCTGAGAACCCAGAAGGCAAAAATATAAAATTTTGGCTGTCATCTCGGATGTTAAACCGCGTAGTCTGATAGACGTTCACAGACGTTTCAGAGGCGATGCACATGTCATGATGGTGCAGATTAATTTATCGGGTTCGGGATAGGCTCCATGAAAGGCGGGGAATTTGGTTGTGTGAGTGACTATCAGCTTCTCAAGAGGGATTCTGCTACCTTGTCGTCAGTATTACTGCTCGTGTCCGGCGCCGAAGCGAGGCCAAGTTCTCTCAGCGGTACTTACATTCGCCACATAGTTCACGGATCCGGACACCAGATCCTGCGGGCTGTGTCGCCACTGTGTGGTCAGGGTAGCTGGCACCCCCACCAGCAGCTCGGACGGCGCCCTGATCTCCAGGTCACTACCGACTCCTGAGCCGTTCGCTGACGTCGGGGGCGGAGGGGCCGGTCGACATTTCTTGTGGTTATGCCTCAGGGTTCCCGTAACTGGCACGACGGGAAGCTTCTCCCGTATTTCTTCCTTCAGGAGTTGAATGTTCGATTTCTACGGAATACGAACCAGTGAAACAGAAAAATCTCATACACCAATAGTCGCTCAGCTGGTCAATAAATACCTCGCCCTTTGTGGAACCCTAAGGTTCATTACCGTGTTCACAAGAGGTCACCACTGGACCCTATAATGAGCCAGCTGAATCCAGACCACATATTTACATTATATCTCATATATCCCATCTTCGCCTACAATTCAAAATACCCAGTCTTTTGAAGTTTTGTTACTGAAAATTTTTACACATTTTTCCCTCCATGCCAAGAGGAATGTAGCAAATTCCTCTCAAAACGTTACTGACATTTATTTATCGTTGAAATTTGAAAGAAACAAGAAGTACTTGTAGAAACGCCGGTGAGTTTCACTACTCTACCCCAAATACGGAGGCAGCACGTTCCTCAAAGCGACGCTCAGTAGCCTCTGCATTGAATATGAACCCATCTATCCGATAAACACGGCGGTATTCAAACCGCAATCCAAGCGGATGGAAGTCCCACTGACAGGGCTTGAACCGAGGTCTGTCGGACTGAGGCCATCACATGGTGCGCGTTAATTGTTATCATCACATGGCATTGCCAACGGGTTGTGCAGTATTGCCTATTTCACGGCTCGACAAGCCATCAGTGCACAGTAGCACACACCTGAATGGTATGCCACCAGCAACACTCCAGCCCACTATCTCCTGTGCTTCTGCAACACGACACACAGGACATGCTTGCTTAACGACGTCGTCTGAAAAGATGTAATCGTACGTTAAAAACATTCAAAGCTGTGATTAAACTAGAGACTTTGAGAAACGTCGATACAAACGTCGTGAAACTCCAATTTATTTAAAAAAAAGACGTTCATAACTCGTGGTTCGATTCCTGGCAGGGGCAAAACAATTCTCCCTTAGTTACTGCGTCAAGATCTTCTGTGGGGATAGCTCAGCTTCCTTGTAAATGGGAATTCGGGGCTATTCCCGTGGGATAAAGAGGACGGGGCGTGAAGCTGAACATTGGTCCATCGCGTAGACGGTGAATGCTGCTAATATCAAAACTTTCTGGCCAGTTATAATAGTCCACGGCTGTACGAAAAACAATGGAGATCTCCTACGAATTACACGAACTTAAAAAGAAGGGAATTTTCCTCTCTTTCACAAACCATCATCAAACGGAAGAAGGTACTTCTTACTGGGGACTGGAAACAAAGCTCTTACCAGCTCCATTTTGCAGACTCCTTCAATCGAGTAATCTCTACCTCTGATTGGGCTAATCCACTGTCTAATTAAGTTACTCATTCAGCAAAGTACAGATGACATTGAAGTGTTCGTAATACGTACTCAAAAGTGATCATCCAATCACGAAACACTGTCATTGATGAGGGACGAGGCTGAAGGGACGGGGTTTGTTGTTTCATACATTTTTGTTGATCTCACTGCCCCTAAAAAGCAATCCCTTTCGCATCAGAGGGACAACTTTTGTTCTGTGCACTATAAGGGACACGTAAATGAAGAAATCCCTGGCGCCAAATCCTCCGGTGAACAAGCACACTGGGAACAGAGACAATATTTTTGCTGATCGTCAATTGCCATTTGCAAAGTGGGCTCCGAGATTCAATGTGCGATCAAAATGTTCCGAACCGGGAGTTAAGAGCAGAACACTTCAGTATTACGTACACAGATAGCGGTAGAATACTGTGTGACGAATCATTTACTGTTAATTTAAAAATAGTACCGTGCCATCTAGTAGCGACGCTTTATGAAGTAAGGACAGGGAGAAAATCCTGTATTAAGACAAACGAAACAGGTACTGAAATACAAGCCTACGTCATCGTAAATTTCCTTTTGGAATGGAAATCACGATTACAGACTGTCGATCAACAAGTATTTATATACAGATTTTGCGTCTATGAGAATACGTCCTGAGATATCTTCTGTGAAACGTCACACAGAAGATTGTTAACTCCGTCACAACAAATATCACACTCAATCTGCTTTGTGTCTGTCTGTGCAGAAATTTCTGGAAAGAAACCGGGTGGCTAGAACCCCACCCAACCCCCATACAGATCTAGCTCCGGGCAAATTTTAGCCCTTTGAAGCCGAAGATCGTCTGAATATTATTTATGAATTCAGTCCGTACCGCGAAGAAAACACTACACCTCACCATTACGAAAATCAGCTGGTTAACCCTTTGAAGCCGAAGCTCGTCTTCATAATATTCACGAATCCAGACCGTACCGCGAAGAAAACACTTCACTTAACCATTAGAAGTCGAATCAGGCGGTACCACATAAGATTTAACAAAAGAACATCCCGGTCAAAGCCTTAAAGAAACTTAATTTGATGACGTCATAGCGATCACAGGTAAAACTGCACACAACATTTGCGGAGTGAGATTTGAAGTTCTCAAGGGGGGAAGATGTGCTTGTTACCTCGTTTGTCAGGGCCTGATAATGCACCTCTGAAACGTCGGCAAACTTCTACCAGACTACACAACACAACAACCCAGAAGACAGTCAATCTTGCGGAGTTCAAAATAGATGCTTGTAACAATGGAAGAAACACAACATTTTACGTATCGGGCAACACGAGAACGCCCGACTGCTATGCGGGTAACAGCATGGACTCCTGTCCCGATACGTTTTGATCACACGTTGTGCAGACATGCTACTAGCAGTAGTAGCTAATTAACCTGTGTTTTGCCGGGCGGTAAGGGCAGGAGGCATACACACTGCTGAAGGGCTGCCCTGATACATATGCTAACACATCCGAGGGATAATTATTCCATTCGCAACGGTTGTAATTGATTGCGAGAGAGACAGATACACTGTGCGTATGGATGAAATTACGCTGCTGTGACGTGGTGTGAGGGAAGTGTTCCAACAGGCGCTGGTTTTGGTCACAGGTTCAACCGAACTCCAGCAGGACATGGTCCATATTAATTAGCAACAATATACAGTAAAATAAAAAAAAATCACGCGCAATCTTTGCAGAGGTGAGGGTCACATTATTTAAGAATGCAATCGAAATAATTTTAAAATTCTGAAATGCACGTTTATAATATCGTGGTCACAAACTGAATGAAGCAAATGCGAAAAAAATTTTTATCGCTGAACCAACGAACTTACTCTCCCACCTGAAAAAGAAATTATTTCTGGGACGACAACACAACATTAAAACGCGACGTCTCGTACGAAATTCATGAGCAGAGAATATCAACTTCACTCGTCATAACATTTCATACTGATTCAGCCCTCGAGGGGGGGGGAAGCTACATCATATATTTAGGAGCGTGTTAATTAAAGTCATGACTCCATGACTTTGTTAAACACTGAGTGCATCGGAGAGTCCTGTCTTCTACACCTGGGTACAGCAAATGTACGGTGAAAATCCATAATTAAACATTCTAATGAACGTAGTTAATATATACAAAAAAAAAATTCTCCGTATGCGAACTGGTTGAAGAGGCGAAAATAACCAAGAACAGCGCAAGAGTGATCTACTTTCGCTCCTTTGATGTCGTTTAATGCCTAAAGTGACCACGCAGAAAGGGTGTGGCATATGCCGTTCTGGTTTTCCGGCAAAGACGTGTTTTAAAGAGACAGAGAGAGGGCGTGGACTGGATTAAGCTGGCTCTGGACAGAGTTCAGTGGCGGCCTCTTGTGAACTGCTTCTGGTCCCTGACTCGTCTCCTCGACCGGTCACAAACTCACCAAAAGATTGAGGTCAGCGTTGATGTCATCGAGGTTGGGGCCATGGCTGCCGTGCGGATGCTGACTGCTGACTGACGCCAGGATCCTCTTCCTGTGTCCGACGCGATGAATCTCGAGTACTGCGGTCAGCTCGACCTCCCATATCCGTCGAACTCTATCCATGTCCGTGTACAAGTGTTTGCGGAACGTGTCTCTGTAGATGTCCAGCCGGATGCTGCGAAGCCACCGGTCCACTGCAGATTCATCGCCGCTTTCGTCGTCCTGGCCCTCAGGATCTCCTCTCCCCCCGCACCCCACTGCCGACGTCGGGCTCTTAGCGTTGTTGTTGTTCAAGCCGATGCTCTGTTGTTCGTGCACTTTGCACGGCAAACTGCCTGCAGACTCCAGAATGACTTTACGGTCCTGTTCGTTGTCGATGCCCAGCTCCTTAAGATCCTGGTCTTCAAGAACCCCACACTGGAAATAAATCCAATTTAGGCTAAATGCAGGAAAACGATAATGTAAAACCGAGCCCATACACTATCATGACGATGACTGACTTCTGGCGATAATCGCCTTGATGATGGAAGCAGTAAGCGTCTCTGAAACCTCAGTCAATTTCTACGAGACCATATGGCGCAATACCCCACAAGACAACCACGTCCATAGTCACCGCCACAAGAACCTGAAATCCCACCTATAACTCTACAGTTTTATTTTGTACGGGTGTGGAACTTGGTTTCTCGCCCAAAGAGAATAAAACCACAGACGAAGGGTGCCTGAGAACAGGAAAGAGAAAGTAACGCAAGGATCGGGAAGGCTGCGTGTAGAAACATGTCAGAAATTTCCAATTTTCAGTAGCCATTACTGTGCACGAGATGAGAGGGACGTGTAGCATGCATGGGAGAAACCAGAATTGCGTAACAAAATGCTGTCGGAAAATCTCAGAGAAACAGACTACGTGGAACATTTAAGCTCGGACAGGAAGACACGTGAATGACGAGAGAGGGGTATGAGGTGTACAAGATCTGGCTCAAGACATGGGATTCTGTGTTGTGACCGAGGTTAATAAACCCTGGGAAAAATAGACGGAGCGGGATTTCTCGACTGGATAAACAACTGCCAGTTTCTCAAACAGAACTCAGCCTTTTGGCGTTGTACCGCCGGACCAAGTGTTTACTCACTATGAAGTCCAGGTCGTCGTAACCGTTGTTACGAAGCAGGGACTCGTAATCCGCCAGACCGAGACCGCCGAGCCACTGGCCTACCGAAGAAGTTCCTCCGGTAGAACCGGAGGCGGCCAAGGGGCTGCTGCTCGCCGATCGAGTCATGCCTGCAAAACAAGGCAGTACGCGCAGACGTCAATATCTGACTCGACACACTTACGTGCTCGTACTCAGCTGTTCCAGAGGCCAAGACACACGGCTCAGTTGGCGACAACTGTTACAAAGCAAACTGGAGCCTCAAGGAAACACAGTGAGGCCTGCACTCACCGAGCCTCGACTGGAACTCTTTCTCCAGCTCGCTGACGAACACCGACTCCCGGACGAGTCCAGTGCCGAAGGACGCCATGATCTCAGATATTTTTGCCCACTCTTCTTGTTCATCGAAGGGACTGAGGATGGACAGGGACTGCGCCTTGTCGATACCAGGGCCTGTCACCCCTGAACTGCCCCGGGAACACGAGGCAGACCTCCCGCCGTCCTCCGCCTTGCAGATAGCTCCGTTCGGCCCCGCTACGTCATAAACATGCTTCAGCCTTCGCAAGGTTTTGGGACGCTCAGCAGGGCACGACCGAGACCCGCCCTCAGGACCCGGAGTTGTAGACCCTTTGAACAGACCTGGAATAAAACGCATGCTAAACTATTAATTATTACTCCAGCGCCTAAATACACAATAAGGCACAGCGAATCACAAAACATGACGTAATTCAGAAACGTACGAGCGAGCGTTTGGTGGACGGAAAACGAATCACGGACGTGAAAGATGAATATGCAAACAAAATGCCAGTCGCTACGCCTGAAGGGAAGAAATCTCTCTCGGAAGACCTGCGGGTTTACGGTGTAATAATATTAAATGCTTTCGAAAGGAACCAAACGGGATGTCAGGATAAAAATTGGATTAATCTGGCTCGTGTCAGACCGATGGTGGGATGTTGTGAACACGGCAATGAATGTCTTGAGTAGCTGAACGACTACCAGCTTCTCAAGGAGGAATGTGCTTCACGGAGCTGGCTATGCTGGAGCCACCTGGGTTCCAGTGTTCTGGGCGCGTAACATTTAATTTACAGAAACCCACGCAAGAGAGGGTAAACACAGCCAGGCACCGTGTTTCCATTAGTAATTACAATTGTCTACTTGTGTCTGCAATGGAAGGGTAACATAAAAATGTACACATACTGGCCGCTACGAGCAACAACACCACAAGTAGCATCGAGCTTACACCGAGGAACAGATTACTCGTCATTACACAATTCCGTAATTCTTTTCTTTTTCAAAGTGATCAAACCAAGAAGCACGTAACGATTCACACGTTTTGACATTAATACACTGAAGGGAAAATGCCCTATAATATTTAATTTAATTTATTCTTAATAACTCATTAAAGTGCTGAGGTAGGACCTGAAGAAAGTCACGGATGATCTCGGGATAGCGTGTTTCTGGGTCGATATATTGACTCAAAACCTCTCGAATACGAAGCAGGAGTGCTAACCACTCAGCACCAAAATTAGATATTAACAAAACGGAGTTTAAAGAAGTAAGACGCAGGGGTGTGGACCGCATTATTCAAGAGAAGGATAGGATGCAGTGGCGGGCTCTTGTGAGGAACGGACTGAACCTTCAGGTTCCATAAAAGACGCACAAATTCTCGAGTACCTGAGTGAGTAACAACTTTGCAAAAAAATATTCTGCTCCATGGGGTTAGTTATTCTACTCGAGAGTAGAATTCAATTTTTGGTTCATAATTTCAATTATTTCTAATATACGTAAAAATAATAAATATTTTTCATGATGTAATAATTTCTCAGTGTAAAAGTCATGATACTTCAAGACTGATAGATGAAATAAAATGTTTTTCGGGATCCTACAGTCCCTAAACGAATGCAAAGATTGCCCCTAAAGGAGCAGGCCTGATCATATTTTCCAAATGCGTTGCCTGAGAGAATGCAGGCCATATGGGCCTTCATATCGATTACCAACCTAAAGAAACAGTAGAGATACAACGATCAAGAGGGTGTGAATCAGTGGTGTCGATGTTGGTGTTTTGAGTCGAAACGCATGTGGACTTGCGGGCAGAGACCAAATTTCAGGGAGAAAAACACTGTCTCCATCTTCAGGGATTATGTGAAAGTTTAAAATCTTCAGTCCTGAAGAAGGAGGAAGTGTATTCCTCCGAAACTTTAGGATTTACCTACAAGTCCATACGGCGTCAGTACCCAGAAGTCCAGCACCGACAATTTTTTCCCAAAAAACTCGAAATGAATCCTGTAGTCCGAAGGCATTTGAAAGTAAAGATTTTTTTTTTTTTTGTAAAATTTTTAATCACATCCGGACGCGTCTCACAAGAGCGCGTAAGGCCATTTGTGCACTGAGGTCTGCACGTTCAGTGCAGTTGTATGTGATTTGTACAGTTTGCTCACCGCACGGTTGAGGACACCCGTATGCTTGTTTTAATTTATTAATTTTCCCCAACTTTTACTGTTATAACCGGCCAGACGAGGTTAATTCATACTGTCCGTTTAATTAAAATGCACTGCTCCGACCATAGTTCTGCGCGTTACTAACAAAGAAACGGGCGGTATTCGCCATCGCAGTGTACACGAACTGCCCAGTTCGCCAGTTCTATCGGCAGAACTGATATTCTTGACGCTCGTGATTAAATCTCACGCCTGACACATTTTACCAGACGCACGTTCCAGGTTACTCGTTCTATAAAGCAAATCCCTTTTAAGGTTATCGGCCCTGTGATTAGATTCTGCAAAAAAAACACGTATCGAGATGAGCCACTTATGATATCCGTGATATTCATTCTGATACGTTCCTCTCAGAGCATTGAATACTATCATGTTCATCGAAACAAGATAAATGATTTATACAAATTATCCAACCTGACTTATGAACATTACCATAACAAATAAATTAAAAATTAAGGTAACTCCTCTGTATGTTCGCGTTTATTTAATATTTCAAACCTGCGTGCTGGTCTCCACAGCAACTGAAAATTCAATTTCGGTCGACGAAGAAGTGTCAAGGAGCGCACGAGTGGATAAAGCCAGGGGCCTTCATGTGTTTAAACAAAGCATGTCACTTAATGCACCTCTGCGTCCCAGCAGCACGCACCACGACATATTGGTTGGCACCCCCATTACAACGTCCTGCCCTCTGGTTGACGCCAGGAGCATTTTTTAATTTTTAGTACAAAAAGCAGCGAAATCATATGAACAGTCAAAAGACAGCTCCACAGCTGCCACGACACGCATAACTAAATTCGTACACGGGTGGAAAAAAAAAATTTCCCCACGCGATATTAAAAAGAATGTCCACGTTGAAGTATGCATTAAAACGTGAAAAAAAGGGCAGAGATTCCCGCAGTAAACATAACAATAATTTATGAAACGCGCTTCTCACGAAAAAAAACATGGGATGGAAGCGTTGATATGGTTAGATGCGTGAGTGTCCAGCAGCGCACGCGGTTGAAATGCTCGGCCAGGAGGAATTGTGAGTGGGCGCTCGCCTTCTTCACCACTTCTCACCACAGAGCCCAGTAAGTCTCAGAGATCATTAATGCACTGAAGCAAACTACTGAGATATTGGTTCTTAGGAATATATTTGACGATAATATTAAAAAGCATTTTCAACAAATACGTTGAAAGAATATGGACTGGATTAAACTGGCATAAAATGGGATCACGTGGTTGGCTTCTGTGAACAAAGGAATGGACCTTGGGTTTCCATAAAAGGAAGAACATTTATTGGCCAGCTGAATGACTACAATCAGCTTATCAACAAGTGACGGCATTCTGCTCCACGAAACTAATGAGGAAAAGTTCGTAATGTTTTCAGCGCTGCCAACATAACCATGTTGTCTGAAGTCTGCAGAAAAAGTATTATTATCTTAATGATCTTCTGACGCACAGCGTTCCAAGGTGCTGCATTTATGATGTGTAGGCCTGTATGCATATATATCTGGGGGTTTGTTTCCAAGAGCCTGTTCCGTAAAACTCTACTTAATTCATTGTGTTGTCTGAAGTCTGCAGAAAAAAGGTATTATTATCTTAATGATCTTCTGACGCACAGCGTTCCAAGGTGCTGCATTTATGATGTGTAGGCCTGTATGCATATATATCTGGGGGTTTGTTTCCAAGAGCCTGTTCCGTAAAACTCTACTTAATTCAAAACCACTTTCAACAATTCGCTGTAAGCCTTGTCTGAAGTTTTGCATGGGGAAAAAATATTTATTCTCACGGTCCTGTGGATTTTACTCGTACTAACAGTTGCGTTTGCTTTCATGTTTCGCTTTGTCTACGTGATTAAAATACAAATTTTAATCCACCTTCTCTCCACACACGTTCGCTTGCCCACAGTAGCTACTTGTTACCGTCAATCTCAGCGTTTCTCCTTTCATCCGGTAGACTCCGGACGGGGCACAGCCAGCCGGGGCGTGTCCGTGCGTCTGTACATCGCGGTTGAACTTCACACTCAGAGCACCGCAAAATACTCGTTCAGTTCCCATAAGATGTTAAAGGTAGAATTGTTCAGAAGGGGGTGACAAATCCAAAATAAATTAATTCGGAAACTGTGGATAGCTGACAACAAGAAACTAACTCATATGACTGATATAGCGCTGTTTCTGTCGTCAGGTCAGTTACAAAGGTCCCGTGAATCCTACAATCCTTATGATTAATTTATTTAACCATAAACCCGACTTCAGTTGTTCGAATAACGCAATTCCTACCGAGACAATCAGAGAAATAATTGTAACCCCATTCTCAAAGAAGGGTCTTGATCTTGCCGAAACTTTATTAAGTCTTCATTAAGGCTTTGACCGGGATGTTCTTTTGTTAAATCTTATGTGGTACCGCCTGATTCGACTTCTAATGGTTAAGTGAAGTGTTTTCTTCGCGGTACGGTCTGGATTCGTAAATATTATGAAGACGAGCTTCGGCTTCAAAGGGTTAACCAGCTGATTTTCGTAATGGTGAGGTGTAGTGTTTTCTTCGCGGTACGGACTGAATTCGTAAATAATATTCAGACGATCTTCGGCTTCAAAGGGTTAAGTATTGTTTCAATGCAGCTGTAAGAGGGACTCGCAACTTCGCAGTCCGTCGGTCAGAAAGGGTTAAAACCAGAGAATGCTCAGATTAAAATCCAATATATAACAAATTTACGGCTCCAACCACGGGCTTTAGAGATTAATGCTTGTGTTCATCCACAACTTTGCACTGACTAAATCTCGCTTTGCAGGTTGGCTTGAGATCATTACAAACTTCATGAACACCATGAAATAAAGTGTCATATTCTGCGGATATGACGTCACTGCCGTGAGGTTACTGTACTACGAGACAAATGAAAGCCACGTTCAAGTGAAATGACGTGAGGAATGCGAGACCTTGAAACCGACGCATGAAAAAGACGCCTATTTTCGTATTAAAATAAACAGGAAACGAGACAGACCTCTTCACAATTCTGCCTCAAGGTCCAACTCCTTGTTATCTATTTTTGAAAACAGTGACAAGCTGGCGGGCTTTGGTGTTATCGCTGTTGAACCTACGGGTTCTGCCACCAAGGAGTTTGTTAGTTACTTAGTGACAAGCAAAGATACAAAACCTTGAGATGCCAGAGTCAATTTACCAACACCATTTAAGATTGTTAACTTCTGACATTGCTATGTTGAACTAGAAACCATCAAGGGACCTGATACACGAGACACAGGACCTCATGAGCTGATAAGATGATGATGGAATTCCTGGCATTCTTAGCTACTATCCACGTTACCAGGTGCAGACAATATCGTACGCAGATAATAGCGCTAGACAAGGGGTTTTCACTCCGCGGCCCGCGGACATTTTGTGAGGTACAGCGTCACCTTGTGTGATGAAGAAAATTTGACTGTGGATGCAGACACTAATCTCGCGGCTCGTCAGCGGATAAGAAATGATAAATGTGGTCCCCAGGTATGGAAAAGTTCGAATTCATCGTGCCGATAAAGTGGCATCCGATAACCCGGGCTGACGGAGCTAATAAATATTGCATTGTAGATTTGTGACGTCACAGTTCTGGCACCGCTCCATATTAATTTTTCAACACTTACACTATAAACGCAGCTTAAGATAACGGGACGCTTCGGAGGGGGGGGGGGCACCTCGTTTGTGAAATTTGAAAGTACAGTGCGGCCATGACTGAACCTCACGCGCGAAACCAAATTTTAAAACGAGTGTTTTGTGTGTAAACATAAAAGGGGCAAACCGAGCGAGTATCATCCATTGCACCGAGCAGAGTCATTCCTCAAAACCTGATAGTCGTTCATCTGGTCAAGAAATTCCTCTTCCTAAAAGATGCCTGTAAAACTCGGTGAATGCATCAACCTGTCTCTGCCGGAATATCATCACCGTTCTCACAAAAGCCACACGCTGGATCCTAAGATCCTAAACAGACAAATCCTATGCAATCAAGTAGCATCTTCCCTTCAGGTTTTAAGACACACGTCACCACCCTCCATGCGTGCTACATGCCTCGCATATCCCTTCCAAAATTAACACAAGTGCAAGTATCGAAATGAATATAAGGTTAATTAAAATATAATTTACCTTCTGGCATTTTTCGACCTGACGACAGAAACAGAGAAAAGTCCAAAGCACACAGGAGGCGGCAATGCAGTGAATCACCAATATCATAGCACTTTTATTCAACAGAGTATCGTATCTCGGGGCGTATCTGCACTGCACCGAACACGCGCCAACCCTACAGTCGCATTTCACAACTACACTGAACTGCTGAATCAACCGTTGATCTACTCTTTCAACTTCCAAGTAAAGAAATCTTTCTTTCAGGCATCCATAACTATGGACGTCGACAAAGCCACGCAATGTCATCGCTACCGCCACCAGCAGACGAGCAATGGGAATAATCCCAGGTTAATAACGCACTGTGCCGTACAAAAAATTATGCAACACCGTCCTCACTTTGAGCCTACATAACTCAGGACATTCAGCGAATAAACACGGAATTTGTAATCAACCTCTGAACTGTTTAAAGCCATCTGAAACAACAAAAAGATAAAACGTGAAATTTGGACCGTCAACAAACCTACGCACTTAAAATAGACTGTTTTTATGTTTTCAGAAGTGTGCTCAGGAGAATATTTGGACCTGAAAGTGATTAAATAACGAGAAATGAATACGAGAAATTTCATAATTTGCGATATTCAACGAATATTAATTGACAAAGCGATCAGATTAAGGCGAATGAAATGGGCGGGGTATAAAGTAACTTAAGTGTTGTGGAAATGAGCAATGCCTAAGGCATCTTGATCGGATAACCTGAAGCGAAGACATCACCTGGGAATACCACACGTGCCTTCACCTGCGAAGAAACTTGTTATTCTCCTTTCTAGCGATGTTTATGTATGAGCGTACTTAAACGTCAGAATCCGCTGATTAACCGGTCCTCGAGTCGCGTTTTCCTTTGATAATTCAACAAGTATGAGAAAGTGGAATGAAACGCCTGCTTCAGCTCCTTTCATTTTCTATTGCTGAGTAATATTCCACGAATTATATGTAACGTTTGTCAGCGGATCGAGTAAAGAATATTCCCTCCTACATCCGCCTGCAACAGAGTCAACATTTTGGAATCGGACCACAAGGGCGTGCAATGTTAAAATTTCAGAAAGACGAACGGAAAAACCGGATTTTCGTGGGCGTCCTAATTAATCCCAAGAATCAATAAACTACCACAGTCAGAAAGGCAAATAAAATACCTGAAGGCATAAATCATAAACACGGACAAAAAGTCTCATTTTAAGTAGGCCTGACCGATTCCATGGGAACACGAACCTAACAGTCACTGAGAGGGTCGGTAAATTTCCCGCCTTCTACGAAACCCCAACGTTCATTACCGTGTTAACAAAAACCCGCCACTGGTCCTGTCTGGACGCTGTGCTGACGAAAAGGATCCCTGCACGGTCTCAAAGCCCGGACGTTCAAATGGTCAACGCTGTTTATTCTGAGAATCATACAAACCTCATACATGTATTAGGTGGGGAAAATTGCAGATTTATTGATTTTATGACCACATGGCACAGTTACCACTGGGCATTAAGCGGCTAAAATGAGCTTAAACACTTGAGAGTCGTAGCAAAATGAATCGAACTCAAAAAACAAACGAACAGCGGGTTCTATTCGTGTATGCCCGTCGGTGGAGCTGGGAACCAATTTTACGTAACACAGACTAAATTCTACACCGGTACGGTTAATCATTAACCCTCGAGAGACAACTTCATTTTTAATTTCTTAAGTTTCGATACATTACATCAGTATTACGGCGTACAGATGCGGGCATCAAACACACGACAGGTGGCAGGTCAGTTCCACCACTGCATCTATAAACCAGAACATCGCCTTGGTAACGGACCTGTCATGGTAATTCTTCAGCAAACTTCTGTTCATATACAGAACAAGCGAACTTTCACATCCGGACCCCAAGAGCACACCTGACACAGTTTCGTCGACGTTCTCCAAAATACGCGCCTTAAAATAAAATAAAATTGCCAAACAGCAGATCACAG
>NW_019059631.1:287468-302205 GCF_000696155.1 Zootermopsis nevadensis
CACCCCCCCCCCCCCCCCGCTAAAAAGTTTTAGCTTTTCCGTTAGAGGGCGCGGAGGTCACATGTTTTTAGGTTGGGCAGTTAAACCCCGCAAGGATAAATGTTATTGGCGTAGCCGTGGACAGTGGCGGGGATCTGGATCGATTCCCTGAACATTCATCGTGCCGATAAAGTGGCATCCGATAACCCGGGCTGACGGAGCTAATAAATATTGCATTGTAGATTTGTGACGTCACAGTTCTGGCACCGCTCCATATTAATTTTTCAACACTTACACTATAAACGCAGCTTAAGATAACGGGACGCTTCGGAGGGGGGGGGGGCACCTCGTTTGTGAAATTTGAAATTACAGTGCGGCAATGACTGAACCTCACGCGCGAAACCAGATTTTAAAACGAGTGTATTGTGTGCAGTAAACATAAAATTGAAAATTTTTACCTTCAAATTTTTTTTCAAAAATTTCGAAATTTTTTGGTTATGTGCGCTTTTCAGACAATTTCCAGCATTTTTTGATTTTTCGAAAATTTTGAATATTTTTTCTAAACTCTTCCTAAAAGATGCCTGTAAAACTCGGTGAATGCATCAACCTGTCTCTGCCGGAATATCATCACCGTTCTCACAAAAGCCACACGCTGGATCCTAAGATCCTAAACAGACAAATCCTATGCAATCAAGTAGCAACTTCTCTTCAGGTTTTAAGACACACGTCACCACCCTCCATGCGTGCTACATGCCTCGCATATCCCTTCCAAAATTAACACAAGTGCAAGTATCGAAATGAATATAAGGTTAATTAAAATATAATTTACCTTCTGGCATTTTTTGACCTGACGACAGAAACAGAGAAAAGTCCAAAGCACACAGGAGGCGGCAATGCAGTGAATCACCAATATCATAGCACTTTTATTCAACAGAGTATCGTATCTCGGGGCGTATCTGCACTGCACCGAACACGCGCCAACCCTACAGTCGCATTTCACAACTACACTGAACTGCTGAATCAACCGTTGATCTACTCTTTCAACTTCCAAGTAAAGAAATCTTTCTTTCAGGCATCCATAACTATGGACGTCGACAAAGCCACGCAATGTCATCGCTACCGCCACCAGCAGACGAGCAATGGGAATAATCCCAGGTTAATAACGCACTGTGCCGTACAAAAAATTATGCAACACCGTCCTCACTTTGAGCCTACATAACTCAGGACATTCAGCGAATAAACACGGAATTTGTAATCAACCTCTGAACTGTTTAAAGCCATCTGAAACAACAAAAAGATAAAACGTGAAATTTGGACCGTCAACAAACCTACGCACTTAAAATAGACTGTTTTTATGTTTTCAGAAGTGTGCTCAGGAGAATATTTGGACCTGAAAGTGATTAAATAACGAGAAATGAATACGAGAAATTTCATAATTTGCGATATTCAACGAATATTAATTGACAAAGCGATCAGATTAAGGCGAATGAAATGGGCGGGGTATAAAGTAACTTAAGTGTTGTGGAAATGAGCAATGCCTAAGGCATCTTGATCGGATAACCTGAAGCGAAGACATCACCTGGGAATACCACACGTGCCTTCACCTGCGAAGAAACTTGTTATTCTCCTTTCTAGCGATGTTTATGTATGAGCGTACTTAAACGTCAGAATCCGCTGATTAACCGGTCCTCGAGTCGCGTTTTCCTTTGATAATTCAACAAGTATGAGAAAGTGGAATGAAACGCCTGCTTCAGCTCCTTTCATTTTCTATTGCTGAGTAATATTCCACGAATTATATGTAACGTTTGTCAGCGGATCGAGTAAAGAATATTCCCTCCTACATCCGCCTGCAACAGAGTCAACATTTTGGAATCGGACCACAAGGGCGTGCAATGTTAAAATTTCAGAAAGACGAACGGAAAAACCGGATTTTCGTGGGCGTCCTAATTAATCCCAAGAATCAATAAACTACCACAGTCAGAAAGGCAAATAAAATACCTGAAGGCATAAATCATAAACACGGACAAAAAGTCTCATTTTAAGTAGGCCTGACCGATTCCATGGGAACACGAACCTAACAGTCACTGAGAGGGTCGGTAAATTTCCCGCCTTCTACGAAACCCCAACGTTCATTACCGTGTTAACAAAAACCCGCCACTGGTCCTGTCTGGACGCTGTGCTGACGAAAAGGATCCCTGCACGGTCTCAAAGCCCGGACGTTCAAATGGTCAACGCTGTTTATTCTGAGAATCATACAAACCTCATACATGTATTAGGTGGGGAAAATTGCAGATTTATTGATTTTATGACCACATGGCACAGTTACCACTGGGCATTAAGCGGCTAAAATGAGCTTAAACACTTGAGAGTCGTAGCAAAATGAATCGAACTCAAAAAACAAACGAACAGCGGGTTCTATTCGTGTATGCCCGTCGGTGGAGCTGGGAACCAATTTTACGTAACACAGACTAAATTCTACACCGGTACGGTTAATCATTAACCCTCGAGAGACAACTTCATTTTTAATTTCTTAAGTTTCGATACATTACATCAGTATTACGGCGTACAGATGCGGGCATCAAACACACGACAGGTGGCAGGTCAGTTCCACCACTGCATCTATAAACCAGAACATCGCCTTGGTAACGGACCTGTCATGGTAATTCTTCAGCAAACTTCTGTTCATATACAGAACAAGCGAACTTTCACATCCGGACCCCAAGAGCACACCTGACACAGTTTCGTCGACGTTCTCCAAAATACGCGCCTTAAAATAAAATTGCCAAACAGCAGATCACAGGCCTAACCGCGAGCTCAGAGCCACTTCTGCCAGTTTCGAAACTTAGCCAGCAGATAAGTACAGGACGATAAGAAAAGTAAACAACACTTGTCACTCGCAAACAACGCACTGAGTCAATTCCTCATCACGGCCTGCATGCCTGCCCGCCACCATCGCTGGTATTTCTGATGATGTAATCATTATAACGCAGAGGGGGGTGGGGGGCCGTCTGCCTGCTTCTCCTCAGTGGCGGATTGGTCATGTTGGGAGAAAGTTAACGCGAATCCAGTTCCGTGTTTCAGCGATGGAAAACTAAAAATGACTTTTTCTATACGTAGCAGTTTAAAAGGTATGACCGACTTTAATCGAGACGGAGGTAAAATCACACAACGAGGAATTTCGAAAACTGTTCTCGTAACTTGATGGTCTATTACCAAGGAGACCAGGTTAAAGAACACAGCTGGGGCATGCAGTGCGCCTGATAGAGAGATAGGAAAAGCGCACAAAGTTTTAATCGGAAAACACAAATGATACAACTTCTGAAACCTACACACATGCTCATGGTGAATACGGTCAGACTTGGGTGGAAGTGGTCGTGACGTACTGGAAGTCAGTTGCAAAGACAAGAATGCCACGAGAAAAGCAGCCAGGCTATCCGGTACCTCGTCCTAGATTTAAACCCGGTATCTTTGGAAAAGAAATACACAGCCAGCGCTGCTGTCATACCAAGATGCCAGTTCTTCACGACGTCGATATGGGATATGCTCACCCAGTATTAAGCCACACGTGGCCAGTCCGTAGACGTGGTTACCTCACTCAGATACGAACAGCGAGGAAAAACACGAAGATCTTCTCAGTCAGCCAGAGTAAAGGCGGCGGCTGATGCAAGACACGGTTCATTGCGCCAGACAAGTACTTCGTCTTTTCACATTTCAGAATCTGTTCCACCCAAACGCTAACTAGATGGCTTACCGAACCCGAAGGTTCATCACCGAATTAACCAAAGCCCTCCACCGGACCCTGTCCTGGGCCAACAGAATCCAGTCTCCTTCAACTCCTATCTCCCATAGATCCCGCCTGAGATTATCCTCCCATCTACGTCTAGGTCTCCCCAGAGGTCTCTTCCCCTCAGGCTTCCCAAATAGTGGACCCAACCAACCAGATGGCTTACGGAACCCGAAGGTTCATCACCGAATTAACCAAAGCCCTCCACCGGACCCTGTCCTGGGCCAACAAAATCCAGTCTCCTTCAACTCCTATCTCCCATAGATCCCGCCTGAGATTATCCTCCCATCTACGTCTAGGTCTCCCCAGAGGTCTCTTCCCCTCAGGCTTCCCAACCAACACCCGGTGCACACCTCTTGTCCCATCCATGCGCGCTACATGCCCAACCCATCTCATTCTTCTCGACTTAATCAGAACGGGGGAAAACTATTTATACTCTGCTGCAACAAGTTTAATAAATTTTAGTCCCGCAAGTTTGTGACGCGACCTCACCCTGTTCTGCCTCGGTTATTTTAAGATCCAGTCCAACACCAACCTCGTATCTTGTCAGATCTCAGGTTCTCACGGCTGTGGAGATGACGATATTGGTCTTCAGGGTTACGACGCGGCGTAAAAGTCTTAGCTAGACTCTAATGTATTATTTAAACATGCTGGGAGACTGTTTCTCCGAAACGTCGGTATCTGCCATATAATCTACACGGCGTCACAACCCAGAAGAACAAGATTGACAATCTCTTATTTTATATAAAGTCACCTTTTCACAACTGGCTTTCCAACCAAAATTTTACAAGCATTTCTTATCTCCCCCAACAAATACTTCCTTTGCAACAGTCTGTCCAGAAGATCTGTGTATGAGCGAGGAATCAATCAAGTTCCACTTGCGACTTGTTTACGCCTCTGCAGAGCCTATTACAGCGCCAAGCGTCACTGCAGCCTTGAGAGAGGCCTCCAATTATGCAACGGATGTGTGTTAACAGCTGTGCCATAATCGTATAGGCCTTGGTTGCTATGGAAACTACTGTGGATATATTAGCGATTATTTTTAAACGTTAAGTGGTACTACTCCGTTGAGATACTTAACGAACGTGTCAGCAATATTGAGACAGTTAACTGTTGTTAAAACAATAATTACTAACGCGAATGAGAAAAGTTAGTGCAATTCTTCGGATGAAGAAAACTAGATGATGAGGAGCTTTCGTAATTTGTAATCTTACAAAGATGTTTAGAAGAATATTTTTAGATATTTTGTCAAGGCAATTTACGTACAAAAACCTGTTTTGTATCAAATGTATACTTTCGAAACGAAGGGATATCTTTCAAATACGCAGTTGACTGCGTTAACCATGCAGGAGTTTCGACCTTGTAATGTTATCAAGCGACTATGCCTCGTAGCAGGTGTCGCTAAATAAACACCGCAAATCTTGCGCACCGGCGAAACAATTTCGGAAAGATACCATCCCAAACCCTCTGAAGCCGAAGTGAAGCTGTCCCGATACACGCCATGTAGGCGGTTTGGGCGGAGAGACGACATAGCTCCGAGTCATTCTTGACCTCGGCACTAGATGGGGGTGAGTGGTCAGCGTCACGTCGCGGTCGAGCTTTGCCCCAGTGAGAGGAACCGTCTGGACGCAAAGCTTGAGGGAAAAAAAAAAAATGCTCTGCCCCTGTCGGGGATCGAACCCCGGTCGTCTTAAACCCAGCTCTCCTCTCGATCCGAAACTCAACATAACACAACGTTTCTTCGACAAAAAGATCAATTGGCTAACGCTATTTAAGGAATTAATCGCTGTTTATCCTGAGAACCATTACGAAACACACAAATGCACTCTTTCGGGAAAATGTCGAGTTGCTTGTTATTAAAGCAGTTATCAGTTTGTTCACACTTACCTTTGACGTCTGTACATGCAGCAAAAACTCAAGATGTCTGATAACAAGTACAGATACACGGCTAGGAGGAAGACAACGTACATTTATAGTGTCTGCACTGTTATTTGATAGCGCAGTAGGCTGTATGACACATGGTCCCACGAGTTAAACTGAACACGAGATACAAATTTCTGCAATCGGTTTTAAAACGAGCAGTTTCTGGTAAAAGTGCAAATCTATTTTCCGTTCTCCCTCATCGTCACTTTTAACACACCGAGTGTTACGAAAGGAAAAGAAAAGACAGATTCAACTTAACACACTACAGACTACACAATCTAATTAGGAAAACAGGACACTGGCAATTAGGTCAAAAAGTGTTAATGGTGCAAAACAAAACAAAACAAAACAGAAACAGAAACAAAGCTCGCTTTATTATGCATTACAACATTCAAACAATCCGAAACAAAACAAAATAAAAACTAGGAACAGGAACGGGGTACCCAGACATGCAAATGGACATGCAGGTACCGAGGAGTGCTTGAGCAGACGTTTCGGTAGGCTATAAACAGTTCACGGAGCAGTGCGTCCGAACTCTTTCGCTGTTACAAAATTCAACTATTTCTATCACGGAAAATTTATCGCAGTCTTTGAAAATGACAACTTGGAAGTCTCTCCCGATTTCGAAATTACAAAATTCTGGTTCGGGCATTAATCGATTTACACTTTCTACTGATTTTCTTTTATGAAAATCACTTAAAGCAGACGTTGTTAAGGAAACCATAAGAGTTAATCATTACGACACCACAAATCCAAAACGTAAATGCGCCAGTCCATGCAACCATGCACTAGCTCGTAACTCCTTTTTGCTCAAAGGTTTTGTGATGCAACCAACAAAAATGAGAAATGCCTTTACTCTGAGACCCCTGTCTTAGGACCGAGGGTTTGATGATGTGCTCCTTGGTGAGGGATATCGCACACCCCGTGGGGCGGTGATAGATGATGATATGGAGCGATGGTGAAATGGTGATTTGCGGGAGGGAAAACAGAAGTAAAACTCGGAGATAAAACTGATCAAATACCATTTGGTCCATCGCCAATCTCTTCAAATCATTTGGCACTTAACGCAGTGTCCGCGGCGAAAAGCCAGAGTCAAGATGTCTGACTGACTTTAACACGGAATAAAGCAACGGAGAATTATCAAAATGTCACCTGAAGATCTACAAAAATTTAAAACAAACGCAGGCCTAAGTCAACGGCTGTTTTAACCTAGCATCACATTCCATGCAAGAGCGACTTATGATTTTAACCCCCCGAATTGAGATTAGTTTTATCGAATGGACCCAACAGATTAGATTTTTTTACTATCACCTGAAGACGGCAGCAGAGATAGCTTTCGAAATGTTGTATGTGTTTTTTTTAATCAGTAGAATTGAGAATAGATCGAAAAATATGAACCAGTTTAAGATGTTATTTCTTTGTTCAAACGCAACAGTTACCAATTTTATACTCGTTATATGCCCCTTATGTTTCGACCTCTGTAGGGTCATCCTCAGGGACAGTCCTTGACGCATTCTTTAGTGTTAAGTCAGTCCAGGTTGTACATTATTATCACCTTTCGTAAGCGATGCTGTGACTTGCGCTAAAGTGCAAATGAACTCGCACACCTGAAGATGACCGTACAGGAGTTGAAAAATTTTGACCTTTTCAAGAGCGTTTCTCTGGAACCTGTAACTTGACGGTTGAGTCTGAACAAAGTTCAATATATTTATAACGGAATTCGACCTCAAAATGACTGTCTTCTGGGATACTGCGCCGTGTAGAAATCGACAGACGTTTCGGAGATGCTTACTGCTTCCATCATCAGGGCGAGGAGTAAAAAATTCAACCTGATGTAAAAATGACATTTGAATTGTACTGACAGCGAATGCGTGACTACACCCTGCAGGCAAAGATTCGCACCAACTGACCTGCGAAAGGAGCGTCTCCAAAGAACTCCTCGACGTTGTTGTCGGTGGAGACACTCTTGTCGGACAGGGAGACGCTGCTGGAGAGGCTGCCACTGGAGGCGTCCAGTGACGGAAAAAGGAGAAGTTCTTCCTCCACCTCCGTCTCGATGTCTCTGGACCGTCGTTTGTACTCCTGTTGGCAAGGCGACGCGAGACAAAAGAAGGACGTTAGCAGCTCGGAACACGGTAACATTGCGCAACACAGTCTCAACCAAATTTACAGCCGCCTTCCGCGGTGATCCTCAGTGCAGCTTCGACACCTGACCCAAAGAGAAAACGGTTAAGTGCACGATAAACACGTCGTGGACCACGTGGCATGATTCAATGAAAGTTCGTATGTTCATCGCGGTCACATTTCGACGCTGTATAGTCTGAGACACCGACAGCGTCGTTTTAGAAACAAATACACAAACAAGTAAATAAATATCCCTACAAATAGTTCTTAAATAAAATTCAAATATTTAAGAAGGTGACCTTTTTTTAAAAACTTTGCATTTCTACCTGTTTAACTGTCAAGTAAAACACGTTACATGACAAAGATATTCCAAGATCATACGGAGATTTGTAACAAAAACAAATTATTACAGTGCTCGTATTTCGTAAATGATCTGTGATAAACACTTATCTTCAAATTTAATTAAATTTTTAATGCTATCTTATACCACACGATTCTGTAACCTCTAATCAATTTTTATTTAGAGTTATTCATAACAACTGAAAAAAATCTGGCTTCTATAATGCAAATAAAGTAAGCTTATTTGATACGCCATTAAAAAAGCCCCACAGAAATTCCAATTTACTCCAAATCAGCACGACTAACGTCGCTGTATGTAACAAAAACTCAGTCTCGCTATTTGACTTAGACTACAAATACGTGAAAAGTGGCCGGTGCGGGTGACAAACTCTGTTCAGGTCTGTCTTCGAAACGAAATCTAAAGCTGCGATAGACACAGGAGAATCCAGGCAGGTAGAGACGTGAAGGCGACTTGCAAAGACTCCGAAAGGAATGATGCAAAAAAGGCAATCTACGAGAGGTCAGATCTCAACCTGGTGACATTTAAATATCAGGGGAAGATTCCAAAAAATCTGGCAGAAGGCGCCGACGGACACAGATCGATAAAATGGAGGGGGGGGGGAGACAAAGACACGATCAGCCTATGTCAAAGTTCGTCTTCTGGGTTATAGCACCGTGTTGTCTTGTAGGCAGGACGACTCAGTTCTGAAGAACGATGAAGGATGTCCCTCCGAAACGTCCACACGGCGTTAGTACCCAGAAGACAGACATCAACATCCTTATCCCCGTGATAACCTCGCATCTAATGAAAGGGTGTTCCAACAAATCTCAGGAGAAAATTCTACAGAAAGGCTTACACCAGTTGACGTATGACGGAGCGAATTA
Organism: Zootermopsis nevadensis; assembly: GCF_000696155.1. The sequence continues at coordinate 296,503 of NW_019059631.1, forward strand.
TAGCAATTTCTTGACAAGCTGAGCGACTGTCAGCTTGTCACGAAGGACACTGCACCATGGAGTTAATTATGGTAATTAAAACTGAAAATCGTAAGTTGTCTCAGGAACTATGAGGCCGTGGAAACCAGCCCATCCCTTCACTGCCGTCAAAATGTCCCCTACAGGAAACTCACGAGATACCCAGCCATCGAGATGTTGGAACTGAAGTGTCCACTGTCCCGCATTTCTGTCATCGGATACCGGTGCGAGTCTGTCTGTTCCTTGAATACAAAGTATTTTCTGAAAACGACACTGTACCCGGTTGATGTTTCAGATTTATGAACGATGCTACCCGTGATTACACCTAAACAAATCCTGTAGCCCTCCTCCTGGGTGTTAGACAGCACATAACACAAGCAGACGTAGATTAACTAGCAGGATATATTTATGTATGTTCTTGGAAGCTGAAACTCGATTTGTAGCCCATGACGAGTGGAGTGGAGCAATTACAGACGACACACACTACAATCACAGCGGAAAAACGACACAAATCCACCACAGCAGGACCCTTCTTCACACGACGACAGCCGCTCAGCTGTTAAAAAATTAAATTATGAAACACGAAGGTTCACAAAAGCCCAGCACCAGACCCCATCACCAGGTCAGTTTACAACCTCGTGCAAATTTCTTTGATAATGCTCCCACCTCTCATGCATGCTACATGCCACATCATTTCATCCTCCTTGATTTCATCAGGAAAGTAACAGGATAAGGAATTATGGAATAATTCCTTACGTAATTTTCCCCATTCCATGTTACTTCCTTCTCACGTTAGAATTTTCTTCTCAGAACGCTTTTTTTTAATCTTCTGGTGTTGGCGTACGAGAGGAAACGATATTCTGGACTTAACCCTCTATCGGCACAGCACACAAAAAAGCAAGGACATCTTACAGTTCCTCTGTAAGGACCGCGTTACTTTTCACGACACCTGACGCCATAGAAGCAAACGAAAATCCAGACAAGATGGCGCAACATCTTCACACTCGCAGCCGTGAGAACCTGAAATATCGCAAAACATTCCAATTCCACATTCGCCTGGAATAAGAACCACACGCTCGCTCCAGCTTCCCGACTGCCGTGCAACCAGCAGCGTCACCGTAGGCTTCCTAATTACGGATGGAACTTAAAAAAAGAGGAGCAGGAGGTCAGAGGTCGTCGATCGAGACCTATGTATCGCTTTTCCTCTCAGCGGAGACGCGAGGCGTCTCCGCTTTCCGCTACCTGAGCAACGCGACTCGCCTTGAACAAGGTGTGTGTGCCTCCTGCCAGCTCGGAGTCGCTCACAGAGTATGTAATAATTGGATTTCTCTACTACAATATTGCTTTAGGCTTCTTTCCTTAGCGACACGGAAATACGTGGCACAGTTGGAAAGCATCCGATATATCACTTCGGTACGAATGAAATCTGCACTCGGTAACGGCCTACATGACATGACGGTGGCCCATTTATAATCGCGCCGCCCCCTTTCCCACATAACCAGCTCAACGGGGAAAAGCCCCTGTCACTACGCCAGAGGCTACTCACAAAATTCCCGAAACTTCATTACCATGGTTAGACTAGATATCTCACGGCGACGAGCATGTAAGTAGCCAGCGGTCTTTCGGGATCTATCACAGTGTAGTCTAACAGATAATGACCGACGTATCAGAAAAATTTATCACCATAACGATGGAAGCAGCAAGCTCTTACGAAACGTCGACTAATATCAATTAGTCCTCACGCCGCGAGATCCCTGAAGACAGTAACTTCAAATAAAAATCAATCAACAGACGTTTGCAGTCTTCAATACTGACACGCGATTTTTTGTATAGAAAGAAATAGCCCACTTGGAAAACCAAAAAAAGATGGGAATGTAACATCAAGGCTGATATATGGGAGACAGGATGAAAGGAAGAAGAAACTGGCTCAGGACCTCTACAGGGCCGGACATTCTTGTTAGCGGTGCAGAACATGAGGCGTGGATTGGATTCAGCTGACTCATGACTCATGAGTGGTGAGAGCTTGCAAAATCGGTACGAAACATTCAGGTTCCATAAAAGGCTGGGAATATTTGGGCAGCCCTTAGACCTCGAATAAGTCCTCCACGTAATTCGTAAAACCTGATCGTAGCCGTCTCGATGAAGATGTTAGAAAACGCCACTGACGCGTGAGTCGAACACGCGATCCCCCACTGCCAGATCTTCACCCAGCATCCTTCCTGATCCCACGTAAGGCCCACTGAAGCAGCATCAGAACGAAATGAATTGCAGCTTCTATTCACGTTTAATAGACGGCTATTTCAAGAGGAATATTGTTTTAATTAGCTATTTGCGAAGTAAGAGAGCTCCATCCATTCATATTACAGCTGTAGCTTCACATGAGTTTGTTCTAGAAGCAACCTCAACGATTCACGCATCCCTACTCCTGAAAGCAAGATTCTAAGTTTCTTCTTGAAGAAGGCTGAAATTGAACCTTCAGGTTACATACATCAGATGCAAAGTAACTCTTTCAACTTTGTGTTTCTACGAACTAACTTGGTTTAAAGAACGCAAAACACCCACAAACACCCTTCCTCGCAAGTAGGGTGTACATAAATGAATAAGCCAAGCTCACGAAACGACTTGCTATAATGTAACAATAAAACCATAAGAAGTAAACTTGAACTCTGGTCCTTTACTGCATAGTTTCGTTCCATGTTCAAGTCTAACAACGAAGCGAATTAGATGTTATTAAAGGTGTAATTTAAGTCTAGACAGAAACAAATTACTCGTCTCAAAAAAACATTAATCGGACTTTGAAAAAGGAAAGACATTTTAACAAAAGGAACAGGCGAACACAAACTGGCGTATTACGTGTTTACAACTGAGTTCTCTTCGGCGATGAACCTAACAATAACGAAAACCATTCGAAAGACGCTCATGTAAAATATATATTCATCCCTCACGATAAATCTGTACAATACATGTAACACGTATTAAAAACAAAATGTATTTCAGAAATAGCTGTACCTTAGCGAGCAAGGTTTTCCTCAGGTACATAGAAGTAAATACCCTATAAAGTGGTGAATAGATGGAATAATAATCTACCACTTCGTCCGAGCATCGTCAAAACAGCTTAAGTGACAAATATAACTTAGAAGTAAGAGTACAGGGTGTGGTAATTCAATACACAGAAATGACCTTGATTTCACCCTCACAACCACCATTACGACTCAAAACGTTCGCAACGAGAAGTCCGCGTCTCAACTACGGACATTCCTTACTCTTAAGTCAAAATTCGCGATCCTGTGAACAACCATTTGGAACACCCTGTAGCTAGAAAGTGAACAAGATCAGAGAAGCCGCATTACGTCGGGTTGGGGGTGGGTGGGGGGGTTGCAATTCATCTTTCAAAGCGCACTTCACATCCACGCGCGTTTACCTGAGTAAATCTGGCATCCCGACATGGTAATATGTTAACGCACCCCCTCCCCCCCAGCTCGCGCGTTCTGAACATTCAGTCATGCATGTTATCCGGTAGCGCCCTTACAGTAAGGACCAATGAAGTTCCAGGAATGGCAATGGGGCCATTACTGCACTCCGGGTACAGACAGAGTACACCACGTTTCTCGCGTGAGAGAACTGTTCCCGGAGCAAAGCAACTAGACGGAAAACAGGCCTACACGTCGTAATCAACAGTAATCATGGCATCAGGTAGAAACTGCAATGCCTTGGCAACAGACCAGAGGCGAATCTTTGGAAGTTAAGGATCCGACGCCCATGAAGATGTACAAAGAAGCGTCGACGTGATTATGAGGATGCACGGGGCAGGAGAACTATGCCCCACGCATTCATAACCTACGTTAAAATGTCCTGATATTGTTAACATCGCCCGCGAAGTTTATTAAAGACGCACGTATAAAACTTTATCACAGACAAATACGCAGTTTCATTATTTAAGTTCAATATATTTCTAGAGAAGCCAGGACGAAGACCTGGTAACTTATTTAGTACTAAACACCGTTCAAAGAAACCCAAGCTTTATCATCGTACACACGAGATCAAGTCCTCAGAGCCACAGCCTATGTTTTTAAGATATATTTTAATATTATCCTCCAATCCACTCTGTCTCTCCCCCAGGTAATCTCGCCTTGGGGGTTTCCGGCCACAGTTACATGTCTTCACAGTTGACTCTTATGCCGTTCTAGCCCAAATTAAAATCGGGTCTACGACACACGACGTGTCTTCGGCAAAGTCCCCGTGCGCACTATTGTCAGCAACCTCTTTTGCGGCTAACAGACAGCCACGCTTGAAAGCAACGAAAGATTTCTTGCGGTGCTGTAACCCAAGACCGACCACTGAACTCCACAGTGAACGAGAGAGACTTTGGGTACAGCTGACAGATCAAAAGCCAAGTCAGTTAACAAACATCGCCTTCCACTTCAAAGCGGGTACGTAGTTCAGCGGTTCGCGTCTCTTCGGAAACAGTTACGCGCGGTGTCACCTGACTGTCTAGGAATTCGTCTTTGATGAAATATTTCGTTCACAAACATTCCATAGGCTAAAGGCAGTCATTCCAACATAAGAGTTTTAAAAGGGAACATGTCGGTTCCGCTTACAGTACGAGCGTCATATAACACCTGCACGTTGCCAGGGTGGAGAGGGGTAAGTCATAGGAGTTCAGGCGGGAAAAAATCAGAAGTTTTTTACAAATCATAATTACCGAATTTTTTAGCATCGCCGTGGAAATGATCTAGAATCGGTCGTGGCACGACGTCAGAGTGGAAAAACGCCCTAATTTTTTGCTAACGACGTCAACATAAACTGATATCACGGATGAACTGCGAGATTTGAGGTCGTCACGACGAAAAAGATATCGATGTAGGTCTTCCGAGAAGTTACACCACACACGAACTTGTACGGTAGGTCGACGCCAACGTTTCGTGGGAAAACATACTGTTTCCATCTTCAGGGCAGAAGTTCGACACAAAAAACAACAGGTAAATCCGTAGTAACATTTGAAGTATCACAAGCAAAATAGGTTAACAGGCAGTCTACCGGGACAACGTACCTGACTCAGAGGCCTGATGCGATCATGAATACTCTTCTCTGCGTGCAGGGCCGACGGCGGGGGGTGATCGGGTGTTGGGGGCTGTTGGTAGTGGGTCGGACTCAGCGGCAACACCTGGACGCGCTTGTGGTCGCCGTCGGTCGGGGTTGTTGGATGTCTCTTGCCACTGATCGGCTCATCCAGCAGCGATTCTTGGGAAGACTTTAACGTGATGTACGCGCTCGAAACGAACGTGGGGTTCTCATCTTCTCTGACATTCGCCGGCGTATCGACGGCTACGGGCGCCACCGGAGAGATCGCCTTCCCACCCTCCGACGCCGCACCCCGTTGCAGCGTTGGTTCGAAGTTTTCATAAGCCTTGTCGTTACTGTGAGGATGTCTCCGGAGCTTTCTCCTAGGATTCTGAGTTTTCAAAGGGAAGTTCTCGTACATAGAAGTGAGAGCCACTGGCTGCTCTCTGACTAGATGTTTCCTACCTGCGGTGTCATCAGGGTCCTCGCCACGGCCTCTGAACGTGTGAAACGCTTCGGCTACTACGGCAGATGCTTGCTGGTCAACACGGATGCTGTGTCGTAGTTTCATGTCTACGTACTGGTCCACGCTACGGCCCTGGTGCCGTAGCAGCGCCTCCCGAC
>NW_019059631.1:323802-337623 GCF_000696155.1 Zootermopsis nevadensis
CATTTATAAAACGGGTAGATTAAATGTGCCAATGATAAAGGGGCGCGGTGGGTGTGGGCCGCCAGAACACTGGAATCGCGGGTTCAAATCCCACTAGAGGCATGCATGTCTGTCCGGGTCTCTCTGCGTTGTGCTGTCCCTTGTGGACAAAAGTCTCGCAACGGGCCAATCAATCCCTCGTCCATACAGTGGTACCAAACGTCGAAAAACCCTCGAAATTCCTGCAGAAAAAATCCCGCATGCGAACTGAATGTGACCCCAAATTGTGTCAAGACCGAGGGAAAATTTGGCCTGACTCACGTAATTACTAATGCAAACTAAAGTTGTGCGCGTTCATTAGAACGTGGGTGGGGGGGGGGGAAAAAATATAGCTCCATGAATTTTTATTGTCGGCACTCGGTGGAGCCGAGTGGTCAGCTTTACGTTCCGGCCGCCTTACTGCCGGGAAAGAAGACAGCGACATTCTTAGAAGAGGAGAATGAATGAACCACAGAGCAGGTGTGACACAGTAGGGGAGACTCTCCGTATTTACCCCTGCAGGGACACGAACCCTGGTCGTCCTGCTTTAACCTAGTCACTACACACCGACTGAGACTCCGGAAACCATGTATAAGAATTTACTAAGGCGAGTCGAAAAGGAAGGTCAATTTTAATTTAAAATTAAAATTGACGATGTGAGGACTGGAAAATCTCATCGGTATAAATAACATGAACCGTCCTTTATTTGATCTTCGCTATTTCAGGTCGTGACAATTTTGTTACGGCTGATCTGACGTGACGCAACAAACTATAACAATGTTCTGAGGTCAGAGGGCGTATAAACTGATTGCATTTACGGAAGAATTGCAGTTCGGTAAGGCGACAGCCGTGTGAGTCAGAGGAAAGATCGGAAAGGATACGGCCACAGACTGTGAAGTGCCGAGGTAAAGTAACCGAACAATCAGCATTACGTAATGAACATCGGCCACGGAATAAATCAGCGCAAGAATGGAATAAGGTCCGAGAAATTAGGAAAGTTTGTGGACCGTTGGACCAACTGCATTAAGGATAGGGCGACCAGTTTGGAAATTAAGACACACTCAACTACTGTGTCAGTAGGATTATTTGTCGAAACATGTATGACAACAGTAAAATTGTATTTCATTTTTCAACGAAGACAATATACACACTGTTTAAAAAAACATGTAGATGTGTACATGGATTTGAATCAACACACATCACACATTTAACTGCGTGTTTTTACGCCGTTTTGCTTATGAACTATCTCGGCTTCAGGGTTACGCGAAATGCTGCCATCTTCAATACCAGTAAACCGGGAAGATGAGGCGGGATATTAAGGCACATATCCCCTAAGGTCCCTTCTTAACTCGCCAGATGCCTGTTTTATCTCTCGTCGTGAAAAGCGGTGGAAATGCAGCTGCGAGGAAGGAACGAGAAAAGAGATCGATTCTGCTCCAGTGCCAAGGGTTAACTTCCAGGGGTTGTTCTGACGATTTTCAACCCTGTCTTCCTCCTTCCAACCTACCCTCGGCAACGAATCCTTCTTTCATGACACACTTCAGCCTAAAGGTACGTTTTCAAGGAAGGAAACAGTTGCAAAAGAGTTTCCCCACATTAAAATTCCTCGAGAGCTTGTGCAATATCATGGATCATTACTTTGAAACACCCGTTATTAAAATAAAAAAATCGACGACATCTTTTCAGAAATGACACAGTCCTGAGGATGCTTGGCATTCGGGCTTCCTCGACGGCACAGACCAGAACTCTGTAATTACTTAAAAAATCAAAATGGGGCAAGCAGACGAGAATGACAAACTCCACGGATCGGATTCTTTACCGAGAGACTATAAAAAAAAAACATATTCGCCTTTTACGGAAGTCGAACGTTCATCCACAAACGTGTTTGGACCCTATCCTGAGAAAGACGAGTCCAGGCAAGATTTCAGGTTCTCACGGAGACGAGTGCGATGTTGTGCCGTAAAGTTTGGTATAAATCGACCGACGTTTCAGTGGTGGTTACTGCCTCATCGCCCTGATGAAGGAGGCAGAGTTTCGTGTCCACGTCGTAAAGTATTCCGATGATTACAAGAACAGACATCACACACACACGACCACATAATTCTGTCCTGGTTTCGAGTCCCGGCGAAGATTTTGGGATTAGAAAAAATATTTCTCATATTAAGCGATACGTAACAAGTGATCAGCCCTGGGAAAGCTTTTGGGCAAGAAAGATCTATACGAAGTGTAAACTGTTTATAATTTCCCAGTATCGAATAACGAGAAGCAAAATTAACTTTAAATAAATTACAATAGCAGGCGTACAAATTCACTATGATAATGCGATGAAGGAAATGTACGACATTCGTGAATACCGATAAGCAATACAAACAAGATTGCAAGAACAAGAAACGCCGATAAGGAAAGATTAGACGCACTAGCTGAGTGTTTAAGGAGAGATGGAACGAGGCACATTTGATACGAAATGTGGAATGTCATTCCCATTTTGTAACGGAGAACCGAATGTTTCGTCCCATCTTCGTCTAGGTCTTGCAAATGGCCCTTTCTTACCGGGTATTCGAAATAAAATTGTAATTTTTCCAATTTCCCACTGCCGCCTGACACATGCGGTTTCCTGATCTTTTACCCTATTCAAAAGTTCTATGCTTTTCCACAGTCACTACCCTTTTAATCGTTGTGGACTGTGGTCCTCTGCGTCACAACCCAGAAGACCACCATGACGTAAATGCCTTTCAACACTGCTACAATGCCGAACTAAGACCAGGATAAGTCGGCTTACTTTCCAAATTTTGCCCACTTAAAAACAACGAATGGGTAAAAGGTTGAGACCAGGAAACCCAAAATTTCAATGGCGCGTCGTCCCACATGAAAACGGAAGAAGAATCAGCCTCCGAAAAGTTATGGTTTTAATTTTGAAAGAAAACAATCAGTTGATAGACAGTGTGCAACGTGAGTGGTCATTCGTTCTCTTGAAATAAGCAGGGCCTTCACGCAGATACATTTATGATTTTTTGGGAGACGAAAGCAAAGTGTTTGTACGTTCAGTGCCATCGACTGTGCGCCTTTAAGACGAGCGGGCCATCTCTGGTCCAGCATCCCATCCTACACGTCCTAAAGCTCGATATCGACTAACGGGCCTATTACTTCATCACAAGATTGGATTGAAAAGCTACAGAAAAAGATTGAGGATTCGATTCACGGACCATGCACCATGACTAACAGAAAGAAAATGTTTTACTCGAAAAATTTTAAGGGATAAAACCACTTGGGCTACTGTTCGTGACAAGTATAATATTAAAATAGAGCCTAGGATAATTTGGTGTGTGTGTGTGGGTTGGATTTATCTAGCTTTCGACACGATCCTGTGCCTGGCTGATGCAAACACGCTATGAACCTCAGGGTTCCACGAAAGCAGGTGGCTTAAGTGCCTTCTTCTCTTATGTTTTCCGCCCATGCATGCTGTATGTCCCACCAATCTCACAGTCCCGAACATGACTTCATAATTATAAAGCTAAGTATCATAAAAGTGGGTGTAATTAAATGACACTTTACAGACATCCCCTGGGTTCAAACCAGGCTCTGTTCATAAAAAAAAATCCCTGATGCGAACAAAACGAAGTTTTGAAGAGGGCCTATGTTCATCCTGAAGTAATTAACGCAGTTCAACTGGAATTCACTTTATAATTTTAATAATGGCATTAGCGATGTACCCGGAGTCTTTTCCCCCTTCTCTCTGATGGTCAACTCTGAGAAACCCTTTCGTTCTGGAATTGGATCGCCTGCTGGAAAAAAGTTACAAGAGCCTTGTCATGAGTCTGAGAGACCGGAAACCGAAAAGAGACGTGCAATGACCACTGGAAGAGGAAGGAACAACAAGTGATAATAATGCATCTTCTTCTTGTTCCACAGCTCTCTCTTGCGAGAGAGCATCGACCTTCCATCCACACTTGGGGTGGCGGGAGAGTTTTCCCCTTGTTTGTTGCCGCTGGATGGCAGGCAAGCAACCCTCTCTCCCGCAACCACCCTCAAGTTATCGATTAGGGGCTGGCTACCCACGGTGTACTCACCACACCCTTGAAGACTGAGCTCGCCGAACACAGCAGACAAGACCCACACAGTACAGTCTAATCTAAACAAATCAGCAGTAAAGGCGACATCACGAGCAGGACAGACTGACATTCTCCTTCAGGGTAACCGCGCCGAAAGAAATGGCCCATTTCATGCAAATATTCGCCATTAAATTGTTCCCACAGTTCAAAATCGATGTGATTTCGAGGCTCCTGTTCAAGCAATTGCCTCTACAGTCCTTTCTGATGCAAACAGTTTTACTAAAGCCGATACATACGCTTACGTCACATCGCTCTAAGTCTTGCACCGTACCACACGGTGAAAAACATCTGAAGGCGTTCTATCATGATATTTTAACAAACCCACATAATGCCACGGATGATTAGAGTTACGAATACAATACAGACTGTCAGAGATAAACAGATTTTTTTTAGAGGGGGGGGGGGGCTATGACTCGAATCGATGGTTCCTGAACTACGTCGATATAGTGAGATACACGAGATACAGCCTTGTAGCAGAAAAACACTTCGCATGAATCAGTTTTTGTCTCAAAAAAGATTAATTTTCTTTCATTCTGAAGCCAAAGCTGCCTAAATGACGATTAAAAATAACTTATTTCCTACCTCAGAGAAAAAACGGCGCGTCTCCATGACAACGATCAATCGGTGAATGCTGTTTACTCTGAGAACCACGCGAAACCTGGGTGCAAAATGCAGAGTTGGTGGTTGTTAAATCACGCGGTACTGATCGGTATTAAAGGGTACGTTTATCCATAAAGGCACTGACATCGACGCTATAAAGTTAATGTTCGAGTCGACAAGATCCCAGAGGACTTTCGGTAAGTGGAATGGGGAGAACGCGTTATTTCAGAATTCGGTCTTCCGAACTCACTCTTAGGAGCAGAAATTTGCTTTCGGGGGGTCATGCCTTCCCAAGACCCCTTTTTTCTTTTCAGTTCTAAGGCTTCAGGGTGAATTTTAATTCGTTTTTAAAAGTGACTCCCAAGCTGTAAGCCGTGGTCCTGATTGCTTCTTGCCTCCAAAACACTGTACTTGATTAATGTATGCATTACAAAGAGTAATAAATTAGTTTTAAAGGTTCAGCGCCATCCCAAAAGTTTGACGGAACTACGGAGAAAGTACTTTCAAGAAAACCTGTAGGCACGCACGCAGTTTACAGCCTACAGCCTTAGGCACAGAACCTTGAACGCCTCTTGAAACTGAAACTTCGAAACCATGAATATCAAAATTCTTCCAGACAACTGACATTCAAGAAATCTCACTGAACTGGAATAAAGAATGTGGACTGTTCAAACAAACTAAGACACGGTGTGCATTTTTAATATTCGCTGAGGAGCGCATATGACCTAAGTACTACTTCATTTACTTTCTACTGTTCGCAATTAGAAGTGTCCCACAGACTATAAAATCGATTAGGCCATGCTACATCAATATCGGGTTCAAGGCTCGGTCGGGAAGCCTCGTCTAAGGCCTAGGGGAATCGATTGACTCCACCTACAGCGGGTCTGTTTCGTTCGGCTTTTCAGAACACAATTCTACGTCGAACTACAGACCCTGCGCTAACATTCAGAATAACTTGCATCGTACTTTAAGGTAAAAGTTGGGTCTCATCACAATACAAATACGAAAAACAGTGACTACCTTTGACAGTTCTTTGAAGCAATCTCAACAAACAGGCCTACTTAAGCATTCAGTCCGTACCGCACAGAAAACACAGCGCGTCACCATTACAACGATCGACTGGTTAATTAACGTTAGACAAATAATCGCTGTTTAGTCTGAAAATCATACGAGACACATACAAACATTCAGTGGGCAAAATGCAGAGGTATTGAATGTTACAGCAGGTGGTACATATAGTTACCATGAGGTTTTAAATTCGGACCTGATGTTTCCGCGTAATTTAATCCGTTAATAACCACAGAAATCCCACCTTCACTCCTTGGGCGTAGAATCTGCTTGCTACCCTTCGTTATAAGGAAGAAATATTGCCCAATAAACGAGAAGGCATCCTGATAGAGTAATAACCTGCTCCTGACTGCCCATCCACTCTTTCTCGGAAAACACTCGCTCTATATGGCACTGCCTACTTTATTCGTAATACCGCAGAAAAAAAAAAAACCCGAAGCCATTAGCTGAGCTAATAAATCTTCATGAACAGCGGCGATCCGAATTCCTTCTCGGCCTCCCTGTTTGCTCATTACTATGTTATCTTTTTAAGGCTAACAAACCCTTAGAATAAAGCTGCTTTTGGGTAGAATCCCCCAGCACATTAACCAAACACATTGCTGACAAAGCGCTGGCCAAAAGCACGCGAAGCAAGACACCTGCTTGGTTGGAAGAACGCTAAGCTAATTGCTGACATACTCGTAATTTTCAGACACTCAGAGAACTCGCAACATTAACCTCACATTTTCTGCATTTTTCTCTTTTCTAGTTGCCATATTTGTCGTAAATGAACAGCTGTGGTTCACGAACGTACAACTGTACAGCGGTCATGGCTTCATTAGGAGGTGAGGTTTATGGAAGATCATAACAGATCAGTATTGTATTATAAATTTTTATAATACTCTCATAGGCCTAAATGATGGTACCTTCTGTCACTAAGCTTTCTTTTCTAACTAAATTTTTGGCACTCAAACACACTGCAGGGTCCTAGGCCTCCTGAACTGCCCACTGCCACACATAAACAAGAATATGACCTTGAATAATATTTTATTTTGATACAAAAAATCAAGCTCGTCTAGTCTTTGTACCAATTACTGACCAATAACCTCAAGCTTTAGAAGCAATTTGCTCTGAATAAAATTTATTAACAAACATAATGATTAGTTTCGAGGCTCGTAGTATTTCCAGTTAACTACTTATCAGAGATATCCATCATGCGTGGATCGCTTTACATAAAATCAGCATTTTCCACACTTTAACCAGATTTATCTCATTCCATTTAAATTCACTGTTAATTATAAAAACTGTACCCAAGAAATTACAGCAGTGAAGATTCTACAATCATTTGATTGCCACAACCTGAAAGTACAAGCGATCGCCATGTAATGTCAGTGACACACATTTCTGACAAAAAAACACTTGTGAAGATGCTCAAATCTTCAAATTTCAAGTTTGAATTCCAAAATCAGGGATGATATAGCTGCCATTTCAGGAAGTTCAATAAGTCCCCTCTATAAGGAGCAGGACCAGTACCAAAATTTACTGTCATTTCACCTTATCGATAAGTATCATGTATCATCCAGAATTGTAATAGGTGGCGATAATATGCACACCATTTGTAACACAACACCAAAAATAAAATAAATGTATCTTACACACACACAGACTTGACTTTCCTCCAATAAAAACCACAATATTATAACACAGACTTGACTCTCCTCCAATAAAAACCACAATATTATAATTTAAAATTTACAGCAACTTATTGGCATCCTAAACTAAGAAAACAAATGCACTGCAATTCAAGGGTCACTATGCCACAGATATTCACAATGTTTAATAAATCTTCACATATTACATCAACTAAACAAAGACATCAAAAATGTTGTAATGTAACTCTGTTATCAGCACCACACATATAAGAAAATTTACTGCAAGATATAAGAAGTAACAAACTGCTCGTCTATCAGTAAGCATTCCAAATTTGTAACAGATTAAAATGTAAATAAATAGTAATTCACTTTTCATGTGCAGTGTCAGTCAAAACTGCTGTTCAAATGTATAATATAACTGGTATTAATTCTGAATTTCAGCCACATACAGAACAGAATGGAAGAGGTTAGGATTTATTTACATTTCCTTAATAATACAAGCCAAGGATATGTTAATGCAATAACATGTATATAATACAAAATTAATACATATGTAAATACAAATATATGCTTGTTACAGCTATTTACATAGGTATTTATAGTATTTAATAAATTTTCAAATGAAGTAGATTCTTGCACACAGTAGAAGCATTAGTATTCATATAATAAATATTTTAGGAAGGGAATATGTTTGATCTATACATACTATCTTACTCATTTGTATAGACCAAACAATTCTGTCGGTTTAAAACAGTAATCGCACTTCATACACAGCAAAATATTGTCAACCTGGACACCTGTCATATATAAACACACTGAGCTTTGGTGAACATGCAGCTCACACATTAATGAGCACATGTCCTAAATTATTTTACATAAATCATAGTGTGTCCTTCAAAATTTAACACAAAACCACTGTGAATGATAACCCTTTCTGTGTTATTTTTCAGTATAAATTGTAAGAAAATAATATTGAATGTACTTACCTTGCAAGTGGGCCACTCCTCTTCGCTCGTTGATTGAGTATTTTCTCCACAACAGGAACATTTCCATTTCTTGCTGCTTCCAACAGCTCTTGGTCTTTTCCCATGGCCCATTTACTCACACAAATTCTTAGTTAAATGCATTTGTTAAATACACAATTTACATTAGAACTACTCAATAACAAATTTCATTGATCCATCGTCACCATATTGAAGCGACTAGTGCGCTATCCAACGGCAGATTTCAGAAACTGAACTAGAAGACGTACGATCCAATCATGGCGTAATTTTGTTACGCGTTTGAAACATATGTGCTTAAAAATTATTTGATTTCGATGAGTACCGAGTGTTCAGAGTTTATTTGAGTGTCATAGTGTGTTAAATTTGTTTGGTGTTTATGATGTTTGTTCCATTTGTGTCGTTTCTTGCCAGAATAACGCTGTGTTTCATCTGTGTGCCAGGCCTACTCCATTCAAGCGAATGTAGTGCTGTAATTGTAGGCAAGTAAAGGAATACCAATTTTTTTTTGTCGTTTACTAAAGTAGTATTATAAGATTTCCTTTCGACTAATGTAATGTTGATGAATCGAGAATACTTAAAAATGGTGTACGTATTGCATTTATATACACGATTGTGTGTTTCGTACGTCCTGTTTTTACTAGAATCTATGTGGTACGTGTGTATATCCCTGCCTTTCGTTCGTACCCTTAATGATGTTTCAATTTTGCTTTCAGATGGAGAATATCTAAATATATCTCTCGCAAATTACAATGTCACATTTGAAGCAGGGCGTGTGATTAAGGATACAAAAGAGCTTCTTCCATTTTCCACAATAAATTTAAATGTTATTAAAATTCCAGAGACTGTACGATTCATAATAGTGCAGGCTCATGCATTCCTATACAATATAACATTGTCATATAATGCTGTCCTGAATCCCCACTCATTTATAAATGGTACAAACTTGGGGTTGGTACAATTAATTGATAGAAACCAAAGTACTGCAGAATTCTACATCCAAAATCCAAACCCTATCCCCAATGTTTCAGTTCTAATAACTGTACAAGGTTATGGGGAAGAAGGTAAGTTTACTTAATAACCATTATCTTTTTTCAAAAGAATGGTATGAGTTTAAGAAACACCGATGAAATTGGAATGTGGTATATAATTATTATTTGGGCATCAGATCCAATTCCAGGTGGGTGTAATATGGAGTTCTCAGTTGAAATTGCTCCATACTTGATCACATCCTTCACTGAGTCTGTGATCATTGTGGATAGTCAACCGGCTTCAGCTCCTGTGCCTCGTGACAGAGCCCCAGTTGTCTGTGAATCTCAACAAGTACATCACGAGATGTACCACATGTTTTTAACAGAAAGAGACTTTACATGCGACTCTTACTTTGGTGCCCTCTTGAAGATGATGACTGTACAGGACGTACAGTCAAATGGCAAGAAGGTAGGAACGCCGGCGTCTCTAGAACTGAGTGTCGTGTTGCCTTGTGAATGCCCCGCAGAGTTCTGTATTTCTGTCGGTGCCTGATTTGCGGATGGAGAAACTGTTTCCAGACAGAATCCTGATTGCAAGTGTAATTTTTGTTACAAATGATAATTGATCTTGGAGGTTAACTAAAAGAGTCCTCTAGATTCTGAGATTTGGTGTTCTCGTAGCAGTGAATATGTTCGTTGTGGTCCTACAAGTTGTTATGCCATGTGGTCTAGTAGATGGTTACCAAGTTTCAGAAAAATGTATTTCCTCCACCTTCAGGGTGAAGTCTCGATGAAAATGGTGGGATGACATGTCTTCAAAGACATAAGAGTAGATGGGAGGATAATATCGAAGGTTTATATGGCTCAGGAATGGGATTTTATGAACATGGTAATTAAATTGTAGGTTATATAACAGACAGGGAATTTCTTGGCCCACTGAGCAGCTGTCAGCATCTCAAAAGGACTTTGTCCCATGAAGTTATCAGTATTAATCAACATTAAAGAAACTTAAACTTAAGTGGTGTGACTTTCATCATTATGGATGTGGTTTTTTTTTGTCCCATAAAGTGTTCGTAATTTGACGGAACAGTGAAATTGAATTTGAGGTTATGTTCTGATAGTCAAATCGTATTTTAGATAGAATCAGTTCTTCGCCTTTGGATGCTGTGATGTTTTTATTTTCAGCTTATACATCTGAATTTTGATAAATTAATGAAACAGGTTTTGTATTGATGTACGATGCTCAGGTTTCAGAACCTGTGGAAGGTTCTCAGATGAGACGAATTTACAGCGCTTACCCTGGGACAGGTTCGGTATACGCCGTTATCGCAAGGAGTGGAATATCGGCCACGGCTTACGTGCCGTCTCTCACGTACGCGTGCAGTGCCCTCTATTGGACAGACTCTTGCGATGTCCTGAGTGAGTTCTTGCGTTCTGTGTTGAATGAAGTTCATTACGAATTGAGCGGAACGTCCTCGTCGCTGGGTTTCGATTGTCATCGAGATGTTCTTGTTCCAGATACCACATTCTCCGGAGTGTTGTGCGCTGTGATATTTTTTCTTGGTCTATTCGTTTCTCTCTTTGGACATCAGTTTTTCAAGACAGAAATTTTCTTGCTTGGTTTTCTGTCCGGAGGACTTATTTCCTACATTATATTGGCAGTCTTTTCAACTTATAGCAGCTCAGGTAATGCGTTTTTTAATTTTTTTTTCACAATATTTGAAATTGAATTTGAAATTTGCAGAACATTGTCAAAGTTGTAAGTATCTGGTGTCATTCTTCGCACATTAAATTTACTTTGAAGTTAATCACTCGTATTTTTATTTTTCGGAGGTACCACTTTAGCCGGCTACACTGTCATATCTGATGCCCCTTTCCTTGACCTTCTGTGGCTGCTAGGTTACTCTAGGGCCCGTTTCAATGCAAGCTCTAGATCTCTGTCCCTGACTCGTGTACTTAAAATTTTCAAAAGTTTTTTCTTCGGCTGGGTTGAAGGCTTTAGTTTGTGAGCAATACAATCTGCACTGAGATCTGGCCGGGATCAAACCCAGGTCTCTGTAAATAATAATCTGGTATTTGACCTCAAGACCTTCGTATGTAACAAATGTGACTTTTTTTTTCCGAATGTTAAAGTTCATTCTGAATTTAAATTGAGCTGTGAAGGGTTCTTATAAATTCACTTGAATTTTAAGATAATACCATTAATGTACAGGGTGTTCACTGATTTGAGATAAAATTTTATTTCCTTCAAGAGTCTGATAGAATAATGGATGTTGATGTAATGATTATTTCAGTAATTATGGTCTTGTCAGTCTTACTGGGACTGTGTTTTGGTGCGCTGTGGCTCGGTTTCTGGTGGTGCTATGGAATTCCGGTGTGCTCGGTTCTCCTCGCCACTTTGACGCTCGGATTTGTGGTTGCTGCAGTCGCTGCTTATGGTTGGTTAGGTATGCTACGTTTGGCTCTGAAGGTGTTTGTCAAAACACGTAATGTATTTTGATGTGAAAGATCTTTCTCAATAAAGCAGTACTTTTGTCTCGTAAATTTGTTAAAGTCAGTTTTGTATTGAATTATGTTCATTTTGCACAGTTGTTTAACTTTTATTTTCAGGGGACGTGGACGTATTAAGAACCGATTTCAACTTCTGGATGGTGTTTGCTTGTATTGTGTTGCTTGTTCCCGTGGTCTTTCTTTCGCTGATACAGAAGGCAAACATGATTTCGTGCGCTGTGCTCGGAGCTTATGCTGTTATAATCCCTATCGATCATTACATTGGATCAAACTTGAAATATATTATCGTGAATGTTGTCAGGAGGGCTACTGTGGGAGATTTCAGGATGGCAATTGTTGATCCTCCGTTTCAAGTGAAAGGTAGGTTGTACGTGTAGTACGGATTTATGATATGTGAACCCTGAACCTTTATTTGGTGTCTTGTTTCGTGTTGTGACTTCGGAATCGTGCAACAAGCCACGTACGTAAAACAAGTTTGTTGTGTGATTTTGATGTGAACGCAATACTCGAGTGATTCACAAATTAAAAAAACAATTTGCGAAACATTTATTCTATCTCAGGTAATTGATCTCGTTGCATTTTCGCCATTTTTAATAAATCGCTTTCACGTTTTTAACAGCCGTTGGACTTGATTGTTATTCTTTATCTTACTGAGTCGTGCTTTTTCACGATGATTGCGTCATTGCGTCAGCTTTTAAAAACTTTTTCTCTCCGTGTGTTGATACTTTGTGTCGTTAGGATAAGTGTAGGGTGTTGTGATTGCAGATGCAGTACTGTGTGCAATTTGGATTGCACATGCAATAATTGGTGTTGCAATCCAGTGGTACAAACAGCGAGGAAAACCACCTTTTCCTCCTCCCCCGAACATGAGGCTCAGGATTCCGTTCAGACGAAGGAGGTTCGTGTGTGCTGCCACTGCGGCGACAGAGCGAACCCCTCTGCTTCCTGACGCAGGCATACCGCCGGTTCGAATCCCGTATATTACGACTTCAGACGGGAATGACGATGTATTCGAATCACCGGAACATTCCTCTTCGAATTTTTCTTTCTTCAAACGATGGCAGCAGTCAGCATAAAATCTTTAACTGGCATTAAAAATGTAACATGTTTTGTTAGAATACAATTATAATGTTTCGTGTTAATTTTTTATTACATACAATGAGGATCTGTAAATTCATTGTAGGAAATTGTATGTGTTGTTGCAGCAGTGGGGAAAAAAATGTTAACAGGTCTGTAATTATCCACATTGTCCTTGAAATGTGACTTCCATGCTCCAATTTTATATTGAGCAATTCAAACAGGAAGCAGTTTGTCCCAAAGTCAGCCGCGCGTCTTAAAATTAAGGAGTCAACTCGTGTTTCTGTTATTGATTGTTACTAAATGTTTACGTGTCTTGTTTCATGAACGTGCATGTCCGTGTTCAGAACTCGTGTGGTCTTGTATGTTTAGTTTGTCATTTATTTTTATAGTTCTTTACTGTATTTACGTAAGTCACTTTAACCTTTCCCGATGTGTGTTTCAGTATTAGCGTCCAATCTCAATGTGTGATATATCAGAACAATTTCCCCTCACATGACCTATGTTCGTATTTTTTAAATGTACAGTGAAATATGTATTTCCTTATAAAATGCTTTATTTTGATGTATTATTTTGATTGTATAGCAGAGTGAAAATAAAATTATTTAATTATGGCGATGGTTTTCTTATTTGCAGTGACCGAAGTTTGTGAGGGTGGATCTTCTAGGGTGTTCTGTGGAGTGTACTTGTTTATTTATCTGTGTAAATAATTAAGCAATACGAAGTTTGTGTCCGCGTTCGTGTGTAGAAGGAGTGTTTACAGCGCACTAAGGCAACTTGGTGGACGTGAAACAGATACTGGTCTGAAATCGAAGAGATGTGTAACAGACGAAAG
>NW_019059631.1:350401-378070 GCF_000696155.1 Zootermopsis nevadensis
TGTTACCACGCCTATGCCCCCTCCCACCAACCCACTGTCAGAAACGAGAAGGTATTTCATATGATTATGTAGACCAGGGGAAAAAAATCAGTTTTTATTTTATACAGCACAAAGCCAATCAAATTAAAGGATCGTTTTATTTAATCCTTTATGTCATAAAGCCCAGCGTTACGAAAAATAGAGATGTATTGGTATAAATATAGCATTAAATGGAAAATAGTGCCATCGTAATTAAAGGAGCAAGTTGAGATCTGATACTTGAATGTTGCGTTATTGCATTCATGCGACACTCCATAGCAAATGCAGGCATGCTTGTTGCTTGAAGCACCATTTGGTTTTTAAGACTGTCATACTGCCATGACATTCATAAAGCCTTCAGTTGTCAATCTTTCACTAATTCGAAAAATTGATTTTAATATTGAACGTACTTTCTTTTAAATTACATGAAAATGTAATTACAGACCCTAACTAGATCCGTCATTATTAATCCAATCGAACTGATTAGTTTAATTTGTTGATTAAGTGACTAAGAAATACAATTATACACCACTCATTTTGCATTAAGGCACGTCTGTTCATAACAACCCTCCACTGGAACCATCCTGAGACACATGAATCCAGACAAAACTTTCACCTGTATTTTTTAATATTATCCTTACATCCACGCTTAAGTGCCTCAAGCGATGTTAATTTTTCGTCTCTCTCATGCGTTCTACATAGCATTCCCATCCTATCTTTAATTCGATCATCCAAAAATATCTGATGCAAGGTGGCCAACACATTATAAAGTTTCCTCTGAAAGGATTACATTACACATTGCTTCTGCAATCTGAAGAAACATTCAAGAGTAGGTACATTCTGTGCCAAAAATTTGTGCCAGAGCCGTTTTCTGTGTCCAGTGTCACATTACCTTACCCCACTGCGAAACACACCCTAATATGACGCCCGAAAACGCCGTTTCCCCCAGACAACTAACACTGACACTAACAGATGTTAGCTATGCGTTTTCCGGAAAATATATCGTGGTTTGTATGAGGGTCATGGATCATTTATTTATATTTTATTGTCCTGACCGCTAGACCCCAGAGTCATTCTTCACTTGTGTTTGGATGGTCTCAGACGAGCTGGTCTTAGGGCCCTGGGTCGCATTTCCTCGGTTAATCTGTTTCTTCGTCACCCATAAGCATTTTTTCCCGTCTCATTACTGTCAACTCTAAAGTACATGAGTGTAATCTTTGTCAGCTGGTTTGACTAAGCTCAAATCTCGAAAGCTTCATTCTCCGCCACGGGTCTATCTTAATAAAGCTGGAATGTCCACCGAAACACAGAAATTGCTTGTTTATTACGGCGATCTCCTAAAGGGACATTGCCCCTTACGGAATGAGGGGAGACAGACATTTTTCTTACGTAGTTTTATGAAATCTGGCGTGGACAGTCAATTTAGACAAACGCGTATCTTGTCATAAAATGACGTTTTATGGATTATCTAAACCAAAAAATCTGATTACAAATTTCAATTCTTTAGATTTTCAGATAAAATAATGCCAATTCTTTTTCCCCATCATGATATAAATCATGAAACGTAAAAATTTGAGAATGATAAGAAAAATTTAAGAAGAGGATTGGAATATTGAATTCAGAATAAGAACATTTTATCATCAGGTTCCATTTTCTTGCTCGCTTCCTGGTGCAGCAGGACAGGATGCTGTAGAAGCAGAACCACCCCCTTGCCTTCTGTCCCACCCCCGACTCACCTCGCTCTGCTGCTACCCCTCGATGTGCACGAGGCTTGAAAACATGCGTCAACATTGGCTTTCTGTTTGTATGTACAAACTAAACACTTTTATGTGTTCCAACGACCGATCGGAATTGATGTCCTGTTACCTACTACACACGGCAACAGCAGACGACCTGCGTTCTTGTTAGTCTGTCTGTTTGCTTAATTCCTTTCTTTTTTTGGAGTCTGACCCAATTTGAGTTATGGAAACATGACATAACCCTTTATTAATACTTTGTTGTTGTATTTTATTTTTTTAGTTTAGAGCGTATAGTGTCTTGAAATAAATGACGAGCCTTCGTTTTGCCTAGTTTTTACTTTTAAGCAACTATGTCGCTGGTTTAATCGTCGCATTGAACCTTCGTGCACACAAAACGCGCGCAGACGCAGTGAATTCAACGTGAAACGAGGAAGCATTTCTGTCCTTCAAGATTCAACCAAGCATCGGGAAATTCATGACGAAACGACGTTGGCGGACGAATTTCGCATTTGCCACGTTTCTCATACAGACCGCCAAACACAAATTTACAAAATGCTTTATCAACTAACCGTGTTTTATGTGGGCCTATAATGTTCTGTAACGTGAGTTTGAAACTTCACGATATTTTGTTGACAATATTAGGACAGTGTTTCGATCATTGACTGCAAGGTTAAGTGCCTAATCTCTCTCTCTAGTTCTGTTCACTCTGTTATTCTGTTCTGTTCACTTCTCCTCCCTTGTTGAGTCCTGAGTTTGACGTCTGGTTCCTACAAAACGCTGGTATCCACACAGCCTTACAATGCAGAACACAAACATCGACATCTTTTATTAAAAGTGTTTTTTTGGTATAATTTGCCTTTTGATATTTCTATTCTATGGACAGAATATATAAAAGTAAAGAATTTCTGATTATTTTGCAGTTTTCATGTATTACAACTTCTGGCCTGTAATCATAATTGACACATAAATCAAATCCTTTTGACCTGGAATCGAACCCGTATCTCCAATGTTTGATCATTTAATCCCGACGACATGCACGTGAGAGGAGACAGCCAGTAGGATCTCATATACGCAATGCAAGGAAATGATTCGGCTCTTATGAAATCTGTGTCAAAAATTTATAGTCAACTAAACTAACCTTCACATTCAATCGCTTTTTAGAATATAATGACTTGAAAATAATCCGTCAGTTTATATTCCTGTTACTTTATTAAAAATCTGCAATTACGTAAACTGGCATCGAACTTTGTACGATGAGATGGTTAAACCCAGTCTACGCTTCCTATTCGAGACTTTGTGTAACAATGATTTGCGGGAGGAAACTTAGAAATTCGGAGGTAAACCTCGCCGAAAATCTCATTTCAGGTCACCCGAGATTGAACTCGGTTCTCCCTAGCCTCAGGACTCCAGTGGTAAGCCAGCCGTTGGTTGTCATCACCTCGCCCCTGACAGTTGGTTTAAAGTGCGGCACATAGGATGAGTGACCCGAGCTGCTAAAGCAGCCACGGAATGAAATGTCACCGGACAGGAGAGGAAATTGGGATCGCACTGTGTCACCAGTCGGTAGCCATGTCGACATTGCAGTTCCGGAGTTATCTCGAGCCTCAATTGATTTCCAGACACAGCCTTGCCTGCTGTTGCTCTCAGCCAAATATCGAAGGATGAAAAATATCGCTTTTATGTTTACGATGACAAAATACGAAACATGAAGTGAGCACAAGCTGGTTGCCGGACTGATTTCAATGCGTCGCTTAGGCAGAAGCCGACCGATACTTGCTGGTGAGTGGTTAGCATTCCTTTGTATTAGGGACGTTCCGCGTTCAAATTTGAGCCAGGAAATCGGCTATCCTCACAGTTATTCGTGGTTTTCCTCAGTCCGTCTAGGCAGATTCCAGGACACTACCTTAAATTAGGATACGACCGCTTCCTTCCATATCCTTCCCAATTCATTGTTCATTAAACATCTTATAAATATGCAGCTGTTGATAGCGTCTTTAGAAAAACCACACGCATTGAATATAATAGATGGAGAAGGGAAAGATTTTCCGTCAATCGCTACTTTTATATTCCGCTGTATGTAAGTAGAAAATTATACAACGCGTAATTTGATAATTGTGTATTCCTCACCATATATTATTGGGGTCTTCAAATAATGGAATATGTAAATGCGAGACACGTATCATGCATGGTAGAGATGTGTGAAGTACATACAAAATTTTGATCTTTGTCTACCAGAAGTTTCGTAAATAAAAAACAGATCGTGTATCACGTAGACTTCATTTAACTGGTTGTGACACTTCTGTCCAGGTTGAAAATCGCTCGTCAAAGGAACAAACACGTCACTTCCTTACGTGAGAAACTGTTTTAATCGGTACACACTCCTGATTATTTTTTGAATATATTTTATACATTTTTTCACAGTTTTATGTACACAATTTTGAATTAATTTGTTTTGTTTTGTTTCACTATAAATCACCTCATTCTGATTTACTCGGTTCTGCCGAGCAATGTGCGAATTCGTATCGGTTTAGGTCTCTTTATTGCCGGATCTGGCTATATTCAGCGAATTTAATTAGCCTTGTGCCGTATCTGAATCTCCGGCTTGGTTTATCACGGCTGTTTGAGCAAAATCAATGGAGCGTGACGAACAGGTAGCTACAGAAACCATCTCTCTTTTTCGTATTACCATTACAAGTTCTTTGAATGGTTGAACGTTTGCAGTCGGATATTAGTTACATTGCGTCCACTGTAAAAATCGCTCCACTACATCGCGAACCTGTAGTGATTTTCTGATCACGTCGATTCGGAGTCTGTGCGTTGCTTTACTTGGTTAGAAATAAAATAATTCGTTTTTGAGAATCTATGTAATAGTCTTTCTTAGGGATTTATGCATTTTCCATTGTCGAAAACACACTTTGAAGCTAGTGAGACACGTTTCCTAATTTCACTATTTATTATTATTATTTAGTGTTCTGTCTGACGACAGGTCCATATGAACAGGATCCTTCCATCCTTTTCTCGGACTGGGACCTGTTCATATACGTTCTTGGCAGATGATCCAGCAGTGGTTTGCCATTGCCTTCTTCTGTGTGTGAATGGAGTAATTGTTGGGATGCCACGGAGGAAAACTCCGTGTTGCCTAGACCACGGCCTTGCCCAACACAAGTTATAAATTCGGGCACTACAGAAGTTCAATATTTGGTATAAGAATTCTGATTGTATCTTTACCGAGAGCGAGAACATTCGAGTGAGTGGTTTCTCTCACTTTCTCTGGCACGATGATGGTCCACGTGCTGAGGTCTCTCGAGAAACGTGTACGTTCTGAAGTCTGACACGCCTCTTCGATATCCACAAGGTTCCTGGTTCGGTTTTCAACCCAGAGGGCAGTGTCTTTCCAGGTCCTTCACATTTTTCGTTGTTCCGTCGAGGTAAATGATGATGGAACAATGAAAGTAAAGTCCAACTTTTAGGTCCCTTCGTTCGTTCTCGGCTGCAATTGGTTTTTAACACCGGAAAGGAGAATAAATGTAAAGTTGTGAATGTATCCGTTCACTTTCAAAGCGTCGGTAATTTTCTTACTTTCTCGAATAATTGCTTCCGGTTGGATGACCGCGGTTCGATTACCAGCGGAGGCAAATTCTTCGTTCCTTGTCGTTGCTTTCAGACCGGCTCTGCGGCCCACCTAAACTGACCGTCCAACTCCTGCAGTAAAAGAGAGCTTTTATACAGAGGTAAATCTGTTGGAGCGTGAAGCTGACCAATCACCTCAACCTACAGTCATCAAGGCTTGGTGATTAATTAATTAAAGAGGAGATTTTAATATCTGTATGTCCCCATTTCTTCGCAGAAATAAAATGTACAACGCCAAAGTAGTCTTTTTCTTCTTTTCAGAAATGAGTCGGATGAAAGTAATGGATGTCAAAACAGATTTGTGAAGAGAAGAGATTTGTACTCTTGCAGGCCAATTGATACTTGTCTGTCCAAACAAATGCGGCCAGGTCCCCTTTGCTGAATGGAAGCAGCTATTGAGACTGTTGCTCATACATTTCGTGTTTTTCTTTTGGCGTCCCTCCCCCCGCGCTGGCTGCTTCTAGCTGGTTACTTATCTAAATGAGTGGCCTCTGCGCCATTGTGTTCCTCCGCTCGTCACATAAACTGTCCACATACGGTCCCAGTGCTCAACGCGGATGAAGGGTGCTTGTAACTACTGCACTGCCTAATCCAGGGCTCACAGCGATTTACAAAGGTGTAACCACGGGATCATACTCAAAGCTTGCACTGAACCTTTGAGTCCATTACACCGGCACGTTATAAAATCATTGGCTACATAAAAGAGGACCAGAGGTTCAGTCAAGCATGAAGCGAACCTCCGCACATTTCTCATTTCATACAAAGAGATCAGTCGACTCGGGAACTGAGGAAATTACACATTAAGGAACTTCATAATTTATACTCTTAATCAGATATTATTTTATGTCGCAATAAATTATTATGTAGGACGCACCGAGAGATAAGAAATGCGTGTATAATTTAGTCGGAACACGTACGAGCAAGGATAGTTTTGGGTGTCTGGGCAAGCTATCGACGATTAAACGAGGTGTGACTGTGTGGATTGGATTCATATGGCTCAGAATATACGCTGCGATGTCGGACTTTTGTGAACATGGCAATGAAGTTTCATGTTCCATAAGGGGAAGCGATTTTTAGTGACCAGCTGAGCAACTATAATCTTCTCAATGACTCTACGCTATGGGCTTTGTTATGTACGTGGATATTTACAGTTTCATATCAACGAACGAAAGCTGACATGAGCAGTGGCCAACTGCCCGCCCCGTGTAGCCCCCCAGTTAATATCACCTCCTGAGTTCATTGCCCTGTGGTATTTTTCATTTCACTGATTTCCCTGCCCAAACACTTCATCTGAAACTAATTCACGCATCGGCTAGATTTGGAAACGACAGGGGTTCAATGCCCGACAGGGCACGTGTTTCATAAAGCCTGTGCTGTCGAGGAACTAAATAACATTATCATTTGATACAGCATCGTTCTTAACATCATTAAGGCTTTGATCGGGATGTTAAATCTTATGTGGTACCGCCTGATTCGACTTCTAATGGTTAAGTGAAGTGTTTTCTTCGCGGTACGGTCTGGATTCGTAAATATTATGAAGACGAGCTTCGGCTTCAAAGGGTTAACCAGCTGATTTTCGTAATGGTGAGGTGAAGTGTTTTCTTCGCGGTACGGTCTGGATTCGTAAACATTATGAAGACGAGCTTCGGCTTCAAAGGGTTAACCAGCTGATTTTCGTAATGGTGAGGTGAAGTGTTTTCTTCGCGGTACGGTCTGGATTCGTAAATATTATGAAGACGATCTTCGGCTTCAAAGGGTTAACCAGCTGATTTTCGTAATGGTGAGGTGTAGTGTTTTCTTCGCGGTACGGACTGAATTCATAAATAATATTCAGACGATCTTCGGCTTCAAAGGGTTAACGTTATTGTACACACGTCGGTATAAACCTATCGTATTTCAGCCTACATTTGTGATGGCTGGTTATAAATTCAATAATTGTCATTAACAAATCACTAACCTTCGCGAGTTTCCCAAGACGGAATTCAAGTTAACACCAAAACTGGACCTTACCCAGAACATATTATTTTGAGCGAATTACATTGATTCTAAGTCTTTGGATTAGCTACTATTTCTTCTTATTTTATATCACAATTAATATTTATTTTTCAAATGCAGATATTATGTGTTTCTCTAGGTTAAAGAATTGATATATTATCTTATAATGAACACTCCCTTCTGCTTTTTGTATCTTATATGCGTCATGTTTGTGTTTGATTAAATATATTTATTTTGTACAGTCTATACACAAACGTTTCAAGTTTATTGGTGTTGTAAAAATTATATAATATTAAAACATTTTGTTGTGTAAAATATTATATTAGCGCTCTTAATCGTAAATACGATTTTACATTATATTTTTATAGCGCTTTTTATTAAAAACGACATGTTTTCCCTTCTGCTTTGTAGCGCCATGTAGTCTACTAGGAGTTAACCGACGTTTCAGACATGAGGTGCTCTCTGCCTCCATCATTAGGCTCGTCGTATTGATGGAGGTAGCAAGCACCTTCGAAACGTCGGTCAATAAATACAAAATTACATTGCGCAACACCCCAGAAGAAAATAATCTTTATACTCGTCGCCGTGGGAAATTGAAACCTCACCAAATTATCTTATATTTGGTCTGAGAAGAATACTTATTCTTTCTTTTATTGTTTATTTGTCTGCAGGAGCAATAAGCCAACGGATTAGTGAAGGGACATGGGTTGGGTAGGCTACTGTCCTTGAGCTCATTCATCAATGCATAGAGTAGATGGGTTTACGTAAAAACTATGAGGAGATTGAACAGTATCGATATTGAAAACTAGAACCCGCTGGCTACAAAACAGGAAATCTAGAGAGGACAGAAGAGTCTCGTCTCGTCGGAGCTACAGAAAAACGTCCTTCAGAAAAATGCACGGTTACTTTAAATCCTTTGAGTAAAACATGTACTCCGCCCGAGGTTCGTATTTTCCGTTCCGTTTATGAAGACTTCCACAATTTTTCCTGGTATTTATTCCAAGAATAACCAAACCTGTGAATGAAATTCGAGCCAAAGCAGGCCACAAATACTAAAAAGAATATACTAGTGTTAGAAGACAATTTTATATGGGAATATGGTATTACAATCGATGTTATTGAATAGATTGTGAGAGGTTGCATTGGATTAATCTGGCTCAGGCTTCAGTGGCGGGCTCTAGTGAACCTAATTCCTACAAAGATGTGTGTAAAGATAATGAACCAATGCTACAGAATTTCACAGCGACGCTTTTAACCGTTAACACCAAAAAATGGTTGCTAATCTTACCGATTCCACGGAAGATAGTTTTCTCCGAGAAGCTGAAAGTGTCTCAGCTGATCAAGAAATTCGCCGTCCAAATGTTCATTCCCGTTCACACATCAGCTTCGAAAATAAATTAATGCTCCATCAAATACATCTGTAGGCTCACTAGAACAGCTGAATTATTGGACTGCTATGTCATGATACGTTTTGTTCTCTGTTATTAATATTTCCGTGGTACTTATCGCTTCTTTCTGCAGGGTAGAAATGGTTGTCGTTTCTCCTATCTGTCTTTAGAGCCACATTAATTAATTCCTTGCAGTCTTTCGGCTCGCGTATTTATTAACCCGAAGTCATCCATCATCATTATGAATGATGGGCTACATAATAACAGAAAGGGACTTCCCCCCCTCCCTTTTACTTGTTACTTTCCCTTCGTTCCCCTCTGATCACTTCTCATCTTTTCATCGTACAGCAGATACTTGCCGTTCGTATATTCAGTAGGAGTTTACCTCGGTTGTCGAAACTTCAAACTCAACTGGAGATCCATCCATAGATTTCTCCTTCTCTTCTATCAACCTGCCACTTCAACTCTCTCTCTTTTACATTCATTCTCTTCCGCTATTCCATACATTTCCTGCTTTCCCTTCAAATGCTCCTCCCATCTCTGCCCTCTTCCACAGACGGTCTGACGAGATGACGTATCTTTACTTCTACGCACACATTTGGTTTTCAGAATTAAAAAAAAAGTCTGTCATGCGTGTTGTGATATATGTACACTAGATGTTCCTGTTTCCTTTTGAAATTACCACGTTTATACATACATAATCACTTGTATCAGCATGAGAAACGGCTGCCATGATGCTGTTGAGGATAACAGGCAGCTTCACGCACGCACGCACTCTGATGTGTGTGTGTGTATACATAAGACCGGAGGTTTTTAACGCGGAGAGAGAGAGTAGGTTCATGTAGAGAGAGAGATAGAGACACAGAGGAAACCTTTCGTGGAGACTCGAGTGTGTCATAATCTGGCGCCTGCTGCTGTTTGAATAGGCTGTTCATAGATGGCATTGCTGAAGCCTCTTACAGTCGTTCTCTCAAACATTACGAATGTAATGGCAGATACACGGTAATTTAATAGAGTTAGTGATGTGTGTATCATTACAAAAATCTGCCCACACCAACCCATTTCTGGAACATCTCATTCAGAATCTGTCATGCATCTTCGCACAATAACAAAAGAAATACTCATACAGACTCGCGAGGATACAGGTTTTTATAGAAAATGCAAAATGTTTTTATTTTTTATTCTACTAAAGTGGGTTTTTTTACCCAGTGAGATATTAACGTGTTCCAGAAAGTTCGGAACTGCTGACAGCGCATATGGAGTTGACAACTATGTTCTGGACCACACAGTGCGTCCTTATCTTCACTTTCAATTCTAAGTTGAGTTGTGTACGCTGTTACGTGTATCTGTTTCCTGTAGGGACTCTCCCAAAGGGACCGATGTCCAAAATGGAGATTGAAGTAAGGTAACATATTTTATGGCGGCTTTATGAAAGTGTCGGATCTTTGTCCTGCCTTCTCTTAAAATACGTCATCACCGAAGTGGAATAATTACATTGCTTATTTTTATGATGATCTTATGAATATAAATAAGCCGATATTATCCCCTAAGCCAACGCGTCGTTTCACCGAATGATGATATTTTTACGAGTTAAACTGTTGGCAAGCAACGAAACTTAGGTAAGATTTTACACTATAAGATCTCCGGTTGGTTGCTAGGCAACCAACCACAGACAGACAGAAAATGAGAGGAGAAACAGACAATGCGATAGGAATGATTTTATAAATATTCCTGATTAAGTAATCTTTAAGTTACTTCACTGTGTAAATTTCAAAAATATGTTAAGCATTATAGTCGTAGAATGTCAGATATGAGACTACAAATCAGGAATAAACAGTTTATTCGCTTTATAGTCTAGCCGTATGTTCTTTTGTGTGCAAGGGAGATCTCACATTAACGCAGTTTCGTCTGTGTTGTTTTCGTGTTTTAAATATGAAAGAAAGACTTGAATTAACATGTCAGTAGGGAGAAGGTAATGTAAAACCGAGAATATTATAAGATAATATTAAGATGGATCTTAGAGAGACAGTGAGTTGAGGTGGAGGTGTCTCAAGATCATGTCCAATGGATGATTTTGGTACCAGCGGCGCTGAACCTAGGGGTTTTAGTTAGTTAAGCTATGTTTGTTTTGAATCTATGTGTATAATGATAAAATAAGTACGCACTGAAGCTGGAGTATTTTGAATATAAAGGTGATAACCATGGCTGCAAGGTTTCTATCAATGTTTTTAAATGGTTTGAGGGAACTTTTGACCCTGATTCATTGGCTCAGCTCAGCTGACAATTCCGGTCTCTCGCTGCACAGTTTAATGTCCCCAAATTTGTATGAAACTCATGAAAAAAAGGGCTGATATTTTACTTACCTGAATTCGCGCTTCAGGGAGACCAATTTTCTCAGCCAGTCTCTCTCGCGCAAAGACGTCTGGGTAGTGAGTGCGTTCGAACTCTGAAGACAAAAGAAGAAGAATAACAGTTTGCAAAAAAATATAATAATTTCAGTAATAACAATAATAATATTAAAGTTTAAATTTTACAGTGTTCGTATTAAATTTCACTGCTCTTGTCATTCAAGAAAGGACATTTCTGGCACTTTATAATGTGGTATAATGTTACTGCAGGCGATACACCAAAGTGGTTTAAAATTTCGATGTAGATCTACTGATTTATAATATTTCTCTTCATTTTAATTACTAGTCAACTCTTAAAATGTAAAAGACAGTTAGCAATATTAGATAAATTTATGATTTTTAGATGCGTTAGCGGGCTCCTGTACAAACGTTAATGCGCCTTCTGTACCAACAAAAGTTTATATAAAGCGGTCGCCAAGACACGGATCCCGAAAATTTCGAACCACAAGTGCGCCCTTAGACCTAAAACTTTAAACAAAACGCAGTCGAGAAAGTTATAATGAGCTTGGAAACAGTACTTCGTTTCGTTATTAATCATATTTATGAAAGGGCCAAATTAGAACGTCATTGAAATAAATTCGTTAAGCATAGCTGAAGTTTTGTTCTTACAAAGGAACAAGAGATGCTGTGTTTCAGTGCGAACACGAAATTGCTTTATGTAATTTCATAACATATCGACTTACGCGTTATACTCGTACATGTAAAGAGGCAGAGTTCACATGTACCGAAAAATGAACGTCACATGACAGAAGAAAGACATAGATAACAACAGAATAATAAAGACTAGAAACATGAAGCTGATAAACAGGGAGTGAAGAGACCAAAATAAATGTAGAAGAGCAATCTTGACATTCTTATCTGAATAAGAACGAGGGATGGGGCGGAGGGGGGCGCACGGGCAGAAGGGAAACCCTCAGATTAAGGAAAGACGGAACTAAAATCAGATCTAGTCTCGGACCGTCCCTCGAGTCTCGTCCCTCACTTTCTTTGTCTTTCAACTGGGTTTCTCCCTCCGGACACCATCTGAAGTCCTTCTAGTCGCGTCTAGGAACTGATTTTCCGGTCCGTCAGGTTACCAGTCGTCTGACGTGGACTTCATCATTAACTTCGAAGTTTAGGCCTCTCAGTCCCACGTAAAATCAATGGTCCATACATCAGATTTATTGATTTGTCAACATTTTGATTTCTTCTTGTTGCATTATAGCCCGAACTCTTCTCTGAGATAAAATTTTCCTTCATCTTTTATGCGTTACGCAGGGCAAACTTTTAATGTAAAAAGTGTGTGCTGACTCCAAGGAGTACAGTCCTCCTTGAAAAGCTAGTAGTCGTTCAGACAGTCAAGAAATTAGCAACATTTTTTACAACCCTAAAATTCATTACCGTGTTCACAACAGCTGGTCACTAGTCCACATCCCTGATCCAACTCTCGTGAGATTCGATTACGACCCTCTCCTGGGATATTACGCCGCGTAGTCTGGTAAAAGTTTGCGATGTTTCACAGATGCTGGAAGCCTCCATCATCAGGGCGACGATCACGCTGTTGATGGAGGCAGGAAGCACTTCTCAAGTATCGTTAAACGTTTACCAGACTACACGGCGCAACATCCCAGGAGACATTAATGTCCATATTCGCCGCTCTCAGTACCTGAAATCTCTTCTCTTAAGATTCATTTTAATATTGTTCTTCGCTCTACGCTTCTGTCCCCTCAGGTTTCCCGAGTGAAATTCTGTACACGTTTCTTGTATCTTTCGTACGTGCTATATGTCCCTCCCATCTCATCCTCCTTAATTTAATCACCCTAATAATAATTGATTATGAAGTTGCTTCCAGAGTCTTGTTATTTCCTGGTAGAGGTAAAGGAGGACGGAGCACACAGCAGCGGACACGTTTCGCGTAACTGGGAAGGAGGTGATAAAACGCGGTGGGTGTAAGGAATGGGATCACGATAATCATCGTCGCCTGGGAAACAAGAGGCAAGAGGAGACGCCTTTACCTTTCTCGAGGCTGTCGATTTGCTCGTTGGTGAACGACGTTCTGTTCCTCTGCAACTTCCGTTTCAGTCGAAGACGCATCTGCGAGTCCTCGTCGGCTGAGGAGTTGTGCTCCGAGTTGCCGTCGGAAGTGTTCTCGTGAACAACGTCTCCCGCTGCATACACACACAGAGCACACCACACAATTAGACTACCACACTGCTTGTCGCTCAGCTGGCCGAGATATCCCTCGCCCTGTATGGACCCCGAAATTTCATTACCGCGTCTACAAAAGCGCGCTGCTGGATCCTGTCTTTAGCTAGCTGAATCCAGTTAATACTCTCACAACTATTTCTTTGACAGAACACGTAACATTATTCTTCGTATCTTGGCCTACGTCGCGTAAATTTTTCAGAATAAAATTTTGGCTAAATTGACAAAGTGAGGAATTAATAGCGTAATTTAATGAAAGATTAACATAAAAGCAAACAGAAACATCCGACGCGAAAGAGGGGTTCGAAATACTTCAATATGGCTTTTAAGACGTCACAATATCGTACATGCCGACGGCCATACTTTCTTTTCTCTGTTTATATTTATTGTTCCAAAATTATAGAATTTACTATGGTGACCAGTTTTGTTTAAAAACCTGAAAAAATATATTTCTTATTAGTGGCCTGTATGCAATTAACCAACAAACTATCTCCATGGGACAGAGTCCTTCTTGTGAATCTGATACTCGCTCAGCTGGTCAATAAATTCCTAGCCTTTAGACGTATCATGACGCAGATGGATCTGGTGCACTTGCTCGTAGTATTTCTTCGAGATTCATTTTAATAATATCCTTCCACTACACCTATATCTGCAAAGCGTCACCAGTGTACATATTTGAACATGACGTACACCGTCATGTTGCTCTAATCCAGTTATAGGAACATTTGATTGTACTATAAATTTGCGATTATGTTCCGAGCTGTGCTTAAGTACTGAGAGGAGTAGTTCACTAGCAGACACGTGTCTTTCACCCCCCAGCACCATAAATACAAGGAGGGGGGGAGGACCAGACCCTATACGTTACAAGATAAAGTCATTACACCACAGGACCTAATGCAATACAGCAAATTCAGACATTGGATTAGCGTTAGCTCGTTACGTGCCAGCCAGTGATCTGGAAACTTCTTTATTATATTTGGATTATTCGATGGCTAACAATATTATTAATTGTGTGCACAAGCTGCCCGTTGTTCAACTGCGATAGTTGCGTAAGTCTGCTGTCAGGATCACGCATCTTACGAGCCATATGGCGCTGTTCGCGGACGAAAATTATCATCATCATCAATCATTAACTGCCACAATAGTAATAGTTGAAACTCTCGAGAAATCGAAATGATTTTACGGAAATCCTTTTTAGTATTGTACAAACGCTAGTACTGACAGATATTTTAAAGACAACGCTGTTTTTCTTAAAAAGGTGAAAATGGTTGTAGCTTAATATTTTTATTATTATTTAGTGTTCTGTCTGACGACAGGTCCATATGAACAGGATCCTTCCATCCTTTTCTCGGACTGGGACCTGTTCATATACGTTCTTGGCAGATGATCCAGAAGTGGTTTGCCATTGCCTTCTTCTGTGTGTGAATGGAGTAATTGTTGGGATGCCACGGAGGAAAACTCCGTGTTGCCTAGACCACGGCCTTGCCCAACACAAGTTATAAATTCGGGCACCGCCGGAAATCGAACCCGAGACCCCAGGATTACAAGGCCAGCGTTCTAACCGCTAGACCACCGTGTGCATGTAGCCCAATAAGGAGTTTAAAAAATATGGTTATTCTGTTGTCATCACTCATTCAATTTTTATTTCCTTGTAAGTAATGTGTTGTAGTTGGTTATTTTAAATCTACTTTAAAATAACTTCGTCAGTTATTGCTAGGGGTAAAAATGGAATTTCAAACGTTTCAGTTTAAACAGCTTTAATTATTTCGGGTCTGTAAATAGGATATTATATTATGCAATTTATTATTACAAAAATAAAGAAATATTAAATAAGTAACTGCTTAATGTCAGTCTGCCATTATAGTATATAAGAGTGAAAGCAGTTCACCCACAAGTCTATCATCTGATGTGTAAAATAGGCGATTTTCTGTTTTGTTCCCAGTTTTCTTTAAACTGTGCCTTGTGTCATAGAAATGTAGTAAATATTAAAATTAAAATAATATTCTACTACAAAACGCCCGCATTTGCACTCATAAAAGTCTGATAATTCATAAGTATGATAATGTCGCGTGTCAAGACACTAATTCCGTTTCGTCGTATCCTGAGAATTTGCTGTTCCCGTGAGTTACAGATGGACCAAGGGAGGTGGGGGGGGAATTGTGTTTGTCTGTTTGTTTTTATTTATTTTTTCTCTCTTCGTCTTCTCCTGCTATTTCGTTCTGTTTTCCACGTGGCTGGGAAATTGCAGCAGCATAAACACACACACAGTTGTTCCAATGAATGTAATCATGGCCTACCGAGATGGAAGTTGTAGAACAAGCGGACCACTTCCTCCGATCTTAATTTACTAGACTCTGTGGCGAAGGGTTTTATCTTCCGTCGTCTCTTGTAGATTGAGAGACTTTTAGTAGCAAACTCCACTTCCTGCCTCTGACTGTCTGTACGCCAAGGCTTTTTCAATTTATCTTACGTTAGTCTCAGACGCGACTTGAAATTTGTGCACTGAAAATTAGGTCCCTCAGGTTCTGTTATACTTAAATTAATATAACATTCGCTTTAAACTCTTTGTTATATTTTTGTATTATTTAGATAGTGGCATAGTTTCATATAATATGCCTGAGTGATACACGTAAGAATTAATTATTATATTTTGTTTAATATTTAGAAGCGATGGACCGATATAGTTGCGTGACGAGAAGC
Organism: Zootermopsis nevadensis; assembly: GCF_000696155.1. The sequence continues at coordinate 366,464 of NW_019059631.1, forward strand.
TTCATAATTTATCCTGTCGCCAAATACGCATGTTAACATGGTCATGACGTAAGAGGCAATGAGATGAGTGGTGTAATTTGCATGTACAGTATATACAAAATATTAGTCTGATATCTTGAATGGATGATAAGAATTCAATCATTGAATGTGCTTCTATCGTACACTCCGATTGAACCGATGTGTTTGGAGTCTGAAAGGGTTACAAAGTACGTGGACTGCCTGCCCGTCCAGTCATCGAGAGATGAACGCGGGTACGGGTTTATACGTTCTCTGACCCTCGTTTCCCGCTGTGGACGAGATGTTCCTGGTTTTTCCAAGTTCGATTTTGAAGGGAAAAAAGAACCTCGTAAGTCCTGGGCACAATTTCATTTCTTTAGGCGTTTCCTATCCTATCCTGTCCTGTGTTTCATCATTTCATCTCTTCTTCATTCCCTCCTACCCTCTGTTCGATTCCCCCCTCCATTTCAACTTAATTCCGCTTCTGAACACACCCTCACTGCCAGTACAGTCGCGTGCACAAGTCAGTAGCCCAATGAAATTTGCGAGCTGTTCTCTTAGCCCGTGCATTCCTCGCGTTTTAAAGCAGAACAAAGGAACTTTCGTTGAAGCTTTTGAATTATTCAAGGCAGCCTTTGGATTTTAATGAACGTTGTTGCACAATTTCAGTCTGACGCAACTATCAGTTAGCTTTTCACGGTAGAGCGTCAACGAAGAACATCTTATGGTCCCGTCCACGTCTGTCTGTCTGTCTGCAGCGATTTTCGCTAGGGGTACTCAACATACACGACCGGAGGTCATTGTTCCTTTGGGGGTAGTCATCGTGCATGGCTGGGGTCATTGTTCCAACGTGGACGTCATTTTGTATGACTTGGGCTGGCGTAAATGCATGAATGGCCTAGGACGCAACAGCGATCTCGTACTTCACGCGGCGTTCACAAGAGCGCCATCTCACACCAGTGTTATTTAACAAAGGTCATTTTCAACATTATCTCCATTCACAACTAGGTCTTTTCCGTGTACTCTTTCTTTTCGATAACCCAAATAAATAAATAATAATTGTTCCTTTAGTACACTGCTGCACTGGCTAGGTTGTTTGTTCCCTTAGTTACCGGACGTTTCACGTCTGTCATCGGGAATCAGGCTGTGGCGCAATGCGCAGGCGCCAGCATCCCCTCATACACGCGCCATTGATTGGGGGATACAGAAGGACTCTGAAGGTATTAGGGTACACCCCCAGCCTCCACTCGCGCGCCGCGGAGAAGGGTTAGCCGAACTCACCTGCGAGCATGACAAGGCGTACAGGGGAGTGGAGGTATGGCTCCGTTCATTGTTAACCTCAGGACCGGGTTGAGGTAAGTAGTCAGCTTCACGCTCCGGCCGCATTATCTACTCCGGTACCACTCGGCTAAGAGGCTGCTAGTTGGACCCCCCGGACGCGGTGGTAAAAAGAGAAAGAACGCTGTCGGGATTCAAACCCCGGTCGTCCAACCCTTAGCTTAGTCACTACACTGGCTTTGCAATCCAAGAGTTGTCAAACTAGGAATAAATAAGTAAATAAATGTTCGGCATTAGTTAAACGTCGTCTGACTTTTTCTAACACCCGTTGGACGAGGCCCGCCATCGATTCTTGAGATCTCATGATCCGTGCCGTGCCGGGTGGTGGAGGGGGGGGGGAGCTCCTTCTGTTTGCTCCGTCTTCCCCAAACCCCTTTCTAGAGTGTTGCGGGCGGAGAGGATCAAGGGGCGGGGAACTTCTTGCACAAACTAATTTTATCTTGCTTCCAGTTAGAGATGGTATTATCCTGAATCTCACACACTCATCCAAACTCTCCTTTTGCTCCTTTCTCCTTTAATCTCTTTCTACCTTCATCTCTACTCTTTGTCTCATTTCTTGTTTCTTTGAAGAGACATGTGCATTTCTGAAACACCTCCCACTTAATTAAAATATCACATTCAGCAAACGGAAACAAGCCAAATTTCGTATTGTTTCATGTGGAGTCGCATATTTAACGCTTCTGCGTCTTAATCGGGAGGTTCTGGGTACAAATCTCGACCCAAAAAACGTCGTTTTCCTCAGTCCCTCAAGGCAGATGCTGGGATGAAACCTTACATTTCCTTCCACAGAGTGAAGAAGTAGACGTCATGTGATTCTTCGCAGACGTTACAAGACCAGCTGTTTAGTATCACTTCGGTGTGTTCCGGACGGACAGACCAGGTTGTCACGAAGCCGGAAGCCAGTAAACGACGTCACCATGAAGACCGCTCTGCTAACCTGCCGCAGTTTGTCTTATTAGAGGCGCGAATTAATTCGCACGGCAATCATTCCGTCGTTCGGGAAGAAATGAGAAGAAGGAGGGTCTGAGGAAAATAACGCACGCCGTCGGTAAAATGTCACGGGCTGACTTGAGTTTGTGAGAGGACCCGCGTCTGTTAAGGAAAGGGAGAGACGGAGACATTAGAAAACGAAGGGCCGATTTGGACAAACCGGTCGGAGCCTGACTGTGCACTGTTTTGTGCTGAAGTTTTAGAATCTACACTTCCATTTCCCCATACGTCTTCATGCGTCGTGCTTAATTAGAGAACATCTTCATTTTAATATTATCTTTCCTCTTACGTGTCTTTTCCCTTCATCTGCAAGTCGTGTCCATCTCATCTTCCTTGATGTGTACCTCATACGTAGTCAATGGCCCACTTTTCCTCACGAAAAAAAACAAACTATCGGTATGACGTCACAAGACCTACTGAGCCAAAGCTGACAGTGTTTTGTTTCAACGTCGCGATGACGACAAGCTACGTCATTACGTGATGTGTGTTCAGATGTTGAGACGCTTAGTACATAACAGCTACACCGGGGGGCAGCACCTGACATCCCGTCAACATGTTCTGTTATGGATGGGTTTGTTAATGTTTGGGAAACCCGCTGTGTTGTTTGTATTATACAATGGCAGTTCCAGAAATGTTTGCCATGCGGGTTGCATGGGCTGGCCGACCCTCGTACTTGCTTGCTCGCTTACAATCCCCGTCCCACCCCCCGGTCTCTTCCAACCGCATTCAATAGTTAATTGAATGGTAATTGTTTTTCCATGAACATAATCGCCTTGGCACTCCGACCGACTGGACAGAGTTCGACCCCCCACGCAGTGGGAAAAACCTCGCGTTCTTCAGACATCCACGTTCCATCGTCGTTTAGAATTTCCCTGCTCGTTCAGTGAACCTATTCCAACTGCATAGCATGCCTTAACATCGTAAGGGATGATTATTATTATTAATGTCGAATTCAGAAGGAAAATATCGTGGCCTATTTCATGTACAATCTTGGAATTTGTAAAAAAAGGGGCTTAGGATATTCGGCAGGACGGACAGCCCCTTAATTGAGAAGTCTATTTCTCATAAATGATTTATCATCTAGATGTTACATATCACCAAAATACGCTCTAACGTCGTCTAATAGGCATCATTTTCTTAACAGACGCCTTTTATATGCAAATGAACCTATAAATGCTTTATGGATTATTCTGAACAGCTTTCAAGAGCCTTAAGATAAATACATTTTAAAAAATTACATTTTAAAAATACTATAAACAAAATTAACGAAATTTTGTGTGGTTGTGAATGAACAAGTAGGCTGCTCAGCACAAGAGAGTTTAATGTTTATATTTTAATCCAATTATCATTATTATTTGCCACAATAAGTCAGTTAATGTTGACGCTAAAGTCATCTTTCAGTCTTTCTGAATTTGGGCACCCCGTTTGGGGCAAATGGCTCTTTGCTGGGTAAACAAATTTCCTTCAAAATTCTGCGAATTCATTTACGTCTTTCGGGGATGCAGATCAAAAACGAGAACAAAGACTCCGTTGAATCAAAGTACAGTCCTGTGGCGAATGTTGTGAACACGGTAATGAACGTTTTATTTCAATAAAAGGCGGGGAATTGTTTTACCAGCTGAGGAATTATCCGTTTCTCAGTAAGGACCCTGTCGGTAAAAGCATTTGTTGAAAAGTGCAATGGTGACTGTAAGATTAATCAGAGGTTGCCGTTTGAAATGGCACACTCTGCACAGAACAAAATAATTTTGAGGCCGGCGACGGGTAACGAGTATTGGCGTCAGGGTTACTCGTGAGAGTGTCCTTACCTCTCTTCTGCATCTCGTCTCTGGTGACCGGACCTCCGGGCAGAATGGTAGCGGCTGTGGGGTTCGGCGGGAGGTTGAGATGAGGCGTGGGTGGGGTGCCGGGGTACCAAGGCCACGGGGGGCCTTGCCCGTTGAACATCCGCAGCTTGTCGTACACAGACTCGTTCTGCGCGGTCACCTGCTGCTCCTTCTGAGCTGCGAGGTTTCTTAGCACCCGATTTATGGAAGACACCTGCAACAAAACGACATATTTTGGTCCCAGGATTGCAGCGGGTTCCCTAATCGCCTCGTGCAGTATCGACTATGTGTACCACTCAGGTACCCTGCTTAGCTAATTACGCATTTTTCGACGTTTTCACTATAAAAGGAGTCAAGTCTTAAAGATCCAGGAAACGTCTTCATCACATGGTGCTTAAGCAAGAGGTTTCTTGTACGTTACCCTCTGCAGTAACCTGAGGATTCCTCAATTTTCAACCCCCCACCCTCCTCCAATCCATCTATCCCGTACAAGTAAGCTTTTATGAAAACAGATTTCGTGTCTGTTGGCCGCATGACAAGGCCATGTGCCTAAGTATCAACAAATAAACTTCACTCATAATGCGACTCCACCACCTGGTAGAAACCCTACAGCTCCCTCAGGTCTGCGTCGACCTCTGTCAACAATACGAACCGTAACTAGTTTCTTGTTTGTATCCACGTATTGTTCAGGAGTGCAGGATTACCTATAGTGATTTAATATATTAAAAATGGTATAAATTATGGTAAGGCATATTATGTTACATTTTGCCTGTGGCTTAAGGGCGCTCCTTTTTTCTGAAGCGTGCTCTGTCACATCGGATGGCAGAATCAAGTCTGATGTCGGCCTGCTCAAACGTCCGCCAGCCAGCATCTGCGCTCAGCGTCTTGGAGCTGTCTTTGCATGCCCTATCCATCAGTAAACCAGGCAACAGCTGTTACACACTAACTGATCGAGGTACAATGTCTGCGGAGTATCGTAAATGTGGAACCTGTCTCTATTTTCGAGTGACATATTTCAGATTGTTCCATTGGCTACTTCTGAATTACCACCGACGCCGAGATTCGGAACTTTGTCATTACTGCTCTGAGGCGTAGGCGAGAACCTGTCCACCTGAACACCCCAGCACGTCTTACGTAATTCTAACGTGAAGACTGTGGCAATTCGGCCCGTAGAGACACTTGTGAAGACAAGCTTATCGCTTAATATGATGAGTACATTAAGCCTGTGAAACGGAAAACATGACAGAAAAATTACGCCGTTCCAACTAGTCATTAGGTAATTGCCTCCACCCACGTGTTATTTTCTCTCTCAGACAACCTCAAAATATTCTTCCGTTAGGTTACCAAAACCAGCTTTCACGCTCGTGCAAATCAGTACATAAAATTATGACAAAATATTTTGAAACGAAAGCAAATATTATTAATTTATTTCTTCGCAAAATATAGGCCTGAACTTTATTTATTTTCGGTCGTAAAATATATTGAATTTGGTTCCGATTTTCCATCTGTGTTTTCTTTCTGTGTTAATAAATTTTTATTTTAACCAAGACACGAATTATTTATTACTTTGCACAAATAACCTATAGGAACGCGTACAAAATCAGTCTAAGCCCAGGTTAAGAACTGCAATATTTTAATGCGACATCCTCAGATTATGTCCACAATTCTCTTACAATTGTTTGTATCCGCTCGCAGGCGAATGAGGGATGTCGCATACTTCATTCAGATAATACGGTGAAGGATGAATTAAAAAGACGCCAAGATGATGTATTGTATAGGAGCCTTGTCTCATTCAGTCATCATCAGACAACGTGTGAAGTGTTTGGTGCTGATTTCCACGGCGTTACACGTAAAAAGGATTCACTGGAAGCACAGGTCGGTAACAAGAGGACTTTCTGCAAACACGGAACATTAAGAAGATGAGATTGCGAGGAGGATTTCAAATTAGGATGGCGACTGCTTGAACAGCTGTCTTACCGGTCATCTGTTCCGGTAAAAGAAGCTGCGTTTCTCGTTTCGCGAGTCTGGAAGTGCATTCGTGGGCTGCGTTGCTGTGGAAGGCAGCTTCGCCCGCCGCCTCGTATAATATTATTCCGAGGTACCGAGGCTGTTGTATTTCCACTTCATTGCTCCTGAAGAATATCTTCATAATAAACGCGATCCACGGTAAAGCTAGTTACCACTACGCGGATGGGAACGCTGCTGTGCATACAGCTCTGGGTTTCGGGGGTGAGAAGTAAGGGGGTGGGGGAGGGGGTACACGACGGCTCGGTCTGCATCTGGCAGCTTTTGTACACTGGCACCCCCGTTTCCCAGCAAACTGCTGAAATCCAAGTCTGTATTTATTATTATTATTATTATTATTTCAGTCTTGTGCGTGGGGAGTTAACGCGTAGCGTATGAATACAATGCGGTGGATGCGGTTTGATTACTCAATTTAAATGTTAAAAGTGGGGTAGAAAGCGCACTGCTAGATTTTTTTTCTTTTCAAATTAAGTGATTTCCCTTCGTATGCAGACGAGCTCCGTAGTCCTGCTTTGACTTTCCCTCCTTACTCTCTAATTTTATTGCCATGTTCATTCTTTATTCTCCTTTCCTTACTCATTTCTGTTTTTGCCTTTCCTATTTTTAGTAACTGCCCTGTTCCCGGTACAGACGGGCGTTTCCCAAATCCTGCACCCTTCACCCCCTCTTAAGCTCACCGGTGTGATGGTAAATGTGATTATTTCTTTGAAGCCGAAACTCGTCTCAATAATATTCAAGAATCCAGTCCGTACCGCGAAGAAAACACCACACTTTAACATTATATATATACGTATGACTTTCTGGTGTTCCTTATTAGAATTTTGAACAAGGGCGACCACTATAAGCGACTAATGCACTTGTATTAGCTCAGTAGCGCCAAATGACCAAGACAATATATTCATATCAGAAGAGCTCTTCAGATCGTAGAGGGGTGTGTTTGCAAGACGAAGTGCGGGGGGTTGGGGTGCAGTTGTCCCCACACTTGAAGATTTGAGGATTAGTAACTGCTAATATTTAGATGGCATTACAAACTATTGCACGTACGTTGTAAGTTATACGGAGTCTCTCTCGAAAGTCTTGGTAAGACAAACAGAGACTGCTGAAGGTTTGTTGGCTCCTGCTTCAGGGACGGAATGCTATCAAATGCAGAGATTCGCACAGATCGACGGGCAGTAGGAGCAAACACTGACTAGGCTGGCCATTCTGTGTTTTATAGTCATATGGCCGATAAGTCAGTCGCTTCATTAATGGGACTTGTAATAACAAAGTGGACTTTCTTACATCGTACAGAATTTCAAAGAAATCAAAGTGAGCAAAGTACAAATTCTACCAAAAATATTCCACAATTCCTCAGCACGGCTTTTAGACAACATGACATCTCATTTCAGGGCCACATACCACACCCGGAAATGCCAAAAAAAATACAACACGTAATAATAATAATAAGAAGAAGAAGAAGAAGAAGGATGCGGAGAAGATCTTGAAATAGAAGGACCTTCTCATTGAAATACAGCGAATGTGGAAAGTGAAAGTAATTCCAATAATTACAGGAGCAACTGGAACTGTCTCCTGGTCACTCAGAAAATATTTGACTAACATCCCGGGCCAACACGACATCAGGGAACTTCAGAAGACCGCCATTTTGGGATCTTCATACGTCATTAGAAAGTCGCTGTCGTAAAATATGCACATCCCTCACAATAAAACTATATAATACATGTAACGCGTATTAAAAACAAAATGTATTTCGGAAATAGCTGCTGCACTATGGACCTCAGGGGGCAAGGTCTGTCTCGGGTACACAGAAGTAAATACCCTATAAAGGGGTGAATAAATATAATAATAATAACAACAAATGTACTGTCTGGATTGGCCTGCGTTTTCGTTGCGTGATGAACAAACATTAATGAAACTTTGCTCGGTACTTAGCCGACTTAGCGTAACAATAATCCTTTACCCATCCTGAACTTAATGAGTGACAGTTGAACGTCTATTGGCGTCACATTCGCTCAAGTTCTGCTTTGGTTCCCGGGAATAATCTGTTTCCCTCCTGCTTCCACCTCTGATGCATTTCCTGTCGCCAACTTCCCGCCTACCTGTTGCCAACTTCCACAACGTAAAGTAAATAACTTGTGAAAACCTGTCATCTTGCCGACAGCAAAGAGTGACTATTTTTTCCTTCAAATTTATCAAAACTCGGGTTTGTTCCTTTATAATAGTCTACGGCTTTAAGACTTTGATAGGATATTACGAAGCACAGAAGCAACAAGGAGACAGACGGACGGACAGAGTATTTCCTTTCACAAAATCCGCGTTGCATCAGGCAGCTGTTCTGAAAAATAACATTATATCTGCTAAATTGATCAAAGCTACGCTTAATGTCTGTCTGTCGTCACTGGAGCAGGGAAATCGCAAGCCACCCTCTCGACGTAGCACACTTACGCACTCATCGCAAGACACTTGTTATCATTGATAATTAATTATGTAAATGAGATTAAACTAACTGTTTTTAGTGGAAAGCAGAGTACGCGTAAGACGTGATCACTTGCACGTTAAAAAAGAAACAATTGCGTACGATATTTATTGCAGACTTGGTTTGAATTGTGTGTAAAATGAAGTCTAGATGTCAGGAACAGATTTTGTTTCCTTCTTCGTAGAATCTTTGCTCTTACAAGTGCTCGGTAGAAGAACGCCTTTCAGATTTCTCAAGCACCCCGGTCAAAACCTGGTCACTTCTCTGTCAGTCTAATCCAGTTTATTGTAGAATAGACGGAATTTTGGTGCCATTTCTTTATTTTCCTTCTTTCTCTGATTCTATTCCTGTTTTCCCACTTTTGGGTATTGGTTTAAGTCGTCTCCTTTGAAGCGAAATTGCATTTCTTTCCCAGTCGGACTTGTCTCTTATCTGCTCTTAACATAAAGGTTCTTCTTTATAACATCTTTTCCCCCCCTTTTGAGAGAAAATGGGGGCCAATTTTTGAAGTCGAATAATGCGATTGTTGTGTCCAAAAGGATCTCTGTCCTCACTCAGACTTTCGTATTGTTAAGTCTAACAATTCACAATTGAATGTTGTTAAGGACATTTAACTATGTTTCCAACTATTGAAACTCGTATTTATGCTATCTGTAAACTGTTTTGTGATAGATTTATTGTGCGTTACCGAGTAATTGTGTAGCTCTCAGTTTTCGTGATCTCGAAGGATCTGTCAGCAAACATTAATCATACCCACTGACGTCATTTCCTGATAATTTGGTAGTAAATTGTATATGTGCTAATGAATGTGAAGGCCAATGGAAGTTAATATAAATGTCGATATCTCGATGAGCTTTATGGGAGCGAGTTCACCTCATGTTTAACAAACACTGAGTTATGTGAGGTTCTAAAATAGATTTGTGTTTAAAAAAAGGAAGGTAAATGCACGGAACAAATATTTGTAAAAAAAAAAAAAAAAATAGTAAATACGAATTCTAGTTCTAGTATTTTTGAATTACGAAACCGTAGAATAAATAACAATTCACTTGTTCAGTCGAGAAATCTATTCTTACCAAAACACGCCTTTGTGTTTACAAAATACCATATAATCATGCCTCTCGTGACTTTCAATTGTTTATGTATGCGAAAGGTTGGCTTACAAATTCTGCAAAAAAAAAAACCCTTTCCTGAACCAACAGTCGTTTAATAATGACTTTCTTTTCGCCCAGTATTTTTACTCTGCGGCATTACACAGAGCAGCCGTGAACTATATCAGCGCAAATGCCATAATTTCCTGAGTTTTCCCCCCCCACCCCCCCCCCCCCGTCACTCTCTGCAACCCGCTCCGTCCATCCAAACAGACGCCACCATATCCTGCAATATATGTTTTTCCTCCCAAAAATTCAATTAATTTCACAATAAATTCTCTCCTCGATTCCACTCTGGTATACTATCCCTAACCACTATGGTAAGCAACCCACCCAGTGGTAGTGATGAGGTCTGAGCGTTAACCACCTCCTCCCCCCGCTGCTCTGATGAGGTAACCAAGCTCTCTCACTAAAAACCTCCCCCTCCCTGTACACTACTGTACGTTATTTCACATATGACCGGACATGAATTGTGCAACACGCTTAACTGATCCCATTGAAAATTTCGGTTCATCCATGCGTGATGCTCACAGCCCCTAACTCCTCTTTGCAACCCCCTGCACCCAACAATCCCGCCTTCCATGTCGCACAACTACCCCCGTCTTCGCACTCATCCCTCTATTTTTAAGGGATGGGGCTGTGGACACAGGCGATGTCGTAACCAACTCTTCAAGACCGGCTCAGGACGGGGGTTGCGAAGTTTAACTTCCTCGAAGCTCACCGCGAAGCTAAAGAGGAGTTGGTGGACCCCTACCCACCCCATCCCACTGAGACTAAGTCCCATATGGGCACGACTGCTCGCCCACCATGTGGTGACGATACACATCGGCTCATCGGATGTTCTCCCATTGTACTGCCGCCCCCAATCAAACTAATAGGCCAAGCTCCATTTAGTGATGGGCCCATTCAACTACGAGGCGCCCTCGCTGGCTGGCGAAAACCGTTGACCTGAAATTACCGGCAACTGACGAAACAATCGAATTTACCACTATCATCACCATTACTGGTATTGTTATCATCGGCATCATCATCATCATCATCATCATCTCTCGCGTCGTACAATTTCACCACTAAAACTAATTTGCGGTATTTTAAATGGATTTGCATCGCCTGTCTTGTAAAGACTTTATTTATATTACGAATACACTGCGATGCATCGCGGGCGGCCTAACCGACGAAGATTCTGCTTGTAGTCTGCAAGTGGCTACTTGGAATTTACGTTGTTCTCCCCAGTCCCTCCCCCGGTCGTATGCTGGGGTTGTTCCTGAAATCAGCCACAGTCCGTTGAAGTTTATACATCGCGATTAAATGTAATAGATTAATCCAGATTAATGAATATTCGTGCTACACCCGTCATTTACGTGGGAACGTAAACATACGTTCGTACCTCGTTCTGGATGACTACAGAATGAACGTAAACACACAAATTGTAGCTTTATTTATGGTCAGTTCACATGAGCGCGACTCACGTGATTTTTCTGATTTTTTTACACCAAATCAACAGGCATTAGAGAAATGTGTTCGTGTTCGAAGTGACACAGTGAAAGCATTTTAAGGACCTGAGGACACTGATTGGTGGTTATTCGTCACACCGACATTGTGTTCGGATTTACAGACAACTCTCGCCTCACTGTGACCTACGTTTTTGATATGTCGCTTCGGTTTTACCTTGTATTTACGACACTAGATGACGTAAAATAATTTTGATTTTTTTTTTACAGCTCCGATGGAATTGTGGTTCTCACAGAAACTTTCCTGAGGCCAGCCCGTCACCTCCATTCGAGGTTTCGAGACTAGAGCTGCTCAGTTG
>NW_019059631.1:378248-391108 GCF_000696155.1 Zootermopsis nevadensis
GGCTGAGACCATGGGTCTGGATTAAAAATGAATTATATATTTGAATTGAGCTTTCATTTTAAATTAAAGATCAGGGTTAAGGTAGGCCGTTATGAAGGATAATTAAATATAATTTTTGACGTAAACCTTTCCGACATCGGAATACCAGTTCCTGATGTAAAACGCGCAGACGGATGTAACTCCCCTTTTTGCATTCATTTAACACACATTACGTAAACGATACTCAGTTGTTATTTTAACAGGCCTGTTCAGACATGGCAGTTAACATTAATACGCCTTCAGCGCACTCTGCGATGGATCTCAGCGCCTACGGCTTGTCAGAAGAAGCCGTCTGCATGTGTTACCCTGACGAACGGGGCAGGCAAGAACCTGACAAACCACCGCCGAACAAAGGCAGTCAATTGCAGAGGGAACCGCCTCCCCATCAGCGACTCGGAACCAATATGGCGGACGTCCGGGCTGAAAGAACTGCTTCTCCCGTCATTTCCAGTTCTTTTCTGGACCACACGACAATCGGCTCGCGTCTATAAAAGGGGGCGGGAGATGCTTTAGCCACCAGCAACCTCACTGGTCCATCCCCAGTTATCCTGTAACTCTAATGATGCTCATTCCTTCACTGGGGAAGATCTCTCAGGGGTGTCCATTCTGGTCCGCCAATACTTTCATTTACGTGTGGAAATGCGCGTGATATCGCCCATGCCCTGAGGCAGATCGGTGGCTGGTCAACCACGATTTTCTTCCCGACAGAAGTAGGGACTTTTTCTCTCGGTGAGCCGAAGTGATCTTATGAATTCTTCACAAGTGTTCAAAGCTGGAGGATGGTTACTTCGTACTTTCACCATTATCCGACACGTCTCCGCAGACTTATCCAACGAGTATGGAGGGATATTATAAACAGTTGACTGTTACCGACGTTTGTCAGCATAAAAGGTTACTAATATCCTAATTTCCATACCCTAGAAATAAGAAAAATATTGAAAATCTCATTTAAACTTAAACTTTGTTCCGTCATCGGCTGACGACTTAATAATGCTATCCTCCCAGCTTATTCATTATTTACCAAATTGGCGTTTCACTCTCTGACGTTAAACTTGCGTAGTTACCATCCATAAGATACGTAATCGATTGAGCTCGCAGAAATAACTTATAAAATTTCATATAATTAGCAGATTCCTTGATAATTCAGTGCAAGTTTTTGTATACAAACTGCAAAGAGATACATACGCATTGCTTACCAGTCGAACATCTTCTTTGAGGGTTTTTCTCCTCGATACAAAGACTGTTCGAACTGTCATTGTGAAATATCTGGGATCTACAGACCGCCCAATCAGGGACGTCATTTTAACGTGAGTGTGCAGATAATGCCACATTGCTCAGCTGGGATTCTGTTCCGATGGCTACCCCTGATTATGGATCCTCCTATATCCTTGTCCCCTTGTTGAGAAAGGGGAGGGATTGCATCCCTTACACAATTTCCTCCCCCTTGTGTCATCCCCTCATTGCGAGTCCGCCCCTCACTCATCCCATTCACACGCAAACCGACCCTGGCTGTCAGTTCTCACATGCCCCAAGCCTCCACATCGCACACAAGACATTCCTCTTCGCCTAGTAGCAGGCCCTAATGTGGACCCCCCCCTAGGCCCCCCGCGGTCCGGAAAACCCCGTCATCGGGGACTGCACAGCGTGAACGGACTAGGTGACCGGGAGAGACGATCCACTCATCGCCGCCACAGTCAGACTGGGACCCAGCAATGTTACCGGGGGTTAAAGAGCCGGAACGTGAAGCTGGCTACTCACCCCTGTCTAGTGCATAGTTTAATAGTTCTTAGGCCCGTGCCGCCATATTTTTCTGACCAGTGCTTGCATAATTACTTAAAATAGGGGTTGGTGCCGTAGCTTAGGTGGCTAGTCACCAGCCACCCATCGCACCCGGGTCAGTCCATGTGGGACCAAATTAGGTCCTTTTCAGATTCCTTCGCCTTTCCCCTGTCAGAATCATTCTACCGCTGTTCCATATTCATTCATGTAGCATCTGGGGTTTGGACAAAGGGCCCTCACGCCATCGCAACGATAAAAGTAATAACTAAAAATAGACACAAACCAATCTCCTTCCGATTTTCCGATAAAAAATTTGTTTGATGAATTTCCTTTTCAAAATTTACTGAAAATGGTGCTGCTTTATCAACATTTGTTTTTAATAATTTTCGCTTTAGAATACGCCATTAGTAAGGCCCGTAAAATTAGAAGGGACTGGCACACATGAATTTCTGGTGTGTGGTGATGATTTGGTGGAAAAAGGAAACGAATGTGACGAAAGGAAACACAGACATGTCTGTTGGACGCCAGTTAGGGACTCGATCTAGAAATGAACGAAAAACAAACCTAACCTAACCTTACAGAGAAACGTTTCCTTTCGGGTTTTTTCGAATAAAATGATCAGGTACAACATGAACGTAGCAAACAGATGCTTTAAAAATTTGTCGAAAATTGCGTAATAATTTGTACTATTCACCGAATATTACTACTATCAAAACAACGAGGGTTCAATAGACGGAGCACACAGCACACGCAGCGAAAATATAATGGAACGCTCAGAATTGAAGTCGGTATGCCTGTTGGGAAGGAGAAGCCAATTTCGAGACTGACGCTCATTGAAATATAAAATATCAGAGTAGAATATAAAGGAATGGGATGTCGCGATGCGGAATGGATTTTACCAATTCTAATGTTAGGCTTTTGTGATCACGGCAATGAACATTCAGACTGTACGTAAGTGGTGGGTGAATGAGTGACTATCAGCTTCCTCAAGCAGAATCACTTGCAGTATAAGCAGACTATATATTTCCCAGAAAAAAACATAAATGAGATCAAACACGAAGAGTTGATATGCAGAGCGGCATTTTCACAGTTCGTGAACGCCATGATGCACAGCGACGAGGCGGACGGACAGCGCGCACAACCGACGCGCCAGCAGCCACCCTTCGAACGCGGTTAGCCCCCGGTTACGAGCGAGCGAAGGGGATGAAAATTGCGGGGGAGGAATAGAAGTCTGTGAGGGATTAATAGCAATGTGTGTGTGTGTGTGTGTGTGTGTGTGTGTGTGTACATATACAGAATAGAAACACCCTCGCGGGGGAGGGGAGTCAAGAAAATGGCGTCTTGCAGGAAATGTCGTTTATATGTCATAATAAAAGATAACTGGTCTATGCATTTGGCTGATGTAAGTATTTAAATACTGAAGCGAGAGGATAATATTAAAGTAAGTGCTTGGAAAGTTGTCGGCCTGTTTAAACACCGCTTCGATGGCGTTTTGAAGGCAGGGCTCCACGTAAAACCGGGTACACGTGAATGATCAGTGTCGTGCTCCGACAGCTTTAACTCGGGATACTAACTGGCTGTCTGCACGTGGTACCGAAGACAAACTGAAATCCGCGTGGCGTCACAACCCAGAACATGGCTGCCACGTCCGATCTTTTATGAAATCGGTGAAGGTTAGGTTTTACGTAGAAGCAGCGTGTTTGACGGCGACAGACCAAAATTCAATCCACTCCACGGAATCCGCAAAAAAAATTCACTGGCTGGTGTTCAATGAAGTTCTTAGTTCCGTAAAGTAAAAATTGCAGGGGCTCGTTACTCAGAAAAAAAAAAGTGATTTTGCCTACAGCCGATGAGAGCGCTGTAGTCCCGTTCTGAAATTCACAAAATAAATAATTTATGCTCTGTGCTGAATGCTAATTTACTGTTGCATAATCATAAGAATCCGACGTTGATGGGCTTTCTGCTTCATAATTAATAAACTCGGTGTTTAACTGCGGTTGCTATGGTAACTACCAACGGTATAAATGTTGCCAATGTCAGTACCCGCCTGCTAACCATCTCGTTTGTCCTCATTTCCTGCTTTCCGTCTGTTCATGTCTCTTTTTCAAATAGCCGCGTCCCGAGAGATTTTCCTAATCGAAACTCAATATGCATTTCTTGTTTCCTGCCTACGAAGTAGGCCGTAAATGTACATTCTGTAGAAAGGATTTACCCATTCTAACTCCATGGATTAAAATTCTTCTCGAAGAGCTGATACTACGCTCAGCTGTTACAAAAATGTCCACCACTCCTTTATTTTGGAATATAAAGGTTCATTACCGTGATCACAAGAGCTTACATATACGTACATCGGAAAACGTGAAGGAAAGAGAACGCTTGAGAGACATAGGCACAGATGGAAAGGTAGTTCTAATGTTAAATGAAGAGCATTTGAAGGCGTTAATCGGATTCATCTGGCTCAGGGTAAGGACTGGTGGCGGGCTCTTGTGGGAACCTTCGGTAAAATTTCTTGGTTGGCTGAGCGACTATCAGCTTCCCAAGAAATACTCTGTCTGCTCCGTGGAGTTAGTTGTTTGTGTGGCCTGTCCCGTGTAGCAGCAGCCCGAGAGACCCTTATGTTCGATTGCCTCTCAATTGTCTTGTGAGGGCGCCGTGCGGTAGGGGGTAGAAACATTCCCTTAGCTCTTTATGCCGATGAAGGGCTAGAGGGCGCGAGAGGACGGAAGCAGTGAGATGTGACGTGAGGGCCAAAGGTCCCAGACCTTGTGTATGGTGTTTCGCTTTGTTGACATTGTACGTGACAATATACACTGTAGCAGGGCTGATATGAAACCCTTAAACGGCAGGGGTGTACACGGTGCGATGAGTCGAGAGGCGTCTCATGTAAAATGTTCAGACACAATGTTGGTAATCGGGAAGGCAGCTGGAAAAAACATTTGAGATAAAATTCTTTCTAACTCCTTGAAAATAACCTCGCAGCATTAGAGGGTGGGTGCGATTCTGAGCCAGCTCTATCCACCTCAGACCCCACATATGGAAGGTCTGAACTATTCGGTTAACGAAATTAATATCACTACCGCATTTCATACATAAAACTAGCGAAAAGTCCAATTTTTAGTCAGGGTTCTTCTTAAAATTAACAGACTCAAACAAGGAAATACTTTATGTACTGGCATGTTATGAATATGTCTTGGCGATGACTAGCTTTCTACTATTTACTGTCATGGCGTCGAATTGCGATCGCTGTACGAATTAAATCGACGCGACGGGCGTACCTATCGCCTATGCGATATTAATCGATTATGGTCGCCTAGCAACGAAATAACAAAGAACTGTGCAAGACGATTCGCGATATCTTAACGATTACTGGCTCGTATTCAGAATATTTCTTATTCAGACTCTGGTTTCATGATTGAAGTATTCGTGGGTTTCTCAGTTACTCTAGGCATTTTACAGGACAGCAGCTTAACACAGATCACGTCTTGTCCGTCCGTTCTAAATTGGTGGAGTGAATTCGGAGATTAGAAACGCGGATTTCAGACCAAAAAAGAAAGGAGATTAATTTTTATGATTTATGAAGATCAACTGTTGGATACCCCTGACTTACAGAATTACGGAAGGAGAGATGGCGTTGTGCGGGTGGCCGATCCATTACAGGAGGGTAGTTCGCCCCGCGTGACACCAGGTCAGGCATCGTAACGTTCCAGACGACAGACTTCGAACTGCTTCTTAATGTCACTTAACACGATCACAAGCCATTCATATTCTCCTCACATTCTCACAGCCTCTTCTCCTTAAGATACTACTTAACTTTATCCTCCCATCTACTTCTAGGTCTTTTAAATGGACGAATTCTAAGGGATTTCTCCAATAGAATTCTATCTACATTTCTTGTTTTCCCAGTGCTCAGTCAAACATAGCTCCCTAACGTTCGCTGATCTCTCAATATTACAAATCATGAAGCTTCTACTTACGTAAAATCTTCGGAATGTTTAGGCACGAAAGTTTAATGGTTGTGTTTTGTTAGGAGATTTATTTTAAACTGGACAGCATCCCGCCAGTACTGTGTCCACCAGCAGATTCAGTTCTATGGAACGTAAGAAATACAAATACTTTTGTAAAGGCGGCTTTGAAAAACAAACTTTTTCACAGACAGACCCCCTACGAACATATCACCCATTAATTAAAATTACAATTATAAAATTTCCCTAATTAGGAATGAAACAATTCCCTCACTGACGAACACACAGGTTTTGTGTCTGCTAATACAAATGAAAAACCTCTGATTCTTTGAACAAGTGGAAACAAAACCTCACGCCACAAACGATACGTATTTTGGACAATGCGAATAAATCACGCGTGTCAGACGCTCTCGGGTGAAATAAGGGCGTATTTAACTTTTAAAAAATGTCCATTACCCCCGAGAATCAGAGTAAAATCTTAAAACAGACGCAACTCACTTCTTTGCTTCCAAGATAAATGTCGCTGTGTCGATAACAATACCCCGTCATCCGGCCGGGGGCCCTTTCATTATACCAAATCATTTCTCCCGGGTCACAGAATCGGCAAGAAGTTAATACGATTTCGAAAAGAATTCATTTTATTTGGAGATGTTGGTGATCTGTAATAACACGATCATGTACCCTGGCTGTTCCCACAGGCTAACTAGCCCCCTGGAGTTTGCGGTCTCTGGTTCCTTGAACCCATTCTGATGAGAAAAGAAGCCAGCAAAGGCCATAAGGATTTCTGAGTGACGTGAAATGTAGTGTGAATCATGCGCTTTAAGTGTGTTCACCTAACTAGAACAGATGTGAAGAGTGTTATGAGTTACGTCCGTTAATACCGTATACCGGGTGTCGCAAAAAGTATTACTTCTGTAAACGCAGTGGTGAAAGCGGTCCACTCAATGGATTTTAATGAAGCTCGTAGAGTCAAAGTTATGTAAAACATAACTAAGTTTTCTTAAGAAAAAAAAAGTTATTCAATTTTAAGTTGTATTTAAATCCATTCAGCCGTTCGATTTTTACCGATATTTATAAAATAAGTAATTTCTTTTGCGACACCCGGTATTCTTCCTTTCGGAGTCAATAGAATGAATCATAATTTTCTTGGTCATGAAAAATCGCATGATAAGTTAAATCCAAAAACAAACAAACATTTAATTTTAGGATTTGGCTCGCATTAAAATTATTGTATAACTAGACCCAAAATTATTTTATTGGTATTAATATATATATGGATATATATATATATATATTTGTATTAAGGGTTTGCAATATAAAGAAGCTGATTTAAATAATTATTTACTTGTTACAATTTATTTTAATTTCGATGCTTTCTTAGTCCAATCACTTGTGGGGTCAGTGGCGTATTCTATCATATTTAAATCTGACAAAACAGTACGGAAATAAACATTTTCTTCTTTTGTACGAACCAAAGGCTATAATTCAGAAATATGTTTGTATACAATTTAATTGATTATTTAACGACTGTAATTTTATATCAGTTATCCCCTTTAAGCACGAAGTTCATCAGTTTTATATATAAAAATTCAGTTCGTACCTCAAGGAGAACACAATGCTTTTCTATTACAGATATTAAACAGTTGAATCGGTTTATAAAAATGGCCGCTGTTCATTGCTGTTTATTTTGTGAAAGATAAGAAATGTATAAAGTAAATATTGTGCTTTAAAGGGTTAACGTACTGTGGCATGAACATCCAGCGACAAATGAACTAAGAGACGTTGCAGCTAGGTCAGTGGGCTCCCTTCATTTATAGATTCACAACAACAACAATAAATAAACTTTTAAGCATCACAATTAATTCTTATGCTTGCACAGAAACATTCAGGCATAAATCGTAACGAAAACATTTACGAAATATCTCGATAAATACGTTAAATAGACAATGACTTCTAATGGCGGACTCTTATGAACGTGACATGTTTTGACAACTAGTTTCTCAAGGAAGACTGTGTCCCGCTGAGTTAGGTTAAGTTAGGTTAGGTCGAGGGGGCCTTCGGAATGTAGGCAGGCCCCAGGGGAGGCCACTGGCCGGGTGCTACGATCTTCTGCTTTGGCGAACTCACACTAGGGATGTTGTCGTTGGTGCAGACGCCCTCGGACAGCAGACGATCACGGATTTCCCACGCAAAAATTGAGGGGCACTCCCTCTTGTAGTCGGCTATCTTGTTCACAACGTTCGACGTGGCAACTCGTGGTTTCGAGCCGCCTATCGCCCGCGGTTTGATCGAACCGGTCTCATAATACCTGAAATTTATAAGAAACACATTCATTCACTCATTCCCAGACAATTTAACAGCAATTTATGCACTTCAGTGACCACATATCACGATTAATTACTTGTAATTAGCAATCTAGTGAGCAGGAACTCTTTTTAGACTGGGAGAAAAATAATTTCTGAAATTGAAACTAATTTTATTGAGATAGAAAAAAATTGAGAACAATTAAACCTTTGGCTTAATAACGAGGCGGTAACATAGACTGAACCGAATATTGGCAGAAACAAGTTAGGTCCTGCACTAGCAGTCTGAAGGAATTTATACGGTGATAAGTGTTTCAGGCCGTGGGCACGAACACTGCTATTAAAACCGCAGAATTTTAATTACCCTTTTCATGTTTAATTCTTGTCTTAAAGTTATAATTTCTCTGTTATATGCACTGTTAATTAATTACTAATGTTCGGCTCGAAAATTATATTCAGTTCTAGTGAGAAACTGTGAATCAGCACTCGGATCCTAACAGAATCTGTAGCAGACATGATGAATCCTCGTGCCATGATCTCTGTGGCAACACATTTTGCCCGGTTTCACGAATGCTTGCTGGGAGAACAGGGAACATGCATTGACTGTGTTACCCCGACCACGTTAAGTTTTCAAAGCGAAACTTAACGTGGTGGAAGTAAGGGCATTGCTGACTTAAACTACAAAAGGTAGCTCACTGCTCATATATGAGTCATGTGGTCTGCCGGCAAGAAACGTTTACTTCTGACAATAACACGCGTGAACCCATATCATGTGTAGGAGGTGTTACCGTGTGAAGTGGCCTTGCCCGGAAGACAAGCCACGAAATTGCCACGGGCGAACGTTTCCCTGCCCGTCCCCTCGAGAAGTGGCGGCGGTTGGAGCTCTTACCTGCCGAGGATCTTGGAGACGCAGCCGTTGGAGACTTGGAGGATGCGGGAAATGTCGCACGGCCTGGCGCCGGAGTGCGCCAACTCCACGATCTTCTGCCGGGTGCTGTCAGGCAAAGGGCGACCATTGACGTAGACCCCTCCCAGCTGGTTGATGCCGCTGTGGCCTGCAGCAGAGCATCCAAATATCGTACTAGCGGCTACGTGGTGTTCCTCCTCTGAAGCGGGCGGACAACGAGAGAACAGACAAAACAAAACACAGTGTTACAAACTCTGAGGGGGCGGCTAACCCCCTGTCTCTGCTTGACACGTAATTGTGGGTAGGACGGACCGCTTCAAATAATTATTTCACTATTTTTGTTTTCTCATAACAGAAATACTGAGCTCCCACGGAATGGATTGCACACCAGTAATCGGGAGGTCCCTCTTTTGAATCTCGGTCCACAGACTATGTGCCTTCATTAAAGGTCTTCGTGGTTTTCGTCAGTCCCTCTGCTCGCGAGTAACTTAAAATACGTTTTATGTCTCGGTATTTCCCAAAAGGTTCTGCCCTCTTTCAAAATCTCCGCCCATCCCTTGACTTTTCTGTTGCTAATGTTTTTATCCTGACGTCAAACTGAACTGTCATTCTTCCATTTATATCGCAAGTTTCTGTATTCGCTGGCTCAAAAGCGCGTTTACAGATTTACGTTCCAGTTTGTTTAAAATGTATCGATGGACCAGCCATATTAAACTTGTCAGTGTTATCAGTGCCCAAATGAAAGTAAAAGCCATCTAGGTACAAATTAATGAAGGTACGTATTCTATATATCATTTTTTAATACGAACTAAAATTATCTCCCCACCCCCCAAAAAAACACATATTTGTAGGCCTACTCCTTCTCACACCCATACAATAATTTTTTTGTGGTTAAATGACGTCGGTATTTCAGTGCAGTGATTGTCAGATCTTAATGTGACAAATCATTTGCTCCGTTGTGTGATTTCGGGTTCTCACGGCGACGAATATGAAGATGGCTGTCTTCTGTGATGTTAGTCTTTATTTAATATAGTTTTCACTGATATATTCTGCCGTGTAATCATGTGACCTGTCGATATGTGAAAAAGAATCAACCCCCAGGAGCGTCACAGAAGGTTTCAGCGTTTCAGAACAGTTGTTTTTTTTCCATAGAGGTCAACGCAGCCAAACAGGTGATGGTAATTCATGAATTTTACATCGTCCCGAACTGGCGCTCGTCGTCACGTGACATCTGTGCGTGTCGAACCATGGAAATGTTTAAAACATTGGCCTAAGGATACCACAGACAGATACTTATTTAAACTGCGGGCTGTCAGTTGACGTTTGTAGGTAAGGGAATTTACGAACTGAAGCTCAAATCTCCGAAGCTGATTATCCGGTTATTTCACGACGGTCTATTAACTGCTTACGTTATTTAGCGCTCATTGGCTCGTAGAAGATTACTACACGTACCTTTATGTTTAATGACATGGCAGAGTCTAACCCTCTGAATGCTATGTACGATATCGCTTAAGCTTCTCCTCTGAATTTGTTTGTTATTTTGGACTAAAGCCATCGTTCTCTATATTAAAACGAAGCCTCGACTTTTCCAAGGTCTGGTTCTGCCCATGTCTGCAGGTGTATTAATCGATATGTCTGGAGTGATCAAGCCTCTGATGGTCTTTCGGGCAGGAAATATTGATAATAAATGTAATTATGCATAACATTGCGGTCACCCTGACGGTGTTTATATAATGTGATCCACTGACAGCGTAATTATATAAACCATAAATAAATAACTTAATCAATGCAGTGTTTATTCTGAAATCCAAGTTGAGTTTTCGGCAGAAACACGGAACTGTGTATCTGGCACTGAAGTTCACATATTTTACCCAGGATTTTGTCGATAATATTTATATGATTATCTCACCATAGAAACTTACATATACAAAACAGAATATAGCAAGCTTTTTAACACAGTCGTTTTATTTATTTGTTTGTATTAAATAAGGTCGTAACCCACTGCAGCAAGAATTGCGATTAGGCAGTCGAAAGGGCTCCAGGACCACAATGTATGAAATTAAACTGGAATACGTAGTCCATTAGCGTCACCCCCGCAAGCTAGCTGCTTGCGTATGAAAACTTTGTTTTCGTAATCGGATACAAGCCGGGACCCTCGCCATTCTCTCGCTGCGCCGTTTGTAAGGCCAAGACGCCCTTCAAGCCCAGATTATACAAACTCTGCTCTGTAGTCGGATTTAGCGAGGGTTTCAATTGCTTCTTATTACCCGAGGCCCCGAAACTGTGCACGGCTCCTTGCCGTCGCCCGATTGCCACTAAAATAGCACAAAAGAGCGTTCAGGGCAGAAATACAAACGACTCCGTTCGTCTGTTCGCCCGAAGCTCTCTCTTTCCTCTTTGATTTGTTTCTTTGTTTCGTCCCGACTTCCATTCCGTCATTCTGTCCATCATCCTTTCCTTCTTTCTACATTCTCCTTCATTGGATGATTGTTTCCCTTTCAGACACGTTCGCATTCTCAGGAGCGCCTATTAAAACAGCTGAGTCCGTCTGTCCGGATTTCCATCAAATATGGAGTTCGGGATCTTACTAAATTTTGTCGATAAATTCCAATTTTAGTTAAAATCAAATAATAATAATTGTCTTCTCGCTTAAAGACCTACAGGAAGTATGAAGAATCCCCACTTTGGGAACTGTAGCTACGCGACCACATGGGAAATCCTCTGTGATGACATCATCACAGACACAGGCACCAGACATCCCGCATAAACATAGGTCATTGGCCCCAGTAAACTCTGGCGTCACTGGTGCTATCTACAAGGGTCGGAGGTCAATGTTTGTCAAACGCCTCAGACTTGTTGCAATGTGCGTGAATTTACTCAGCTTGTTTCCTTTTTGCAGACAGATCTTTGTGCGTTGATTCTCAGACAAATTCCGATAACCACAGCCCAGAACAAAGTTTCTACAAACATAAAAAATAAATATTCGTTCAGACCCAGATTCCTTTGATTTCTATGTGTTTCTTCAATTCCATTTTCCTTGTAAACAATCTTCGTTTATTACAGGTAACTTCCGTTCAAAAATAAAGCTTTTCGCTCTACATTCTGAAGACCATACATTTCCGGCAAAAAAAAGCGCGTTTCTGTTTAATCCACATTCCGCTTCAGACAGGTTTCCGCAGTATAAAGTGGCACAATTTCGAACTTCAATATTTTTCTGTAACTTCACATTACTAAAATAAATACTTTATATTTTAAGAAAGACGTATGCCTTATTATAGATAAATTAAACATTGCAATCAAAGAATATAATGTAAGACCAGACTCTCTTTTGTTTTAAATGACGAATTTGCGAAGACCTGCACGCCATCTGAAGTGCTTTAGAGTGACTGACGAAAATAATTCAGTAATGGCGACTTTCTGCGTGTTAGTGTCTTGTAGTGCAGCTGTGTTCATAAACGTTTACCTATAATAACACGTGCATAAGTGCTTCCTACAAACTAAAGCAGTGGCTATAAAACTTTGATTTATTTACCGTCACTCTATCAACTGCATAGGCTGCATGGAGTGTAATTTAAGTTTGAATGAAGAGGTTATTTGTGGAAGGGTGCAGTCGTAACCTATTTTAACACAACATCCAAGCATTTTTCTGGACGGACTAAGAAAAACTACGTATTGGTAACCTGTGGGCCCGATAATCGAAGTCGTGACTTTCAAGTTATGAAGTAGGAGTGCCACCAACTGTTAAGCCACCTCGTTTGATCGTGAAGGACGAGTGTAGTCAAGAGAAAATGGCGTTCATCATTACTAGCAATTGTGATCGTGAAGGACGAGTGTAGTCGAGATAAAATGGCGTTCATCATTACTAGCAAT
>NW_019059631.1:411672-427773 GCF_000696155.1 Zootermopsis nevadensis
CGGGGCGTTTGCTGTCACCATTATCAGTCCATGCAAGCACCTCTGAAACGTCAGTAAACTTTAGCCAAACTACACGGAGCAGCAACTCAGAAGACAGCCGTGAGAACCTGAAATCTCACTTGGCTCAAATGATTTGCTTAAATATTTTACTTTTCGCCACTATCACATCTTTTTTAAGTCAGCTCTGAGGAACATCCGGGCTGACTTCTATTGAGCTCGCTGCCTAATTCGGCTCTATCGCCTGTGCTCACCGGACAGAGTAGCCAAGCGTGGCCTCTCTCGGTCAGAAGACGCAGAGTGCACCTGCACTTTAAAGGGACACGTCGGAAGTGCTTCATAGCGGACGTCATTTGTTCTGGGACCTTAGGGCAAGTACGTCTCTTGGTATCGCGTAAAGCAGACATGTCAGGCAGGGTCAGTGTCTACTGAGGGTCGCGTATAAAGGGGTGAGTGATCTGAGATCACATGGAAAAGTCGCGACCACTTGCATCCACTGACTTTACACTCAGACATCTCGTAAATGTACTTACAGATTCTGTTCAGAATAGGTCGTGAGGATCGCTTAAAATTTCTTGCTATGGTAACGTGATTTAATAAAAATCTATATTTATTTTCAAATTATTTATTAAAAATAAATCAGCTCTACATTCGTCTAAGTGTCTCTGTAGATTCCGTGTAATTTCCCAGTAATTTTTACGCTGATTAATCTTAATACTAGCAAGTGATGTGGGTCCTATAGACCTATATTTTATACTGCAATATTCAGGTGTGCTTAAATCAGAGAACGCGTGTGTACTGATTATTATATTTTATTAATTCTGTTTCTTCTACAATTGGAGCTGAGATGTGAAATTAAGACACCACTGAAACAACAAGTCTTTCTGATTCGGACATGTTTATTCGGTTGGTAATATTGACGGTGTTCCGACTCTTTTATCAGCAAGGTTACAGAACTGGTCCTTCAAGGTCAGGCTATTACATTTATTTGCGTTCTAAGGTCAAAATTGTAGAAAATGTTTTTTAAACTAAAGAGAAAACCTTGTTAAAACGAAAAAACATTAACTTAGGTTCCTGTACTAACTCAGTTAATAATCAAAAACGTTCCCTCTGTGTCAATGTTAATAATGTTATTTATTTAAAAGCTTACATTTTGATTTTATATTTTATTTCGGTCTACACAGTGGCGTACACCGAAATGCTAGAAAAAAAAGTCACGGTCTATAAATTTTATAACTACAGGCCAAATGTGTAGCATCATATCAGTGAAGTATTTGCTTTTAGCTTACCTGGTTCTTCTTTTCGCCTTACTTGTAGGTCAATATTAATATCACTACATTTAATTAGTTTTTTGTATGCATCGTTAATTATTTAAACTAACTTACCAGACCCTACAGTTTACATGAAGATAGATACACATTTCTGGACACATCATGAGCACAACTCCAAAAGAATGGTTCCTTCAACAGGAGTGCATTAAGATTAAAGGGCAAAAAGTTATTAAATTCATCCCTAAGACAGAACGTGTCACATTATGTGCTATCAGAACGTCATTTTATAAAAATACAACTAACTATTTTCTGTAAGTTATTTAAGCTAAGTTATCGAATGCTCACTGCTTACGCTGTTATCCCTAACGGAACTATTTCGTGTTCAAATGTTGAGAAATGCAGAAGTTGGGGAACCGGAAATCGTCGAAGGGTGCTATAACCCGGATAAAACATGTTGTTGTTTTTTATAAAAATCATAAGCAATTACGGAAAAGGAAATAGCTGTCATCGGCAAGGATAAAAACCGTCATTTGTTAAACTCTAACGTCATGTTTTAAAATACCGTTGTTATGGCAACGGGTGACTTTGCAAAGCCTCGTGCGCCATCTCTGAATGAAACAGACGCCGAGGCACAAAATCTAACACTTACATTTACATTTAAGACGCAGCCTTGTACAGTGGTTTATAACACGTCTAAGACTGATCGTTATAAATACCCTATGCGTTCTAATCTGTATAATTAATTAAGAATGATGAGGAAAGTGACTGATTTATTAAACTGCTTAAGATAAATTCCACAAATGGTCGGAATTTTGTGGAGTTTTACGTCTGGTTGAGCTGCAGTTATTAAGAGATTCACTGCATTTCTGAGAACCCTGACACACGTTTAGTTTGCAGTCATTTTTCTATTGGCTGTACCGATGGTTTATATTTTCATTTGAATGGCATGGATTAAGACAAGCTGTTTCAGTAATATTCATAAGGCAAGGTCTATTAGTGGGCCGCCATGAAACTTTCGGTTTAATGAACGGCAGGGAATTTCTCGATCAGTCCAGCTTCTGCGATCTTCTGAAGAAATACTTCATCACCCAGCGGTTGTAGTTGATATAGAATTTTACAATGTCAGTTTTAAATCTCTTAGGGAATATGGAATTGTTCCAAGTGGCTACATTTACAATTCTGTTTCAGAACTAATTTGACAATGTCAGTTTTAATTTCTTAGGGAATATGGAATTGTTCCAAGCGGCTACATTTACAATTCTGTTTCAGAACTTTCAAGTTCTTCCGTCAAAAGCAATACAAAATTAAAATCCCCGTCAGACATCCTCACTTCAATCACCACCAATATTGGCATTAAATTGAGTTTATCGAAACTTCTAATTTTCTTACACTCAGAATATCTGCAGTACAGGGCAGTGTTTTCCTAGTTCTTTGCAGGGACACTCTTCCTTCTTCCCGCATGTCAGACAGACTCAGCTGATTGTAACTATGCAGTATCTCCACATTACTTCACTTCCTTACTGAGACCAGCCTGACACTGCCCTCGTATTTCAACGAAGGTTAGTCTGCTTGCTTTATGTCAGTTAGTCAAAACGCTCGGAAAATGCTTCCATTGGGGAGACAGCAATAAAAGGATTCAGAGGCTGGATCTGTGATTGTTCTAAGGCGTCCTTTGTTTCTTACCTGTTATTGTACGGGGCTTATTCTAGGTAAATTCTACTGGAATGTCGCCACGTACTCAGCTGACACGAAGTAACAGTCGTAATCCTTTCCCGATTTCCGTAGGTGGGTTCTTACCTGACCAGGTTAAATACCAAAGTTGTCACTGCACTGAACTTTCACAGTCAACTCTTCCAGGTAATTGTTTGTATAACCGGCGGGAAAAGGGTAGCATGGCGCTATATCGGATTCTATTATAATGCTTACGGCACGTCTGGTTTTGGTGATTGGCGCCTAGAGGGGTGGCATTTTTCAGCGAGATTTCCTTTGCAATTAGGTAGGGAATTTTTGTTCCGAGACATTCGGTGGTGGTGGTCGTGGTGTGTAGAGGGGCGCTGTACCTGGGTTTGAGTGTATAAGACGCTTACAGTAATATGAAATATTTATTTATTTTTACACTTTTTATATTTTAGACCGAACCACTTCGGTATCAGTCAAAACAATCCTTTTACTTGAAAAAGTGTTTGGCTTTCAACTTGAAATATTTTAAGCCAGTCCCTCGTGCTACAGAAAGTTCTATGACAGGGATAAGCAGACTACAGCCAGCGGGCCAAATACTGCCCGTAAAAAGTTCTGTCAACCCCGTGAAGTTTTTATGATACTCTTTTAATAACAAGGCCTTTTGTTAATTTTCACTTTCTCGTATGAGCGTACAACGCAGATTGTGTAGGATTACCGTAATCTCAAGAAAACCGAAATGTTTACGTAAATGTAAACATTTGGGTCCTATACACACATTTGGTACTGTAATTATTAAAACCGGATGCTGTACAAGACAGTGACGAGTGATCTACTGCAAAATAGGTAATCTTTGTCTATTTCTTCTGTATGTGTGATTTTTTTTTTCTAATTTTGGTTCTATCAAATCAGACTGGAAGACAAAATACTGATAGGTCTATTACTAATTAATTAAATAACCCTTCGCGTCAAAAATAATTGGTAATTTGACAGGCCATTACTTGCTTTTATTCATCTGCTGATTCTCTTGGATTCTCGATAAATTTAATGAAGTTATTAATGCACAAATATGCTGTTTGAATAACAACCAGCCTTTTGGATTTGCACAGAGCCTTTAGATGACGTAGACAGAAGAACTTAAAATACGATCTTTTTGATTACCTGATTGAAAACATTATTTATTAATTTTATAGTAATTCAGTTAAAAAAACTTTATATAAAAAGTACAAAAGTAGATCACCGATAAATTAATGAACCGAAGCACACAGCGTTTTGGATAAAGAATTAAAATCTGTTCCAGATTTTGGATCAGGAAGTTCAGAAATTTCAAGCCAGGTTATAGCCGCTCTCTTTCTACAGGCTAGTCGAGACTGTGTTCAATTTTTATACAGTAATGAAGTTAAAACATTAGGCTATAAAATGATACTTAATTACCCTGTATGTTGTAATGAATTATTTCTGTAGCTTCTGACCTGCGTTTTTACGGCAAGAACGTATATTTGTTCCAACATTTCAAATTCTGCCAGACTCGTGAAATTACATTATAGCCTATAATATAATTACGCACAATGAAAAGTCAACAAGCTAGTATTTCCGACTTTCCCTTAGCAGAGTTACAAATTGAGGGCTCACGGGTGTGTGGTTACATTAATTAAAGTGTAATGAACCTACACGTAATCGTGAAATATTTTAAAAAATTCTGAAAATCGCGTGGAATCAAAACAAATCAGATATAATGAAAGTTGATTTCGAAGACTGGCTTTGTAAAACGTTACAGTGAGCACTATTTCGCTCCATGTTGGGACCGAATGCAATTAATGCAGCCACAAACTACGCAGTGCATCTGAACCCCAGAAATTAACAGTTTCCACGAGTGACTTCATAGTTCCAGCCCGCGCTTCGGTTCGTTTGTATAGCAAGCGTTTTTATTCCAAAATATTATATGGCTGGTTCGGTAAATTCTAAGTCCGGGGGTACTCCAACATCAATTACATCATGTTTAACGTAAAAAATTAGTGTAACTTACATATAGGAATATTTTGATTTAAAAACGATATTAATTTGGC
This sequence comes from Zootermopsis nevadensis, assembly GCF_000696155.1. The sequence goes on from NW_019059631.1 coordinate 416,684, forward strand.
TTAAAGCTTATTTTTCACGCTGTGTTACAACTAATTTGTTCATAATATCTACCACTGAACCTAATCTAAACATCGAACTTTGAGGTAGTGTGTGTTACAGAACCATTTCAGACTATTTTCGCTATTACGTAATTTTTCTCTGATAACAACGCCATTTCTGTACATGTTCGCAGCCATTTTGCAAAAGTACAATTAGGCCTATTAGATTCGCCATGTCTGTTTGTCCACATATAACAACTATAGACTCACTTAATTGATTTCAACGAAATTTGGACTTGGCAGTTTTGTTAAAGGTCGTGGAAAAACTTACATTTTTGTCAAAATCGGGTAACAACGACGGACACTTCACATGAAGACTAACATTTTGCAACTGCGCTCATCTCGAGCTGTATATTTGTTGGAGCGAAAGATTTTCTAAACGAAAATCGTAGTGAACAATGAAATACACATTTTACGTCAGATGCAGCTGTTCCCCGAGTCTCGCGGTATTCGAGATATTGTTGCAGAGGTGATTTCTATGTGTGACTTCTAACTCGAGAGCCTTTGAAGCAATTTTAAGTAACTTTTGTATTCGATGTCTTTATTCGGCCGTCATGGCTGTTCTACGTTCTTTTTAAGAGAACATCAAAGGTTAGCGCTTACAAATTTAGAATCTAGCTCCGGTAATTGCATTGAATTAAAACTGGAAAGTATTATCGTATTTCTTTTATTAACGTTATAAAATATGAAAGTTGGCCAGCCTGGAAAATCCTGCGACTGGTTCGTAACATTTCCATCTGTCGCCTTCCGCCTTTCATGGGATAATAATTAAACGATATTAAAATATATTATTTTACCACGAATAAAATGTGAATGCTCATATTCAGAATCTTAACACAGACTGCTACAGACACTAGACTTGGTCTGTCTGTCTGTTCATTTTGTTGATGATCTACTGTTATTAGCACTCACTTCTAGATTTTGTCCATGTACTTGAATGCCTAATTAAGTGACCTCGACACGCATCAGACTTCAGCTTTCACTACGGTAAGATAATTGGAAATTTCTATCTATACAATAGACAAATGTTGGTTAGCATGTTTTAAAATCGCTGTTAGATTGCAGGCATGTTAGAAATGACCTATTCTTTTAACACAATATTTAGGCCTATTCATTTATTTAACTACTTATATTATCAACCATCTTGTTTAAATAAGAAAGCAAGAGAGAATTTCAGTCTAATGTATAATATATTTTCCTTTAAGTTTCAATGAATATAAGAAGAAACGTTTCTTCTGTACTAATTTAATCACTTATCAGAAACTCATTTTCGAGAGATCAGAATAAATTCAGAGGGTCTTGATATTGCGTTATTAATTAGTGAATTATTGTAATACACTACATACGATGTATTTTGAAATATAGGCCTGTGTTGAATTATTAGTTTGTGGCCTCTTTTTAAAATCGCTGTATTAAATTGTCGTAACTTAAGCAAGTCATTTGAACAATGTTGCAACAAACAAGTTAACCGTCTTACAACGTAAATTTTCACAACTTTCAATTATCTAAAGTTTACAGAAAACGTTAAATATTGGCTCCCAACAATTTAAAAAAGAAACAGCTGTTTCACGAATATTATTTATTCTTTAAAGAAACTTATATATCTGTTTGTCGTAAATTTATTCCTTTTGAAACCCGTACAACAGTTAACTATATCATAAGATAAAACCTCGTTAAAATAATAAGCGGTTGATATATGAGTCATGATCGTTCAACTGTCACTGATTCATGTCATTTCCTGATTCATTAACTGTTCAGACCGAACTGTTAAGAGGATTTTGTGGACCACAGCAGCAACAGAAATGTGATCATTCTCCGCGGACTAAGCACTGCCTTTGTGCTCAAGTACAATCGGTAATAAGATTACCCGCGCGGGTCACGCATCATTTGTCTATAATTTTATTGTGATCGGTTAACAGTCGTATTTATGTGGGGTACCAAATTCTTTTTTAAGTTTCCGTGCGTGTGAAGACACACATGGGCCCTTGTCCCTTCCTGTTCTTGCGCCTTGGCCCTTTAAAACAGAATGGTAACTATACGTACCACCTACTTTAACATTCATTAGCCCTGCATTTCACTTTGTCTTCAGCGTTGTCGTATTCTACGGACTGAAACCAGTGCCCCTTTAATGAACGTAATCTTCCACTTCGTGCGACACTGATTGAAGAAGTTTTTGTTTATTAAACGCAGTTTTTCAACTTCTTAGCTTGCGTGGAGTCGGGTGTTTGTATGAATGACGAACAATAAATTTGAGAGCGGTCTAATTCAATGTAGCATGCATTTGCCTCGAGAAACTGAATAAACCCACACCCATTCTTAGTCACCATAATCCTAATAATAATAATAATAATAATAATAATAATAATAAGTGTAAGATCAGGCCTTAAAATACGCATTTGAAGATTTAACCGCAGGAATAATTATAGCGTTGTGAAAATTAAAGAGAATTTTATTTTTAAATATTGTATAATATTAAGAAATATAAATTGGATTTTATTTTTGTATATATTTCATTTTTATATTTGTTTTTGATTATTTTTATGCGACATCTAAAGAAATGGGCCTAACCTATTTGTAACATTAAGTAACATTCTACAGGCCTGTGTTAAATCTGTTATGAAATATCGAATTACTCCAGACTTAATATGTCTTTGACTTCAGAATGTAAAGAATGCAAGAATGAACATTTTACCGATCGCTGTCATGACGGATCGTAGTTTTCATTGAAAATAGGCTATAGGCTATCAAAATTGGTCTATTCGCCGGAATTTGCTCGTTAGCTTCAGCAGTGACTGAACGACTGTTTAGTCAAATAAATATTTCATAATAGGCTTCTCAGAAGAAGACTGTACACTTTTTCGTCTCATTCGTAGTCTCAGTTTGAGCATCCAACATGGAATATTCGTAGGTCATGACCTTATCTACGCTCAGAAGATGTTTTGGCCTAAATTTCAATCTAACGAGTACTTTACAGCCTATAAAAGCCTACACTAATCAAACGGAGTCCAGAGTTTTAGCTTTGTGCAGAGTAGCCTAAGCGTAAGCTATCAGATTTTAAGTCACGGAATTAAAGTAAATAAATAATTAGGCCTATAATTTTACAATTTTTCATTGTTCCGAAGGGTACACCTAGCCTTATTACCCACATGTAACATTAAACTCTTCATAACCTTATCTGTTGAGGTCGGTTTTTAAATTGTAGATACATACGTTTTGAAGGAACATACTGCCTCTTTCAACCCTGAAGATGGAAGTAATGCGTTTCTTCGAGTCCATCTGCAAGTCCTGAAGACCAACATCGACGTTTCAATGTCCACGAGAGCTTAAAATCTCTTAGCCATCCCCACGTACAATCAAACGTCTTAAGATTTTCCGATACACCCACAGGAGGACATATTTAGGGCCTATATTTTAGTTGAATTAGTAGTCTATAAGCTAGGTGGGGACTGAACCCAACCGAATACCTTAGTATATGACCCTCATTAGTAATGAAAGTATTAGGCTTTGTAACTCAAAAACTGTAAATTATTAATCGGCCAAGAATACGAACGTTAAGACCACACATGTTTATAGGCCGCTATCGGAATTGGGGTATTAGGCTGTAGCAATGCGAGGTAGGCTTTCATTTAATAATAAATTAGGCCATCCGTTATCATATACAATAGACCATTGATAATTCGAAAAAAAAAAAGAAAAAAGAAATAGGCCTTATATTCTGTCAAGCAGACGAGTTGGGTTTTTTCGGTGGACAAATGTGAGCGACCGCTTGTAACGCACGTAATTTCAAAGGCACACAAAAGAGCGCTATTCTTAAAACGCACTGAGTTTGCGTTAACAAAGTGTCCCGCTGCACTGAGCTAATTATTTCACATTGTACCAATTAATAATGAGACCCCCGCTTCTGTACAACTGCGTCCTTTCGCATTTCACGTCTCCTTTGTTTTCGATTGAAACGGCAATTTAAATGATGATTCTGTTTTAGAAAGTAAATAGGGGAACCAAACTGACCTCGCTTGTTCGGGCACATGTGGATAATAAGCCATAAAACAGGCATTCTTTGTTGTCGTCATAGAAACGTATCGTTTGTTAATGAGCAGATGAATAAAATAACAAATACATTCAAATGAAACGGATCTTCGATTCGTGATTATTCTTTAGACTCATTAGATTGTCATTCAGCAGCCTCTGAATCAATCAATCAATCTCTTGGTTCATCTGAAGTTCGTGTCACTTTGTGTTCACAGTTTCTGCTTTGTAAAATAAATTTCACAGGCACCGAGCCTGTTTGCAGCACGACATGAGGACGTATTGGGGAGTGGAGATAGGCTCCAGCATGCATTTTCGAACATCGGTGTTTGACGGTGTCATCCACCGGTCGCTTGGCACCACGGCGTGTCGCGGCGCTGGTCGTGGACGCCCGGACAGTGGCAAAGCGGGAAATGCCTTTCCCTTGCGTGAATGGAAAGAATCGTAAGGAGCGAAGGGCCTGTATTCAAAAGGCCCTATGAGTTTACGTTCACGCTGTGGAACTGGATCCATTAAATCGGCTCATATAACAAGGTTAGCTCAATATTTACAAATTATAAATCATTATTTTTATTATTAGTGGTGTTAGCTCTGGTTTTGTTATAGAAACACGAAAAGTCGTAATGATTTGACGAGGAAGTGACATTAATTCAGATATTTTGGGTGATACGAATACATTAATTGTATTTTCCTACCTAATAAAATTCTTCAGAGTTTATATATTTCGTGCTGTTTGGGCTCGTGTCAGGTGGTAAACGGTAATGCGAAGTCAAATTTTGTACAGAACTGTACAAAGGTGGGGGGTAAAATAAATAGGCCCAATTTCTTTGATAAGAATTTAGAACACATCCAAAATAATCCGACATGAACTGAGTGAGACTACGTGAACAATTTCTTAAAGCTTTCTGAGTTGTAGATTCTGATGTAAAGAGTTTGAATAATATCTACACCTACACTTACCCTTTAGGAAGAATTTCAGTCTCGTTGCCTGTCTTCAAATTGCAACTGTGTACGTCCTACACAGTACGAAGTAGAAGGCGGAAGGGCTCGACTCTTGATATTAAACGTTAATCCAAAACAAGTAAACAAAGAAACAAACGACGGCGCAAAACACTATCTTAGTAAAATAAAAAAATATCACTGTCGCCAACTTTCGCGGGAATTAGCACTGGATAAATATCCCCGCGCACAGAACCGAGACTTTCCCGCACTTTCTAGCCCGCTGACCCGCCGATCAGTCCAGGACTTTGCAGTCAACTGAGCGACACATAGGCCTTCCTCAAATCGTACTCGTGGGGGGACAAAATCGTAAACGAGACGAACGCCGAATCGTCGATCTGCTCCAACACCGCACCAAGTCTCGCCTTTCCAGCACTGACCCGGAAGATGAGACGCTCTAGTAACCACGCGCTGTCTTGTTTACTGGTGCCCGGATTCTCCTCTGTCGCCAGCAAGGAGGAGGGCCGGAGCACAGAAGGCAGTCAAGTATGTTGATGGACGCCCGCCGTCGCTCCAGACCACACGCATGTAAATATTTATGCCTTGAGTCGCCGGCGTCCTGTCTTGGCGGTGGTGATATTTGAATGACCGCTTCACTCAGCCGTGCGAGGGTGCACGACGCAGTGGTGGCAATGGTGGTGGACCCAGTTGCTTGCTCGGTTGGATGGTTTGGTTGGTTCTCCTGTTAGGGCGACTTGATGTTATATCTCTTGCGGGAGGGGAGAGGAGGTAAATCCCACCAGGGCGGGGTATCGTGTACGTACCCACGGTCGATGAAGGGTGTTGGTGGTGGGGGAGATAGCTCAGCGTTCAAAACTGCTACTACGGCTTATGATAGAGGGGGATCCCCCTTCCCCCAGAGGTCGGTGACAGACGTGTAGATTGGGAAGGAGGAATTGGAGTTGGCCGTGTTTGCTAACCACGAGATAAATCATAAAATAAAACAGAAATTGTATTAGCAGATCCCGAAGATTCATCTTAGCTCACCACCGGACAGAATCCCCAAGCCAGTAAGATCCACCTCCCCTAACCTCACAAACAATCTTACCAAGATTCTTTTTAATATTGTTAGGATGTGACGTCTTGACGGTGGTTGTTGTACCGTTTAAATAATTTAGGTGTACGTCAGCGTCTCGGAGGATACTGGCTCCATTTTCAGGGTTGAATCTTAGTTTTATCGAAGTCTCCTCGATTATACAAGTGACGTACTTACGTGTACATTCTCTGGTCTGAGAGAGGAACGTGTTATGAGGCCGTCGATCTGTCTGTCTGTTTATTTTGTTTTCCTCCGGGATAGGCAACTTGCATGACCGGGGGTTTATGGTTAACAATAGGATCAGATATAATTTTTGAACGCATCATTGAAAAATCATTAATTACCTCAGCATCAATGACCTCGGATTACGTTACCTTCGTGACGTGAAGAACGCCTTGTAATGCAACCCAAAAATTTTGTTAGCCTTTCATTTTGATATTTCCGTTTGCCTCTGTTGAAATCATTTGATAAGCGACTCGTTTAAAACTTGAAACATTGAAGTGCCTATAATTACCGAACTGCGTCCAATAAAATCCTCGAGAAGCTGATAGTCACTGAGCTAGACAAAAAATTCTTTGTTATTTATGGAACCCGAAGGTTCATTACCGTGTCGACAACAGCCCCGCCCTGGTTTTTATCATAAGCAACATGAATCCAGGCATCAAGCTACACTCTGTTGACATGGTTTTTAATATTATCCTCCGAAACACCTGACGCCTGATGTGCTAATTGCCATTCGCGATCGACTGATTAGTGCTTTATTTATTTAGTGTTCTGTCTGACGACAGGTCCATATGAACAGGATCCTTCCATCCTTTTCTCGGACTGGGACCTGTTCATATACGTTCTTGGCAGATGATCCAGAAGTGGTTTGCCATTGCCTTCTTCTGTGTGTGAATGGAGTAATTGTTGGGATGCCACGGAGGAAAACCCCGTGTTGCCTAGACCACGGCCTTGCCCAACACAAGTTATAAATTCGGGCACCGCCGGGAATCGAACCCGAGACCCCAGGATTACAAGGCCAGCGTTCTAACCGCTAGACCACCGTGGCTATGATTAGTGCTTATGAACGATAAAATTTGCAGTGTCATTAAATGTTGAATGGGACACGAAAACTGTCTTCCGAAACGTCGGTTTGTGCATTCTGTGCAGAACTTTGCGGGCCCCTGAGACGTGCCTGATGCCTGCCGTTCATCTTCACGTACGTAATGAATATCCGGGATCTTATTATAGCGTTAACTTAGTTTCGTGATCAGCCGAAGACGTCAGTGATATTTTCTGAAATAAGTTAAGACGCCAGATCAATTTAAAGCTCCAGTGCAGTTTCGCCGACGAGGCGCGACTTCACCGCACGTGCCGTCTGACTGAAGCCGCTTCCCTCCCTGGTGACTGGGCGGTGCCAAGATAATTAGCAGCGGCTCAGTGCGGTTCCGAGCAGACTTATTGGCTCTCTGGGGGAAGCCATTGTTGACGGGAGGCGACGGGAGCGCCACGACGTCGCTGGGCGCCAGACGTCAGAGCATCGCCATGACTGCGGCCACAATGGAGTTTCGTTTCAGGTATGTCTATATTTGGTAACAAACAAAAGCCAATTTTGGGGGTTTCGCGATTTGAAAAAGGGAGATATTTTATGGGTTTGAGGGGGAAATCAGCTGTGTTCAGGCTCCGGACATGTTGGAGGAAGCAGCCATCTTCCGGTTGGTTCAATAAAATAAGACGGCAGACTTAAATGTTTGCTTAAATTTAAGCTCCCTTACTGTGAACGTCGGTGGTAATTAGCGCTGATTGTAAACTTTCTTGCGTCAGTTGATTGAGGCGCTAAAATATTTTTTTATTTGCAGATTAGGCTACGTATATATATACACATTTTTTAAGCATGTGTTCATCGACCGGTGGTCCGCGGTCCACGTCTTATTTATTCCTGCCCCTAAATTGTATTTAACACCACAACTTAAAATATTACAAAGTTATTTTACAACTGATTACTCTGTCTTAATTATTTATATATTTGTCATTTTTGGGCGTGTACAATTTTGGTAGAACCCCAATACTTGATGGCGTCAGCCTAATTTATGTAGGCCTGTGTCGGTTTGTAAACTCACGTGTAGGCCCCAGACTGTTTCTTTTAAATAGTCTAATAATGATTTAAATCGTTTACCATTTTCAATTATCATATAAAGCACGTAGGATGTACAGGCCTAAGGCCTAACTAAATATATCTATGGAATTTCAACAGCTATAAGCCTATTAAAAAATCAGGCCTATTGTTTAAGGTGATGATTGATTGATTGATTTATTGATATTATGCTCCGAATTTCGTGTAAAGAGGTAGACAGTTTTAAACTTGCCGTGTTTTTGTTTTCGCGTAGGCCTAATTATGTTGCGGAGAACGACGTTAAACACTTCGGTGTCTGGATTCCGGTTCACGGTACTTGGTCCTATTTAACACGCAGCAAAATGTCTTAATGAGTTTTACTGAATAAAACGTGACTTGAACGAGGTTTTCACGTGAAACTTTTGTGTTCTACTGTGAAAAGAGTTTGTTTTGAATGCCCAAATTTACACCGTTCAAATAATTATACTAAAATATCGCACAAACATGTTGGCCATGTAAAGTCATTAAAACGCCCGGTTATTTGAAATGCTTTGTCACTGAGAAAAAGACCCAGTCAAATTTTTACTTCTCAGGTCAAATAAGAGCTTAATTGATGTAGAAACATTTCCGCGGACAGCCAAGATAATTGGTAAAGCTTGACAATTGCCTGTCTCTTCACAGATGACGTAAAAATCGCGTATAATTAAAAATCATGAGATTCTATGAAATCATCACTTTTACTGCCTGAGACGGATTTCACATTCCATTTTTGTGTTCGCTAGTCCTTCTGCGTCGAATCCATTTGACTTACGTGTGGTAGGATCACTGAAATACCTCCACAGAAATTCCTTTGTTACGTCCCGACTTCAGGACCCCCTCAGCACGTTTTTGGTCACCCAATTTCAATTCCAATTATGAAATCATTCAGACTATTAGAAATTACCTTCACCGGTTATGCATCTTCAGTGATTGGCAGAATGGAAAATTGTCATTAACATTACCGTAAAATTTATACGGATGGATGCAGAAAGAACTTTCACTTCTCAATTATATTGAATTTTGTGAGTTTTTTTTTTCAGAAGCTGGTTTCCAATATTACCAGTAGCCAGGTTTTGAAACTCACCGCTTATCAGTCGTGGTGATAATAAAATCAAATTAGCCTATAACTTACCTTGTGCTGTCCCCCGACTTTCTAAATGTAGACTAACCTGCGGTACCAATGCTTTAACCCATCATAAGGTTTCTACCCACACAGGTGGATACACACCCATTCAAAGGTGGGAATCGAACCCATGATTTCAATGCTGAAGACTTCGTTAGTGTTCGTAGTGGGGTGGACCAACTGAGCGACTATTAGCTTGTCGGGAAACATTCAGGTCCTCGTAGTAAATCATCTGTTTTTCTTTTTTAAAGACCATTTAAGTTATTTGTAACATCCAACTTTACCGTGAAGGCACTTTGAAATATTCAAGGATGCCGACTTTATGAACACATCCGTCGTGCCACGTTTAATATCAGACTCTCATCAACTTCACTAAATCTGATAAAACGGATAAGAAATGACGTGACCAAACAAGAAAAGTAGATTTAACGCACGGGCCACTGAAATTGACTATGAAATCAGCTCAGATCCAGAAAACGACTTCTGAAGGGATAAGAATGAGCTTATTGTGATTCTAATCTGAGCTGCACAGTCTGCGTGGTTATGACGTCTGGATTGTCATGGATATGACACCCTCTCCCACCCCCACTGCCGGCCGCGACTTTCAACATGGCTTGATCGGAGGACATGTGTACTGCTTTAAGGCTAACTAACGCCTTGCAAGATAATTGCAGGCTTGTTAGTTAGTGGCTTACCAATCCGCACTGCAATAGGGTAATAGCCTATGACACGATAGGCTTTACACTGAACTATTGACTGACTCGTTAAATAAACAAACAAATAAGTCTATTAGTACCGAATTAAGATAAGGGATATTATTTTTATGTCAGGAGATCATGGATGGGGTCTAGACCCACACATGGAGGGCAAATGCCTTCAGAAAAGAAAACCTCTCACACTCCTGAGTTACAATTGGTAAAATCATTAACTACGGACTTGACGGTCAGGGTTCGATTCCCGTTAGGGGCTTTTCTGTTAGTGAGGATGTCTCTGGGGACACACAGCCTCTTGAGGGCAGAAAGAAATGGTTGTGGCTACTGTCGTACCTGAGCATGTCCTTACAAAACAACAATTAATTCTGTTTACTGGTGTCAAAGGGCCACAGGATGAAACATTCATTGTGTTCGCACAGAAACACTTGTTTGCTCTTTGCTGGAGACTGTACCTGCAGTAACCTAACATCACCTCTATTCTTCATCCGTTTTGTAAACACATTTCTAATTTTCCACTTTTCCTTCGGAAACATGTAACATTTGTGGTTCTTCACTACTCTCAAAATGTGAAGTCTGGTCTCGGATTGTGACGATTACCAGCGCTTTAGAGGAAAATTTCAGGGTCTGTAACCCAAAAGACACGTGTCCTTAATGTCCTAAAACAATGCTTAAGCACAGGAGAGTTTTAAAATTTAAGTAGTCTATTATTCATGCCCTCTGTTACGCTGTAGGCTTCCAACCATTTCAAATGTTCATGCTGAGGTCAGCCTAAGATGTCTGGCATTCTTCAGCTGTTGATCGAAGAGACGTAAGAAATATTTAAGAGAAGTTGGTGTGGCTTCTTCCCCGCATTTATTAGAGCAAATAAAGAAGAATTACCTTTAGAATACTCCGTTCCGTTGCCTACTTCGGTAACCAAGAACCTTGAAATTGAAATCAATCGCGTTACCATGGAGTTGGCCTATGTCCGCTTGACAGAAATACAGAGTGCTCCAGCGCCGACCGTTCCCTTGTAGTCGC
>NW_019059631.1:427822-485164 GCF_000696155.1 Zootermopsis nevadensis
TTGCTCAAAGCGCACAGATAATCCCACAATGTCCAGGCTATGTCCATCCGTCCGCTTATTTCATCTGAAAAATTTTTCTATTTCAAAGAAATTTGAATCTTATCGGTAACTGCTACTACATCGAATAACAAATTTGTACCTGACGTAAAATGTTTGTACACGTCTTATTGACGTAAACAGCTAACATTATAAACGTTTTCGGAGCAGTAAATATATAGTCCTGACGACATATCAGCCATGAGGAGAAACACATTTTGAACAAACTTATTTATACAGCAATTTATATAGTTTATTTGTACCTCGAACCTAACTGTGGATTGTCGCTAGGATTTCTTTCCTGAGTTTTGGCTGGCTTTTGTGTTTGTGGTGCTGAACATTCGGATTCCACCGATCCAATATTTAGAGCAATTTAAGAAGACAGTGACTATCACCCAGGCTGGTAAAATGAGAAGACTTCTAGCCTCGTCCGTTGAGTCTGTAGGTAGGACGAAACGTCCAAGTTTGCTTTCATGTTTTCGCCCAACAAATTTCCTGACCTCCCTTCTTCTTATTCATTGTTATTTCCGCCTCTCTGTTTCTCTGTCGTAGACAATCTCGACCAATCTGGGAAGGGGGGAGAGGGGGTTATATCTGGAATAGTCTGTCCCGATCTGTCGCGCCCGTGATGTAAGAGCGGGATCCCGAGGGAGGTTCTGCAGAAGGGGACGTAAGATTGGAAGCTGTGTCGATGGATTTGTATTTGTTAAAGACGGACGGACAGACTGCAGATTCAGCTGTCCGCTAATTGAATGTGCCACTCTCCTGTTCAGTCTAACTGTAAGTGATATCATATTATTAAGATAACGAAGGAGGATCATTTTGCGACGCAGATTGTACATTTTAGAACTTCAATTCCTTATAATTCATCGTATTTTAGAATGAATTCTATATAAATTTTGGACTGAACAAAGAATTAAAGCAACTCTTGGTTTTTAATGCTAATGCAGCGACATCGCAGAGACTACGAACCTGAAGATGGCAGCACACGACCGAAACAAGTAGTTCGATAAACACTTAGAATGTGGTAAACAGTGTGTGTGTGAAGATAATTACACGAATATAAAGTTGGTATCCGCGGAAAGCCGTGTCCTTGCGAGTTATTCCATGTGTGGGTGAATAAGGGTGGTCTTGAAGCCAAGACTTTAGCAGTGCCTGTGACTCGCCGTACACTCGTAGTGTACGTGTTTCTGAACACTGAATAATCAGTGTATTTTGGAAGTGTTTGCCTCACATCGTAAAACCTAGTCCGCATTCCTTCCGGGTTGACTCTAAATTGTGTTGGAAACACAGAAGTATTGAGCTTCTACTTCCTTACGTACTTCCGGTTGGAGCAGAGCGCATGCCTCTTGAGGACCCTGTCTGTCTGTCTGTCTGTCTGTCTGTCTGTGGCTTGTGCGCGATTATTCCAAATCCTTTGTAGGAGAATTCTGCCCAAGGCATCAAAACTCCATCTCCCTACCCCTCCTCATTGTGAGCAAAATTCCCGTTCGTCTCCGATTTCTCTCAACGACGCGCGACGTTTCCACAATTTATGACCATTCTTCTTTACATAACAAATTTCTGGCAGATCCTCTCTACGAGTCAAGTCCAGGGTTCTTGACTGCCAAGACTCTTACGATCAGGCCTGTAAGACGGCAACCCCCCCCCCCCCCTTAGTTGTGAGAGACGCGGCGTCTACCTCACGATCCAGCGCACACTTTGTCATCACAGCAGTGGACTGTATATACAAATAAATACTTTTCGGTATGTCGGCCTCACAGACTTTTAGTCGCTGTGTTGAGAACGAATTCGTCGACAGTCGTGAAACATTAATGGCGCTCACAAAACTTGAACCTACAAATAAACCACTACTCAGAATTCGCGAGCAGGCAGCGGTCCGCGGACCACGTGATATGAACTCTGACTTTCTATTGTTTGTTTCCCTTCTTAATTCATTTCGCAAGTGAAAGTGGTCTTCAAATCAACATAACATGCATGTAAATCATTTTATGAACCACCTCACTCCACCCCTCTTCACCCTCTGTGAATAACTCCACTCGATAACAAACCTCTTCTCTTGTATTGCAAATATTGGATGCTGTGGGAGGGGTAGGAGGGGTGGATTTTCTGCTACCCTCTCGCGTCTTGACGATGGTGAATACGTCATAGAGAGCAAACATCGCATAAAAGAACACAAACGCGGGTCACCACACAGCGAGCGAGTGGCAGAACGGGAGGGAGGGAGGGGGTGATGACAGACTGTACCTTGGCCCCCATCATCGCGCCCTTGTGTGCCACGTACGATGAAGCTAAGGGTGAGAGCTTTGGCGGTAGACCCCATGACGATAAACACAGACCCAATGCGATCGTGGTAATTGCGTTCTTCATAAACGATTGTTCAAGTGTCTCAGTAATTGAAAGTTGCTGCTCCCATTAGGGAGCTCCTAAATTTGCGGTATCCTATTTCCCTGTCTGTCTGAGTAAGCTCTTCCAATTAGTGACATTTGTTGAGTCTTGACTGAGCGATTAGAGAAATTAAAAATGCGTACAAAATTTTATAGGACAACCTTAAAGGAAAATGCCAATTGGAAGAACTGGGCGTAGATGTAATTATAATATTAAAATGTATCTTAAGTACAAATGATGAGAAAAACATAGGACTGTGACGGGTTGTTGTGAGTGAGATGAGGATAGTAACTTCTCGACCAGCTGAGGGACTGTCAGGTTCTCAAGGGCCCAGTTTCGTAGAGCCAATTGCATAGAAGACGCAGTGAACGGGCCGACTCGAATACAGGACCCGTAGGTTGAAGGAACGGCAGTGTAATGTGGATTCCGCGGCGCTGAACAGACAGCCTTGTCAGTCGGAGGCCCGGTAATTGAAAACACTCGTCAGGACAGCAAAAAGACCCCTTGTCGTGTCGGATTACCGGCGTCTCATATTTCGGCCCTCATTAGCATGTCTTTCACAGTTACCACGCGGCGCCAAATACTTCAGGGGCACAAACCCCTGACCCTTACTTACAGCGCGATTAATAAAAAAAACATTTATGTTACATAAAGCTCGTACTTGTGAGAGAGAAATGTAGACCTATAAAAAAAATATTGGTCAGGAAACGAGAAGGAAAAGAGCAAGTTGATAGACCAAGGCGTGGTTGGAGCGCATCTTACATAAACGGGGGTGTGAAGACTCGGAATGGATTCGTCCAGCTCAGAGGCTCCACTGATGGAGTCTTGCGAGCACAATAATAAAACTCGTGAATTGAATTTGTTGACTGGATGAGTGACTATTGTCTTCTAAAACAGAAATCTGCTCAACCGAGTTTTCAACCCTAAAAAGAAATAGTTGTGTCTATATTTAACACACGATTTAATATTCAGTAACTGATCTTTTGGTTGACAGATTGTCTCTCCGTGTTTCGTTTGATGTTCAAAATAAACAGCGATCATTTCCTTAAACAGCGTTAAACATTTGATCTTCGTAATGGTGAAGTGCGGTGTTTTCTTTGCGGTAAGGACTGGATTCTTAAATAGCGTTTGTGTGAACTTTGGGATTCAAAGAGTCAAAGTACGAATATTAGTTTTGTCATAGTCTACTGGTTGATTCCATGACAAGACAAATATTATGTTGCGTTGTGTCTGATGTTGGCTAGAATTCATTTGATATGAACGACGTTTCGGTAATCGCTATTCTGTTCCCGTCTTAAAATGACTTGTTATTGTCATTATTTTTTTTTTAAATTTTGGTGACGACAGTTAGAATTCTCTTTCCAGCAACGCTTATGACACACAGGAAAATGACCCAGTGTTATTTTCCCAGACGATACAAAAGCTGGTGACATTCCGCTCCAAAATACGGTCTGTTTCGGCATCTTTTGGGTCACAGACCAGACATCGCATTGAAGAAGAGGCCTAGATTCATTGTGGAAGAGATTAAAAGGATACATGGAGTAAAAAGAGAAAAAAAATACGTAGCTACACACTCAGAGAAACGGCCTGTACCCCGGATAAGTGAAAAGATAAGTTCCAAAGCTTATCGAACTTGGTAGGAGCGTCAGCTGCTGCAACAGGCCACCAGGCGAGTCCTGGAGTACGTACCAGCTCCAATCGAGTCTTCCTTGCGGACGGAGTAGTATTTTGGATCGGGAGAACGAAGTTCTGTTGATACTGAGTACGAAGTGGGGGTGGGGGGTGGGGGGAGAATGTTTCCTCATCCCCTGCTCGGTGGCACAGATCTTGCTCGCAGGATGCGAAGTGCTGTGTTGTGTTCATTTCAGTAGTAAATAAAGTATCGTCACAAATGCTCGTATCTTTACGCTACTGAAATTTCATCAAATGTTGGAAAATGACGGTCGACCCGAACAAACTGATATTATTTATTTGTAGTTTATTTAAGACACTTTTTCAGTGGCTCAGTAGGCTGACAATGAACAACGAATTATAAAGTATGTGGAAGGAAGCGGTCGTGGCCTAATTTAAGGTGCTCTCCTCCCGGTATTTGCAAGGAGGGAGTGAGGAAAACGACATTGCAGTACATTAGAGTGGCATGGTGGTCTCTGGTTTTGTTTGTCGGCTCCTTCCTAGCTTCTTTCCAAAAAATTAGTTTGTTTCCAGAAACTTAGGTGCGCGTGGGTGGGCAGACAAAATTTCGCCTTTTCTTTAAATAACTAACCTGCAGTCTTCCTCATGAGCAAAACTTCACATTCTGTTAAGCTAACGCCAGAGTACGTCCTCAGTCATGACTTAAGTTATACCTGAAAATAACCCTTTCGATGCTGAATTTAGTTTGAAGAAGAGACACTTTTATGTTCCTCACATCAGAGGCTGTCATTAGGGTGATGAAATCAAGTACGAATGGATGAGAAATTCGTGGCAGACGAAAACTCGAAAGGATTCCACTTGCGATAAATAAGAGTAGATTGGAGGATAATATTAAAATAGATCTTTATTATATATAGAGTGTCAGGGTGTGTGGATGGGATTCATCTGGCTCTGCCGACTCTTGTGAGCGCGTTAGTTAACTATTAACAACGCCCATCAATTTCAACTTTTCAAGAAGGAAGTTAATAAAAAAGATGGCTGTCTTCTGTGATATCGCTCTGGGTAGTCTGGTAGAAGTTTACCGACATTTCAGAGGTCCTTGCTGCCTCCATCATCAGGGCGATGAGTGCTTAAAGAAACATCTAGAAGGAAAGGTAGTCTGTAGACAGTTAACGCGATGGATCAGAGTCTTTGGTGAAGCTGGCAGTAGCTCAGCTTGCCGAGACATCCTCCGCAGTTTATAGAACCCGAAGTTTCACCGCCGTAATTGCAAGATCCCACTATCCCACACCGTCACATATAATTTGTTTAAGATCAATTTTAATATTATCCCTCTATCTAAGCCTAAGTTTCCCAAGTTATCTGTTCCTTGAGGTTTCCCAACAAAATTTCTTACGTATTTCTCATGTCCCGCATGTGTTCCCACCTCTTGCTTTCGGATCTGTTCACTCCAATCATATTTTATGATGAATTCAAATTACGAAGCATTTAATTATGCAGTTGTCTGTACTTTCACGATGGAGAATATTTTTCGGTGCATCCGAACGAGCACTGAAGTGCTCCCCAGTGTCTTTGACCGCCTGTTGAGACCTTGTGGTTCGTTGTGACCTGCATCTGCGCCTATTGGTCTGCTAATACCCTTGTCGGCAAGACCAAAATAATTTGGAGTTGCATTATCGTCCGACTGTCGTCCTGTTCACAGGTAGACGAATGGAGGGGCCATTCATCAACAAAAGAGAGATTTTCTCCTGGAAAGCAACACTTGCCATTCACTCTCAAAGAATTCTCTGAGGATTTTCGGAATGGATACCTTATAAAAGGAGCTTACTCGTTTTAACAGACTGAAACTTCAACAGGCTAGTTGAAATTTCACGGTTTTATTAACTGTCATAACTGCGATCGTGTGAATAAAATACCAAATGTAATCGAAGTGTTTCCTTCCCTATTAAATCTCGGAATGAAATAATGCCGGCACCAGATTCAACTAGGTGATTTCAGATAACATATATTATTATAAGAAAATCAAAAAATTCCCCAAAATTAAACAAGACGCCGTGAAAATATTTGTAATAAGTAAGGTCTTACTTTAAATAAGACCTCAGAGGAATTTGGACACTCTACGTTTCGTAATCGTCCTGTCTTGTAATTAAAGCTATCCCACTACACGCCATGTAGGCGCTCAGGGGGGGGGGACATTCTCAGCCTCTGCACTAGATGGGGCGTCACGCTCCGGCCGCTCTTTGCCCCCCCGGGGGGAAAGGACCCCTGTACCCATTGGATAGGAGGCTGGGGGGGGCCCAGAGGCGGGCCGGGCGGGCTAGATGAAAAGTCCTTTGCCCCCGTCGGGGATCGAACCCCGATCGTTCAGCCCGTTGCCAGTGACTATACTGACTGAGTTACACGTCTCTCATTGTCTTGTAAGAAAAAGGTATTTTTCGTCGAAATGAAAAAGCGTGTCTGTCGTCAGAAATACTTTCCGTACAAAAGGTACACTTGTTTGTACCTGGACCAAGAAAAGGGACAAATTACGTCCCAAGTTGTGGTGACTTCAGCGCAGGTACCTCCTGCCCCTTCCCTTGTTGAGGGCGGCGAGGGGGGGGGAGGCTGATCTGTGTGTCAACTACCCTACCTGCTGCTTGACGGGACAGCATCCTGACAGGTTCTCCGGCTCGAAGACTGGACGGTGACAGCCGCCAAGAGCCAACAACGACCAACCGTTTGAAACTGGATGCGTCCCAGCTCGACCCATGGACGACGACAAAAAGAAAAGAGAGAAAAACCCCGCAAACAACGGGCCGGAGTTGGCCAGCTCCCAATCTCCAGCACGGCGCTTGAATTAACGACTTTGAAAAGCGAATTTCTGTTCCACAGGGGTTGTATCTCGTATCAGTGTTCTGAACGCACCTTTAACAAAACTTCATGCACAATGTATGCAGTATCAGATCGAACCCCGGTCGTCCAGCCCGTAGCCAGTCACTAAACTGACCGATCTATTATTCTATTATTTCTGTATATCTTTAAATTCAGGTTCTAAAAGCGAATTAAAAGTCCGTAGACAAATTTAAGTTTTCCACGAAAATCTGCGAGCATTATCCTGTTACTTCCCCTCTCATGCCTCAGTCTCTGGCCACATTTAGATCTGCGATATTTTCTATCCTAAATATTTATGGGTGCATATTTTACTTTCCATGACTTCCGGTCTTTTGGTAACATAATATAAAAATGTCGCCATGAATCTGTTCAGGAAACACGGAGATACACTTCCTAATCCTGAAAAATATTACCGATTAGTTTACGTGACAATAGATCTACAAAAAAAAAAACACCTGGAACGTAATGTAACACTCAGTTATGAAGCTCCTGATTCATGCTGGCAGCTACAAGACCTAATGTTTTGATCTCAGGCTAGAAGTTAGTGTGCGTTTTACGCTTTGAACTTAACCACCGACCTTTATACACTGGGAAAATTAGGTATGCGTGGAGCTACTCCTCCATTCCTCTCACGCCTTCATGGCGTAGTGCCCAATTAGGAACAGAAGTATCTCTGCCTTCTACATTAACGTTTCCCCTTGGACACCTGACAGACGACGCGGCAAAGGAACGGCAGTACGCACATTTCGAGCGAGCCACTTCAGACCCCGTAGATTTGATACGCTGATCCACAGCACCGACGTGTGTTGGGAACGTCTTCCTTTACTCCTCGGTGTAGGCAGTTTGACAAATAAGGGGCCACGCCTCTCCAACCAAACTGACACTAGATGCGAAATTCAAAGCAGATAAAATTGACTCTGGCTGATTTTAAATCAAACAACTGCTTGTTCTCTGCGAACGAAGCCTGAAGAAACCTGTGTCCATTAGAATACCGCTGACAGTTCTGTTTGTATTAAAACAGTGAATCTGAGGCCGCTATACTATTTACAAATTATAATTTATTTATTCAATAATTTTTTATCCCATCCTCAGTACTTGTTAATGGTGAGAGACGTAGCATTGCTTCAACATGTTTTTAATATTATACATGTATCGTCCTCATGCGTGTTACACGTAGCGCCCATCTTATCCTCCTTGAATTGATCGTCCTAATAATATTTGGTGAATAGTACAAACTATTAAGCTCGTCATTTTGCAGATCACATTATCGCAATTAAATTTAAATTATCTCCTCAGAGCCGTGTTCTCAGACGCCTTCGAACTATGTTGTTTCATTTGGGAGACAGACAAATTTCGAAACCCGTTCACCACGAAATAAGCAAAATGATAGTCCGTTTTAATGTTCACGTTTTCGGATAGAAGATCGAAATGAATTTGTGTAACGATCTGTCAGCTGCTTCCTTGGTCCAGCCCGCCCACTGGGTCAGAGACTCGTCCATCTGAACCTCATTACGTTGCAAGTTCTGGGAACTCAACACAGAGGATTACTGTGGCCGGAGCTGACGTCAGCAACTCACGCTGACCAACAGCCAGAAGTCTGTTTCTCATTTGGTTCCTACACACACTGGGAGGTCCGGCTCCACCAGAAAATGTAAATACCTCACTCTAAGACGCGCGTAACGCCATATCTGCTGAGAATTATGAACTTTGCCCTTCAAATACAAGAAAACACAAACGCCGCTCCATGAAAAGCGAATAAGAACCCTACAAATTCTTAACCTCGACAGCATGTAGCAGTAAGCCAGTTTCAGGCTTCGTCCATTTTAACATCCTTTGTCCTTTAACTAGGGGCCGGATGGGCCCCACAGCCGGCTCTAACACGGTTTTGAACGGAACAAACCCACCCCCACAGAGGAGATAAGGTAAGATCAGGGCAGCTTCCTTCCAAATCCTTTCCAGTTAATAAATCACAACTTCCGTGTCATTTGACGATAGAAATGCATCCACCGATCATGGCCGCTGACCTTGTAGGAAGTGCCCAGTATGCGGACCACTCAATGAAGGAAGGAAGGAGTTTCCGTCGGTCAGTACAGTCTGTGTCTGTGCAGCGGTGTAGAAGCCTGATAATTGTTGTCTTGTGACAACATGGCACCTGTTCGTTGGGTTAGGTTAGGTTAGTTTGTTAGATTAGGTAACGTGTTGAAAATCTTTGTCACGTTTTGACACTTATGCCCACAATTCATCACGCCGTTACAGTACGTCACGCTTTGTCACGCTGAGACACACTTCAAATTTTCATCGTATTTTATCACTTATGGTGACTTCTCGTCACTCTTTCAAAGGAGGTCACGGCTAATCACGCTTTGTCACTAATATACGTAATATATATATAAAATTGAAGACATTGGAGTGGACAGTGATGAATCGAGTGGTATTTCAGAAAGCGATGGTCTGTGAGGATTGGAAGAATTGGAAGATGAAATTATCAAATATTCTCTGCAGTGTTAATTTTCTAGTGATGTGTAGTTTAGTGAAATCGACGTTCCTGTGTTACATGCCGTGGTGATATTTTATTTGGAGTGTACTGTACGCGGCCTGCTGTCATCCTTTCCAGCAGACTTCTGGTAAGTGATTCGCTCTGAGGTTCCAGTTCACAAAGTTCAGCGGCCAAAAACGCTGGAAGGCATTGTACATAGCTAACCAGTGTAGCTGAAACATCATTGTAAAATGGCCCGTGACATTTAAAGGTAGCTTAATTTTAAATGAGATTTGAGGTACGCGTTTGTCTAACTTCTGTTACCAACCGCATTTTTCGGCAGAACCACGAAGTGTGACGCTTTCGGATTAAGGACGTGACGTGTGTCAATGTAATCCTTACATTTACAGCTTTTACCAGGTCTACCAACCGAGCACGAGTCATGATTTTTGTTATAAGTAGCAAAAACGTAAAGTTCGCTAAGTCGTCATATGTCACTTTTGCGCGCGGTAAATTACTTCACTGCATTGTGCCACAACCACTGTAAGTGTGTAATGGTTCTTTGACGATGGTGTATCAAGTATTCGAGTTTAGAATACTCTTATACGATGCTGTAAGGTACAGGACATGTACGAAGAAGGATGGAGAAAATGGTCGTGGACTATTTAAATGCAGGAACTTTCGTTTCTTTCCAGTGGACACAAGATGCAGGTGGGTGGTCCACGTAATGTTGGACCTGTCTCATCCCTGGGGAAACCCCCGGTTTCTTTGTATTGAAAGCTGGTTGGGGCCCCAGAGTCGATCTGGACGTTAGCGAAGAGAAAAATTGCTGAAGTTTCTGGTTCATTCCCATGGTTACGAGGTCTACCAGTGTCTCGTCTTCTTTCTCGCGTGTTTTCGATCAACTGGATTTTGAGATCTGTTCTGGAAGCTGAATGCGTAATAATTTAACATTAATAATAAATAATAAAAAATAATTATAAAGTACTATTAAATTCATAGCCTACGTATTGTGTAATTGTAGGGCGCTCGACTCTCTGAGGAATCCCATGATAGTGGTCGCAGACATTGATGATGCGACTGGATAAAGAATGTCGGGCCTGGGAATCAAACGGTGGTATCAGTCGCCGAGTTTGAAGCACCTCATCTGCTACATGATCGCGTTCTCACTGCTTCCTTGATTTTATTGTCGGAAGGAAAAACCTGATGAGTTAATGGTGTTGATGAATGGCATTCTTACACAACAGAGACGAACCCTGGTGCTGATATCATTGAAATTAGTTCGGGACCGGAGAAACGAGCTTTAATTAATTCCAGTACACACGCAGACGGTCGGCAAGTCGCTACAAAGCTGGGCCTCGGGCTAAGAAATGGGCGCGTTCCCATAGAACACACAGCGACATTTCAGAAAACATCGACCCGCGGTAATTCTTGAACGCTTGTCCGTGATAAGAACACGTTTATCTTTTCACAAGTCACATCTGTGAGTCTGTACATTCTTTATCACTCACTGCAAAGTAAATTTTTCAAGGGGTTTCAGATGACGAAGTTTATAGCAACTATGCGCCGCTGATAACCGACAATGGGAGGTGTTCCAACGTTGATTTAGGAAGATGCTAACGTGACTTTATATTCAAAAGAAAGCATTTTTTTGGGAATATCTGCACCTATGACAGACGGAGAAAATTTCGTAATTAGGAACTTCATAATTGAATTCATCAGATATTTTTACTGTGATCTAATCAAGGAGAATGAGGTCGGAAATGCTTATTAATTTTCAGTCAAGAACGTGAAGGTGAGAAATAATCTTGAAGACCTAAGTGTAGATGGAAAAATAATATTAATATGGAACGTAGAGAAACACGGTGTGAATATGCGAACTCAATCCAATTGACACGGTGATAAATTTGTGGCATATTCTTATTATGACGGCGAACGTTCGGGTTGCATAAATGGTGGGGGATATTTTGAGTAACTGAGCGTTCTGTCAACTTGTTAATAAGGACTCTGCTCCACGAAGTTGGCTAAAACTAATCTCACGTTAGATGTCTATGAATTAAGCCAAATTATTTTCATTCTATTTCGTTAAATATTTTCTGTGTCGAAAAATGTTTGAAGTGGAATTTTCTATATTAATCATATATCTGGACTCGCATGTCTACCTTTCATTACCGATACGTAAATTCGTTTCTGTGTGTGGGGGCGAGGGGGCGCATGTTAGCAACCCTGGCAGTAAGCTAACAACTGAGCCCGTGGACAGAAGCAGATACGCTACCTGTGAACTACCCGCCCGCTCCCTAGGGGCGGCAATTGCTACTCAATGTATCGTGCACCGTCATTCAAGCTACTGAATACAATTATTACATTCATGTTCAGGGCTGACCAATTCCTCTGTCTTATCACACTTAAAGGAAATTGTTTCTGATACTTGTAACTTAACTTTTAATTGCTTTTAGCTTGAGGAAACATCGTTCCTAGTTCTATGACTATGCTAACTTTTTTACTTTTTTTTAAAAGGAAGCCACAGCTAGAATTTATTTACTTCACCGGATGAATTAGGAGAAATATTTGTGAAATAACAGATCCCGATGTGCTGACTGGACATTCACGTTTAAGAATCATAAGATCTTTGATTAGCTGTGCGGCTGTCAGTATCATCATAAGGACTTTGCACCACTGTGATAGTTGCAGGCAGTTTTAGGAGTGTGTGGACGAGCACTCGTGTCTTGTAAAACTTGAGGGGGGTCTTTATACGTGTGTTTGAGGTGGATGGGCCCTCGAGCCTTACACCGCCAACATTAGTTTACCCCTCGTGCGCCTGCGTGGGACAGAATTATGTGCCGGTGTGGGCTTCTAGTCATTTTTCATCTCCTGTGGCCAGTCACATTAGTAAGAAGTGTATATACACGCCACTTTCTTTTGAGCAAGCCGATTTCTTTCAGTTATGCTGCAGACGGTAGCTGACTGAGGGCTTCTTGCGGCTTTGAGCAATGGAAATTAAGAAAATCAAGCCTTCCTTTCAACAGTAGCTTAATTACTTTATTTCTTCCTGTTACAGGTTCTTTGAGCTAAGATGGCATCTGAAGTGTAACGCAGTTCTTCAACAAGAACAAATATGAAGTCGGTGTTTTTGGTGTCAAGGTCATGTGAACTTGAATAGAAACCAACGTTTCGAGGGAACATACTGCATCCATCTTCAAGGCTCAAGATGGAGGGACGAGAGCACAGAAGTCTAACATCGACAAACTCTCTCCGTGAGAAACTTCAGATTTTGTTCAGTGAAAGCTGAACATTTCCTTGTTTGCATATCTTCAGATTACTGTCGTGACTACTCTTCTGTTTAAAGCCGGACGTATCCATGGTATGTGATAAGTTTGTGTCTAGCCTTCGAGTTAGGATAAATCATAAGAAATCTTTCGAAAATGTTGCAGATTTTTAAGTACTTGGAAATGAGAGTAAGAAATCAGAATTAAGCCTCCATTTATGAGAGTAAGATCACGGAGCAACACAGGCCTAACTCGTACGAAGACATTTGAAAGTGTTTATTTAGCATAACCGCGGGTAGCCTACTCCCTGCATCTGATCGAGACAGGTATGGAAAGCAGTTCTCATAGGGAAGCCTTTTGGAAAATAGCGAGTTGTGAAACCAAGAAGATGACGACGGGATAACATTAATGATCATTTATCTTGGGCACATAGAACATGAGGATGCAACGTAGACAGAGATGCTTCAGCTCGTATTCAGTTGCGGGATTCTATTTTTGTTCACAGCCGATTTTGAATTTCAAATAGTCTTTTCAAAACTGTTCACATTTTTTACTTTTCTTTATCAACCACAGCGTTTATTCATGAGACAGATAAATCCGTGTGCTTTTCAATGTAATAAAAATAAATTAATTAACAGTTGACCTCCATGCATTAGTCAATACTTAAAACAGTTTTTGCCACGCCATCCGATAAAAAATATAAAAGGACACTTGTCCCCTTTTCGCATCGAGATCTTCCAATGTCCTTGCTGTCAGACGTTGTGGAATGGAATCGAACCCGGCCTCCAGAGTTGATCTGCTTCTAATTCGCTTTGTTTTACTCTTGTGCGTCGGAAATCATCTGTCTGTGCCTTCATTTAAGCACAAATTAAGGCTCGCCTTCCCTGGCTGGGTACGATGAACAATTGATACTGATCGCCCGGGTGTGTGCCGATGTGTCTCCGGCCGATGACAGATGTCACCAGGTGGAACTCAGACCACCCAACTATACGATAAGACGCGGTGATCCATCTTGCGGTGCCTTCCTCAACAGCATTGAACATTGCCAATCAGACCGGATCGCCAAGCAAAACGTCCATTTGCTTACTTGAACAGCGTGTCTGAAGGTTTACAGATACCACAACCTACTTGAACATTACTTTAATAATTTTCTCTGCTCGTAAACTTTTACTTAAATTCAATGTATGTATGGAAGAGACAGAAATAAACCAGCTGTAGTTGTTTATTTAACGACGTTTAGGGCAGCCGTAACTATATCCTACAGCGCAGAATGATTCTGTGATTGGTAATTGATTGGAAATTATATGGGAGGAAGAGGTCGTGGCCAATTTAGTGCACTATGCCGTCATTTATCTGTAGGTTCTGGTGAAAACCTCAGTGCTGATAGCCGATCTCCGGTTTAACGTCCGGACTTGCGGCGAAGCAAGGATGCTAACCACTTAACCGATAATTTCGGTCATTTGTCCTGTTCCCCCGATGATATTATGGTGAACCAATTAAGGGGGATGAGACGGGCCTATGTAAGGGCCGAACGTAACACAGTTCTGGATACGTAAGCGGTCCACACGCGGACCATGTGACTGAGTAGAAGTGAGTTCTTGTCGGCTTGTCCGAGTTGACACGCATCACATCAGGAACCTGTGGAGATTGAAGTGGAGATGCGGCCGGAGACAGCGGCTCGGGGCTCATAAAGAAGCTGTTTGGATGGAGTTTGCTTGCAGCCATCGCGGATAGCGACTGTTAAAAGCGATAGGCTGGCCCGTGCGTTCTCTTTTCATGCGGAGAAACGAAACAGAAGGAGTTTCTCTTTGAGCAGGCCCTCACCTGCCATAGTTATCCAGTGTTATTAACTGTTCAAAAGAGCACAAGAGCCCTTTGTACTGTCTGTCTCTGTCGAGGTTCAAATCCTCTCAAAAATTCCTTTAGTTTTGTCCTCTCTTCGCCGCAGAACCCCCCCCCCCCCCCCCCCCCACATTTTCTATGCAGTTAACAGAAGGTATGTTTATGTATTAAGTGCAAGCGTAATAGGAATGTCATGCCTCAATTTGGGTATGCATTTTTAATTAGTTTGTGGAAATTAGTAAGCGATCACTGATTTCATGTCCTGTGCTGTTCGCTGACGACGCTGATATTTAACGCTGTATAGACTCATCTGCTGATCTCATCGTTAAGTAAACCATAGAATTAATTTGGCGGTTGGCATGTTCACTTAATCAAATTTACAAATTTTACTTATGAATGTTTTTTTGGTCCTTAACTGTACTGTGAATCAAAAAAAACCACGCTGAGAAAAATTTTATTCAACTAACTGCATAGAGTAGAATAGGTTTTGAATCTAATAGTCACCCAGCCAATAAAGAAATTTACAAATTATAATTTTATGGAACTAGAACCTTTTTCACCGTTTTCATACGAACCAGCTAATGGACTTCATCCTCAGCCACCTGAATCCAGTCAAAACCCTGAGTTCACAATGTGTTTCTTCGAGACTAATGCAGATGTCTCTCCAAGTACGTTCTACCTTTCTTCTTTTCCGTCTAAAATTTTAGCATATTTATTTCTCATCAACCCCATCCGTGCTACATGTCCGCCCATCTCATCCCTTGATTTCATCTCACAAATGCTTCAAAAGGTAGATAAATATGTCGGCATGTTGCCTGAATGTTTTGGAGGCGTGTTTGTAAGGATGTTTTAAATCCGAGAACTGGGTTCGTCGGTTGGTTCTGATGGATGAGGCGATGAACTGGCGTCTGGAAACTTGACTTCTCCGGTAACGAGAGACAAACTGTCACCCCCCCCACCCCCCACGGTCATGATGTATCTTGTTATGCTACAATTTGAATGCATCACTGATTACTGTTACGTACGTTTTATTGCCATGTCAGTGAAATTAAGCGTGGACAGTTCGAGTATCGATACTATCGTCACATGGTGTGGGATTTATGAAGTGAGAACTTCGTTTATAAAGGTATCCTCCCAACACATTCTGACGCAGACAATAGCAGCCATGTTCCGTCTCGGTTGTTTGTTTATTTCGGACAGTTAGTTAACTCTTCCATCATTTTCATAAACACGGCTGTTAACTGGTTTATGTTCGTGTTGTCTCTCAAACAAATTACGTCACGTGGTTAAAATGTCGCCTAAATTACTTGGTGCAGGTTGTATTTGTAATCCGCTGAATATTGCACGGTACAAAATTAGCTGTGCAGGCAGAATGAAACAGTGAATTGTCACCGTAAATAATAATTATGATGCCTTTATCTTGAAACAGTATTTGCTTATTTCCGTTTTATTATTTTAAACCGCATAATTTGCGATTCTTAACTGTCACTACTCGCCAGGCCGTAGAAACTTTCGGTACAAGAAAAGATGACCGACGTTTCAGAGGTGATTTATGCCTCCATCATCAGGACGACGAGTGTTCTGAAACTTCGGCAAATGTACCAGACTGCACGGAGCAACGTCCTACCGTGAGAACCTATAGAAACCTTTAAACTTACTAACGAGTATCCTAGTTCACAAATGTGAAACTTTTGTCGCCAGTGGATACTCGGAAGCTTTTATTTTGCTCAGGTGTGGGGGGCCACATAAATCGTCTTTGGCGCTTTGCTTTGTGGAGTGGTGCAAGTTGAAATTCAATACCAAGTCTGAGGAAGAGGGCGTGGTTCTTCAGAATCAGTCATCGTTTGTTGTCTTCATTTTATGGTGACAAATGTTTTGTGTGCCTCAGGCCAATCTCCCCACAAAAGGAGCTTCAGGGGCACTCGCTCACCTCAAAATTAGGGGTGTTTAAACTCGTTTTTGTACCGGTGCCATTGGAAGAATTGTATAAGTCAGAACTTTAATTAATTTACTCATGTGATGTTTTATTTCGTGAAAATAAACAAAGTGTAATAATGTTTCCCTGTGACTCGCGGAAAGTCGTCACAAGACAGAAAACCATCTTTTGCAACATCAGACTGTACAGCACGTCCGATGCTTCGTTCGCACCCTCCATTGACCTTTTGTGTCATTACAAGGAAGCAAAATGCCTAAGAAATGCTTACACTGATCACTCTGCTATAGCTAGAGCATACAAGTCATTATTCAAAGTGTAAACGAGGGGTTTCTTTCAGACATTTGCCAAAGATGGACAGAAGGGGTGTCCAATTCTCACTGTAAAATGCCGACAGACGGGGCCGATTATCGAGGTCATCGGGAAGTGTGTCCACAGGCCGGACTGCCGGCGTTATAATTAGGCTAAAACTTTTGACGAAGTTCTTTGCTCGATTAAAATACTCCCTGAAGATGGCACCTGAACTGTTTGCCGAAACGATGGATAATTTTCGACATGTGTCGAGACTCATTCCCAAAAGCCGAAGTTGTACGTTCATTTCCAGTCGTGAAAACCTAAATACAAGAATCATATTTTTTTGTATATGCGTTTATGGGAATTCATAATGACGAGTCCTCTCCGCTTGTTTCAGTTCCAAAAAAGTACTGAACGAATTTTGACTAAATTTAGTATTAGATGTATATAATAACAGTTTTAACCCGAGTTTAATATTTGGTCATATGGGTTGATTTTGTGTCACTCAAAATATAATTTGTAAAAACCCTTTTTTTTTTCCTGTGATTTTACTGATAGTCCGGAGCATTGTCTTCCCTTGCTAATTGTCTCCACAAATCGATTTTCATCGCCGATAACTGTTGTTAGTTTCTTCTTGAAATTCCACACTTGTTAACCGTGGAATACAATGCTTTTTCAATTTGTTTATTAGTCCTAATCTTGAGAGAGTTTCCTGAAGGGTAATTACTGTTCTTGTATGCAACGAGTAGTTTTTAGGCTACTGATACACATGTTGATTCTCAAGGGTGCTCTATGAGGCCCCATTCATCCCTGGGAAAACACTCTGTAGGGTGTTATACAAGTCACACTTGCTGAATGTTCCAGAACAATTTTCGCACTTGTTCTATGAAGAGTTGGATTGTGGCGGGGATAGGGGGGTGTGAACATGGTTTCGTCCAGCTGGGGCGACGTTATAACATTCATTATTTTGTTGCCCTGAACACAAGAGAGAGAGAGAGACGTCGCCAGGCACCAACACTTGAGATCGCTTCATTCATGAGCCAGTAGTACAAAAAGTTACATGGTCCTTCGCCCTCAGTACTTCAAGTGCTTTGTAGCTACTTGGTTCATTCACAAAGTTGTAAACTTGCTCTAAGAGGCTGATCATAATGGCCCTTTGTGTTCTTCTGCTTTCTTTCTTTACCGACAGAGGGCCAATCGTCATAAAATACATTCTCAACATTCCTATTACAGAATAAAGTCTTTTGTAGCAGAAATAAGTTACCTTTCTGGCTCGGAACCTATCGGCAATGTAAAGATTCAGTGACGTGTCGTTGCTTTAGTAGGTTACAGATGGATGCCACGTTGTAACGTCGGTAATCTAGTTGTATTTGTAAACTAATCTCATATAAAATAATAATTTCGCTGCTTCCACGTTTGCCCTCAGACGATATTTGCACAGTGCCTCGTTAAACTTTTTAAAAAAAAATGATCCGGCATTTGACGAAATTCTCGAAACTTCGAGATCTATAGCAGATGCGAAAATTTACCTTCTTAACCAGATGAGTAACTATCAGCTTCCTCAGACGAGCAGTCATGGTACCAACATCAACCCTTTGACTTTTCCATCCGCCTTTGTTTCTAAGTAATGGTTTTTGCGACTGTAAAGAACGTACTGCTTATGTGAAACAAGCAAGGCCTCACACCTCCACCTGCCGATCTGATCAGCCAGCGATCGGAAACATATTAGCGCCCCCCCCCCACCCCCCGCGGTTAAAGTCATAATGCAATTTCATCGCAATTTCTCCGCTTAATGCGAACAATTTACCGGTGCGGTAAGACGCGGTGTGTTCATTACACCAGCGGACGTTTTTTAAACAAACAATTTACCTGCTGCTTTTCTAATTGAAAATCCGACGCGCGCGGTTTCCCATATGCACGGGCGATTAGCCAGCCGCTGTCATCCTCACTCGACCCAGCACGTGTCAGGATTCCAGCACAGCTCATCATCTACACGCCGTAGAGAAGCGTCGATTCGTTTGGCTCGGATTATGAGAACTCATTCAATTTACTTCCCATTTCGTATTTCGGAGTCTGTAGCAGTTTGTTGATCGGCTTGCACAAAAATACAAAGATTCCTTCTTCATAACTCAGCGTAGTACATCCGTGAAATATCTTGACTCAATGTTTGCATGTGCACTGGATTCAACTGGCTCAGAACAGAGTCCATGGCGAGCTCTTGTATTCACATTAATTAACCTTTTCCATCCACAAAAGGCTAAAGAGAGGATAATATTAAGATAGATGTTAGAATGAGATGTTGTGAGGATGGCAGGTGGATAGAACTGGCTCAGGATCCTGTCCAGTGACAGACTTTGGTATTATTGGTGTTAGTAATATAATATTTAATGTAAAGTAATTAAGAATTTACATAAATGTAAATTACATTGTCATTCTCAGACGATGCAGATAAAAATAATTATTAGGAATATACGTCAATGTTTTCTTATAGGTTCTACGTGTGGTATTTCTTGGCTTTAAATTTTTAAGGAGATTTGATTTTGGTTGGTGGGTGTATGCTTCTGTCTTATAAAGGCGAATTGGAACCACCGCTGAGAGTGTTCATTCTGCAAAACGTTGGCCCATGTAACGAACACACACACAAAGAGCAAATAAAACACGAATCAAAAGAAAATAAAATAAGAAAGACCCAAGACGAGGGAAGAAGAACGTGTTGAGACGAACAGACGACGGGTTGGGGGGTGCAGCGAGGGTGATTTTTAAATCCGCGCCAAATGCAATTTATTTTGTGACACCCAGATTGGGGATGAGGGATGGGCACACGTGAGGCAGACGTGTTGACACTTGCTTGCTACCCCTGCCCAGTGTTGGGGGTTGATGTGGCGTGTCCTGGGTCGCACTTCCTACCAGAATAACAACAAATGAGAAATCACATGTTCAGCATTTTACAAATGCCTCATTCAACAAATTGTTTCTAAAAACAGCTGTTGGGGTTGTGTGAAAAATATGTGACTCAGCGTGACACAAAACATTTGTTTCTTTTGTGGTTTGGCTCCTGTATTTTCTGTGTCTCATAAAAATTGCATTCGGGATAGTCGGATTCTGTCAGAATCGAACCTGGTACCTCTACAGGACGATGTTTAGGGAGAGTGTTAATTTTGTCTCCAGTGTTTAAGACGGAGCCCAAAACAGCGCTCTTCGACATAGAATCTAAATTATTTTATAAAAATTGATTAAAATCCTCATGGTATATTAGACGAATGACGAATTCGAAAGGATTAGGATGTGGACTGCGCTTGCGTGTATAGCCTGAGGAAAACACCGAAAACCTTCGTTTAGGTTAGCCGCCATCTGCATAGGTATTTCCGGAATACGAAGACAAAGAATTCTGTCATGAAGTTCTGTGATTACGCGACCGTGTATAAAGAGAACTACCCAAAAGTTTTACAGATAAGCTGAAGGTAGCGAAAATTTCATTACACATTCCGATTACTGTAAAGTATTTCATGTTCCTTACATTTCTTCAATATTTCTCAATTTGTATGTTTTAAACTAGTGGTGTTTTTGCTAAGACAACTTCTCTTTCCAGCGGTACGTCTCGACGGCACAGTAGGGTGAACTGAGCAAGGCAAATAAGGGTAGTTTGCTGACGAGAGGGATAGAAGCCGACAGATGCAGTCCTCCACCCTAAACCAATCAGGATCCGCGAGCATTGATTGCATCACGCAGAGCAGTGAGACCCAGTGGAGCGTAAGTCGGGAGGAAGGGTATTCGAGACCCCGATCTGGCGCCAGTGCTGAAATCAGTTGGAGTGTAGAAGGGTGTTTACAGATGCGGGCATTTGCCCTTGTTTCCAGGTTGTCAGAGTCCCTCCGCAGCGAATCGCGTGTGATTGCCACCCTTGTTTCCAGGTTGTCAGAGACTCCTCCGCAGCGAATCGCGTGTGATTGCCAGTCTTCAGGTCGGCAATACAATCCACCGCATCTCTTCGGTTGCTATGATTTCTTACCATGCGTCTGTCTGTTTTGTGTGCAGATCTTTTATCTCTTGGTTTTACAGAAACTGTAATCCCTCCGAAGTTGGTAAGCGTACATACTTTGTGACACTTCTACCCCAAGTTCCGATCCAAGGTTCTAAAAATTCCCCTGATACCTCCATCATGTCTATCCGTCCGTAAATACCAAATCGAAAACCTCTAAACTAGAAAAAAAAATTCCTTAGTGAAAAATCTTTCGAACAAAGATTGTAAAAAAAATAAATAAAAACACACGTTTTATACAATATCAGAACAAAACGCGCAGATATTGTTAAACTGTGCATATATTTCCTAGCTTGTTTAACCTGCTAATCAACTACATATCTTAAAATTTTTCTTTCTTAATTTAATATTAATTGTCCCAGCTTATGTAATTTATGAAAGACTTGCTGGCTTGTGTACGAACCTTTGCGACATTTAAGGCGTTTGTATTAAAACCCATAAAATCAGAATCAGCACATGATTTAGGTCAATCAAATCCAACTCTGTCCGATTTAATATTCTAGAACAAAATATAAACGCAGTGCAGATAAAACATCCATAGGATCCAACCGTTTCTTAATTGTAAGTGCACGAATATTTATCCTGACCCGTATCCTATCTTATCCTTAAACAACACGCGTGTGTTTACCCACGCCATATTCGGTTTTGATCTCGTATTTTGCATGGACCCGACTGCCCCATCCTATTAAAAAATGACTCCTCGTCGATGTCCATGTGCGTCGTTTTAAAATTCGATATTGATTCTGCTTCTGCATTAAGTTTTAAAGCCTTTACCTGCAAGAAAATATTTGTGTTCACCGTTTTATAAAATATGGAAACTGTGAACATGCTGATAATTTTTCTGTGTAATTATAATTATGTAATTTTATGATTATTCTGTTTTTGATATCCAACCTGTAAATACCATTTGTTCTAAGAGTTTATCTTGTGTAGAGGATTAGCTCCGAGAATAAAGCCGTCAACCCACTGACAGTGGTCAGGCCCTACATCCCCAGGGAGACCAGAAGATCTTTTGAGAAGTGAAGTTCAACTGAGACACGCCACTGTAGTGTCCTTACAAATAGCACTGATTTTCACCTCCCTGGTTTTACTCAGGCTGTTCACGCTCCAGTCACAATTTCGTAGCCGCTGTTTCTTACAACCGCCATATAAGAAAGCTGCCCTACTATACGCCACGTAGGCATTTGGAGGGAGTGGAGGTATAGCTCCTCTCTTCCTTGACCTCGGCACTAGATGGGGGTGAGTGGTCAGCATCACGCCCCGGCCGGCTTTACCCCCGGGAAAGGATCCCGGTACCCATTGTAGAGGAGGCTGGGTGGGCCCCAGAGCCGGTCTGGACGCAGAGGCTAGAGGAAAAATCCTCTTTACCCCTCGGGGATCGAACACCTGTCGTCCAGTACGAAGCCATGTAAGTAAAGTATTTTATACAAAGACAAATTATAAGCTACTGAGAGGCTTGTCGTGGTTTTCCGCAGATTGTATGGGGATTATATAATATCTGTTTTGATAGGTTATATGACTTTGAATGGAAAATCTCAAGCAAATAAAGAGAGAATCCAAGATACAATGAAGAAAGAAACAGAAAGAAATGAAGACTGACAGCTTTTCAAAAATGATTCTTGTCCATTGAATTATTATTGTTGCTTTTGTTTGTTACTGTAACTTTTTTTTTTTTTTTTTTTTTTGTGTTCTGTCTGACGACAGGTCCATATGAACAGGATCCTTCCATCCTTTTCTCTTCTCGGACTGGGACCTGTTCATATACGTTCTTGGCAGATGATCCAGAAGTGGTTTGCCATTGCCTTCTTCTGTGTGTGAATGGAGTAATTGTTGGGATGCCACGGAGGAAAACTCCGTGTTACCTAGACCACGGCCTTGCACAACACAAGTTATAAATTCGGGCACCGCCGGGAATTTTAATACACGTAACTTGGCTGAGATATGCCAGTCTGTTGGTCGGTATTGTACTTAGGCCCCAAGTGTTTTGGTACTACTGGTGGATTTGGATCAAATTAGAAACTTAATTCTAAAGCTAATTTATTTTGAAGTCTACGTTTCCAATTCATATGTAATGTTTTATGTAACGTAGGCATTTATCTTGGCTGTCCTTAAATATTATTTTGGGACTGGCCTACATATAGTTCTGTATGTGTTGAAGATTGCTGATTGGGCATTGCTGAATTAAGCCTAATTATTTTATACCACATCGCCTACTACATATTCTTAGGAGCATAAACATTTCCTTCAGAAGCTGTTATGGGAGTGCATGAATTTTTCACTCGTGTAAGTTACATGGATTAGTCCATTTTCACCGATTAACAAATGATCCAAATTTTGTCGAGAACACCTGATATTCCAGTGCAATAAACAAGACTGTTTCAACAATTGATGAAGATAAGTAGTCCGGACTGGATGTGGTCCATAGTGGAGCTTTTTTGAATGCGGTTATGAATTTTTTTAAAAAAATACAGTGAGCGAGGAATAAATAGGGTAATTATCCCCTGCTCTAAAAAGTTACTGTGCCCTACAGTTTGAAAGCCCAGTTAAATTTTCTACTGATCCTCTGACCTGAAACGTACACCAAAATCCATATTGTCCTTGTTAGTGTTTTGGGTTATAAAGTCGTGTGGGCTTTTAAAAATATACACCACCGTTTCGGAGGAATATAATGCCTCCATTTTTTATGGCTTTGCGAAGAAGATCGACAATTTCACCGCCGTGGGAACGTTTCTCACGCTCTATGTTTATTTAAACCTGGCTTTAAAAAAAAATACACGTGTCTGGAACAATTCTAACGTTTTGAAGGTCAGAATGGATCAACGAACCTTTCTTTTGCCAGCTGCCTGTGGTGTTATATTTCGTGTTTACTGTGTCAGTAGTAGTTTCGCAAGGACAAGGACGTTTGCTAAATGGACTAGAGTAGTAGATTCGTTAGTTATTTCTAGAAGAGGTGATAATGTAATGAAAACAGGCCGATGAATATCCAAGACATTTATATAGAGTCTCATAAAACTTCATTATATTATTAATGTATTATGTTTCTATGTTTCAGGCCCTAATATTTAATATTTGACTAGTATCATCCAGTAATTCTTACGCATTTACAAGACTTACGACCAGAAATTGACTTTGCCTGCCGACAATAATATCAGCTTCCTCGTTTTAAGTCTTGGATTCATTAATTTACAGACTAATTTTTCCTGAAAGTCATAAATATTTAACATTCATTACTTAACTCTACTAGAGTAGTAGTACAATCTTAGATGGGGAGGAAGGGGGACAGCTCTTGCAACCCTGGATGTGATTCGCGCCTTACCTTGCATGAGCTATTACGTCACTCGCCCGGACATTGCGGCGGATTGTACGCCAAACACTGCATGCTACAAAACTTAACAAAGAAAATAAAACCATAATAAACTTCTATTTTAATTATAGATTTAGAGCGGATACCTATATGAGATTTTAAGCTCTTACAGCGAAGAAAGTGTCGATTTTGGTCTTCTGAGTTGTAACGCCCTGATGATGGAGACGGAATGTTTCTCCGAAACGTCGATATCTGCCTCTCAGTTCACACATAGCCACAACACAGAAGACCGGCATTTAACAAAACTGTGTTGTTTTAGTACATCCTTGGAACATTTATGTGCCTAAGCACCGGCCCGTGAAGGCGTATGGAGGTCATGGAGGCATCACGCACGACAGTGTAAACGTTGAAAGGATTTAGAAAGTGGAAGTTGTGGGCGTGATGCTGACCATGAAGAATCACGTGTTAAATAATTGTGTACATCTGTGTGTGTTCTTAACTCAGAACGATCTCAAATGTGGACATTAATTATTTTACATTAATTAATTTTCAAAGTCCGAAGGACTGGGACAACGCCGACATCTGGGGACTTTTCGTGTTGTGTTGTTTGACTCCCACCCTTGCCTGTCACTAGTGCGATAATTTTACGATTCACCGCTGGAGATCATAATAGAGACATCTTGCGGGTGAATTCAAATTAATGTGTTTATCAACACGGTTTCCCGCTTAGCTCCCTGCAGAGAGTCATTGTGCCCCGTTGCTGTAGGAAGTGCGTTTGTTTGCCGGAGAATTCTGCAGGATCTGGTGCAGGAATTTCTTATGTGTGTGATACAACAACAACAACAGTATAATCCAGTTTGTAAGTTGCATTAACTATAAGATTTGAAAATATTTATTATTTCGAATTAATTGAATTAAAAGCGACTTATAAACATTTAGCAACGTTAGCAGCATTAGTTTGCAGTTCGGAACTACCTGTATTACTCCACCTCCAGGGATTGCCGCCAAAACCTACGTTCAAGATCGCGTGATATTAAATTTGCGTTATTTGTAACAGAGAAAAATATTTAATAATATTTATAATAATAATAATAATATTTTAATAATTCCCAAAATTCTGGTTATAATCTCGACTTAACGTACTTGTTGCCTGGCAAGGAACTATATCATCGTATCTTATGACGTCATCCTAACATGTAAACATTCATATTATTTTAGCTTGGCAAATCATTATAAATCAATGTATTATGAAATCTACGCATTTATACAAGTTCGTAGTAATTTCACAATTGTTTTTGTCGAATTTTGCAGTCATACAAAATACGATGCAGTCCAGAATTATATAATTTAAATTTAGGAGATGTATAAAATTAATATTAATAATTTATTTCAGAAGATGTAGCCATTTTGAATTTTCGAGGGTAGGCGGGAAAATTAAAACTAATCTGAATTATATTGCGCATTAATAATTAAGATGCTTAGTAATGTTTATATAATTATTATGCAAATTTTATCAAACTATTTGGGGTTAAAATTATTACTGACCATAAATTGTATAATTGATACTTGTGATTTACAGCGACATAAATTCAGTGCCTTTATTGTAAAACTGCAGCCATGTTTAACCATACTTCTTCATTGGCAGCCATTTGTATTTAGATTCTAGAAGTTTCCAGGGGTGAACAACACGATTTAGATTACTTTTCTTAAAATAAATATGTGGAAATATAAAAATAATTATGAAAGTAATTTTTAAATGATGATTTTTTTAAAATAAATGTGTGAATATATTAAAAGAATTATGAAAGTACTTTTCAGTGCTGAATTTTGTGTTTACTTTTGAGAGCTATATTATGCGAAGCTGTAACAGCCGATGTTAAGCAGGATGGTTGCCTTTATCTGTAAATCATTAACAGCTACCGGTTCCAACACTACGCTGCATACCCTGCTGGTTGCATTTGGAAGGTACTCGGTTCGAATCCTTACCAGGTACGTACCTTAATGTATTACTGTATTGTGTTCTTTTTCAGTTTTGCTAGGTATGGCTGATCACGACAGCAGATTTCCAGATATTTTCCAATTTCTCATCCATGTTTTATAATTTATTTTTGAAGCCACGTAACAGCGGGGTTGATTACGTGTCCGTAATTATCCAGAGAATAATGTCAATAACTAGAGCCCACTTATTTAAACAGTGCCATTTTACCGGAAAAATATTAGACATTTTTAAACTCGAATGTGTTTCAATATAAAGTCACTGTCATGAAAAATGGTTATCATCTGGACATTTAACACGGAATTAGGAATTTGTTCCTGATACATGCATTATACTTAAACTTATTTGTTAGAGAGCTTGATGAAGAATTCAATGTAATAATATGGACATATCAACAGAGAGGCTTATTTTTATTTAAAATGTTTCTGTTGATATAAACACTTCTCAGATTATACAAAGATTTCGGAGGAACATATTGTCTCAATGTTCAACGATGAACAATGCACCGCAGATGACTGCACTAGAGAGCAAAGGTTAGGGTCACAGCTCTACAGTGCAAAGGTTAGGGTCACTGCTCCACAATGAAAACCTTCGGGTCACCGCATTACAATGCAAAGGTCAGGGTCACTTCTCCACAATGAAAAGATGATGGTCACTGCTCTACAGTGCAAAGGTTAGGGTCACTGCTCTACAGTGCAAAGGTTAGGGTCACTGCTCTACAATGAATGTTATGGTTACTGCCTTATAGTGCAAAGGTCATGGTCACTGTTCCACAGTGCAACGTTTATGGTCACTGCTCTACAGTGCAAAGGTAAATGTCACTGCTCTACAATGAATATGTTATGGTTACTGCTCTACAGTGTAAAGGTAAGGGTCACTGCTCTACAGTGCAAAGGTAAATGTCACTGCTCTACAATGAATATGTTATGGTTACTGCTCTACAGTGTAAAGGTAAGGGTCACTGCTCTACAGTGCAAAGGTAAATGTCACTGCTCTACAATGAATATGTTATGGTTACTGCTCTACAGTGTAAAGGTAAGGGTCACTGCTCTACAGTGCAAAGGTAAATGTCACTGCTCTACAATGAATATGTTATGGTTACTGCTCTACAGTGTAAAGGTAAGGGTCACTGCTCTACAGTGCAAAGGTAAATGTCACTGCTCTACAATGAATATGTTATGGTTACTGCTCTACAGTGTAAAGGTAAGGGTCACTGCTCTACAGTGCAAAGGTAAATGTCACTGCTCTACAATGAATATGTTATGGTTACTGCTCTACAGTGTAAAGGTAAGGGTCACTGCTCTACAGTGCAAAGGTAAATGTCACTGCTCTACAATGAATATGTTATGGTTACTGCTCTACAGTGTAAAGGTAAGGGTCACTGCTCTACAGTGCAAAGGTAAATGTCACTGCTCTACAATGAATATGTTATGGTTACTGCTCTACAGTGTAAAGGTAAGGGTCACTGCTCTACAGTGCAAAGGTAAATGTCACTGCTCTACAATGAATATGTTATGGTTACTGCTCTACAGTGTAAAGGTAAGGGTCACTGCTCTACAGTGCAAAGGTAAATGTCACTGCTCTACAATGAATATGTTATGGTTACTGCTCTACAGTGTAAAGGTAAGGGTCACTGCTCTACAGTGCAAAGGTAAATGTCACTGCTCTACAATGAATATGTTATGGTTACTGCTCTATAGTGCAAAGGTTAGGGTCACCACACTACAGTACAAACGTTAAAATCACTGCTCCACAATGAAAACCTTCGGGTCACCGCAATACAGTGCAAAGGTCAGGGTGTTTACACCATCATATCGCTTCTTGAATTTTAGAATCCTCATGTTACGTTGTTTCATGTGCTCTTGTCAGTCACCCAGTATTCATCTCATCTATTCCTTGCAGTTTTTTTTGCCGTTGTAAAATATGCCATCGGCATATTTGTGACAGGACCAATCTGTGTCATCATTTTTCATTTCCAGATATAGGTAACTTGACTGCGATTTTGCTAACGAAATGTCAGTTATGTTTGATCTTCTGTTATTTGTCTCTTCCCTTTTGACATACCGTACCTTTTCCTCGTTAAAGTGTTGTCTGCTGAATGTGCAGTAATTAATAATCTTCTTTACTTTCGGTAAACATAACTGTATGAAAGGCCACCTTGAGTTGTTCACGGGCATTTCCTCTGACAGACGGACAGACACGGACAAAGTAGAGTCACTTAGCGCCTACATAATTTGGAGTTAATGGCGAAAAGACTGCTCATAAAATTTATCGATTTTAAGCTCATTATACTCGCAGAAATAATTGTAAATTTTGAGGGAATTGCGCAGAATTAAATGATTTTCTGCGCATTACACAATGATTTAAACTAACGAGAATTTACGCGTTTAACGACAGTCAAATAATTTAGCTTTCGAACCACAATTTAAGATGCAAGTCCCCCCCCCCCACCATCTGTGCTCCGTGACAGGAAGTTACAGACGACAGTGTGAACAAAAAATATGTATGTCAGAAATATACGTTTCTGAGCAGAAATTTGACTGTAATATGTCACTCAAAAACCCTGCTTTAAACATTTTTATATTAACTGCGTCTGTCAATTGTAGGAAGTTAGTATCGCCATTTTCTTCAGTTTAGAGTTAGATTGTACCCGCCTTCTGACAGCAATAACAACGACGTCACTTATATTGAATATGAAAGTGACGTCATAGGTGATATAAAATTTAACTTTATGTCAACTTTCACACATGAACTGTACAAATCACTAATCTCTTTGTAGAACTATCAAACTAACAAAGCTTACACTTCTTTGTTTCTTGTTCTTGTAGTTAGTTTCTTACTGTAGTTTGCATGGCCGGCAAATACTAACTTAACACGATTTGTACGTTCATGTGTGCCCACTGACATATTCTGATTTCCTGAATT
Organism: Zootermopsis nevadensis; assembly: GCF_000696155.1. The sequence goes on from NW_019059631.1 coordinate 456,825, forward strand.
TAACAACTTTTTATTTCCCTTTATTGAAAGGGCTTAGTAATGAATTTCACGAAAGTGGATACATTATCAGTTTCTTTGAGAATTACGAATAAAATTTGCTTTTAATCAAAAATGGGTTTCTAAATAATATTAATAGAGAGTGGTAAATAATGCCTAATTTTGTTATGTCAGTGTAAATAATTAAATAATTTACTATATTAGGATTCTGTTTGATGCCTGACTTTACCCAGAACTATCTGCGTCAAACACATGCGCAGATCGTGGACCAGTATAAAGTTATCTGAGCAAGTTTGTAAAACGGGTCATTGTGCGTAGTGCTTGAACGTCGTTACATAATTTTTATATTTTCTTAATACGCGTATTCTCAGATTTGTATTTACGAAAATAAAAATGAAAAGTAATTTAATATTTCAGTTGGTACCAGCTACTATGCATAACGGGTAGAAACCTAGGCCCATACTGAAATTTAAAAAAAGATCTATTACTAACATGGTAATATTAACGGAAAGAGCAAATGCGAAATAGGTTTGACGGACAAATGGACATAACATACCATATAAGTTGCTAGGTTCTTCTTGAGTTACTTACAATTTCTTATGCAAGATTTACGGGTGTAAAGGCTTATGCTGTTAATATCAGGTTTCATTTAATGTGTTCACTTATCTTAAATGTCCTTAAAAATTCCTTCAATATTTGATTATCAGTTTGAAGCCATCGTTTATTGATTGCAGCTTCCGTAATGCGGATTATTTCCTGAAGTAATAAATGCTGATACAAAGCCATCAGAAGATGAACATAGCTTCCAGATGAAGTGATCTTTCAATCTACAGTCACCTAGTATCATGCAGTAGAATTGACTATCATACATTTTTACCTCTATATGAGGCGTTTCTTTATCATGATATATAAAATTTCTTTACTGAGAATTAGGAGCTTAACGTGATCAAGTCTTATATGCCACTTCCATATAAGACGATGTATTACCACAAAACAATTGTTAGGTTTCGTCAGTGACAGTTATCAATATGACGTAATAAAAATGTCGATTACATCTCACATTATAGGCGCCTTATTCCACGGGAAATAGTTCTTCCTCTTCAGCAAAAAATAGGACAGGTTTGAAGTCATTAAACGTTGAACAAGTAATCTACTTAGAGGATTCATTCGTCCACATATGCCACACTCTTAGGACTCGTAAGTTATGCCAACATAAAATAATACTTGCACTTGTATAATAAGGTTAGGCTACGTGCACTTATGTGCTTATATCACGATACCTGCATTAATGTGCTAAATTCAAGATACTTGCACTTGGGAGCAAAAGTCAGGATTCTTGCACCAGTGTGCTTAGCCCAGGATACTTGCATATTTATGTTAAGATAAGATGTTTGCACTTTTGCGTTAATGTCAGGAAAATTGCACTTGTGATCTAAGGTGAGGTTACCTACAGTTGTGTTGTAATGTCAGGATACTTGCATATTTGTGAAAAGACATTATAATTGCACTAGTGTGCTCTGTCAGGATAGTTGCACTAGTGTGCATGGCCGAGGATACTTGCATATTTATGTTAATATAAGATATTTGCACTTTTGCTTTAATGTCAGGAAAATTGCACTTGTGATGTAAGGTGAGGATACCTACAGTTGTGTTGTAATCTCAGGATACTTGCATATTTGTGAAAAGACATTATAATTGCACTAGTGTGCTCTGTCAGGATAGTTGCACTAGTGTGCTAGGGTCAGGATACCTGCACTTAGTGCCACAATCAGGATCTAGACTTGTGTGCCAAAGTACGAATGTATCTACTAGTGCTACCATTGTCAGCATACCTGCTCTTGTGTGCCAAAGTCAGGATACCTGCTTTATTGTTATAGGTTCAGGATACTTGCACTAGTGTGCAATGGCCAGAATACTTGCACTAGTGTGCTTAGGCCAGGATACTTGGACCTGTGTGCTAAGGTCAGGATACTTGCATTAATGTGCTAAGTTCAGGATACTTGCACTAGTGTGCAATGGCCAGAATACTTGCACTAGTGTGCTTAGGCCAGGATACTTGGACCTGTGTGCTAAGGTCAGGATACTTGCATTAATGTGCTAAGTTCAGGATACTTGCACTAGTGTGCAATGGCCAGAATACTTGCACTAGTGTGCTTAGGCCAGGATACTTGGACCTGTGTGCTAAGGTCAGGATACTTGCATTAATGTGCTAAGTTCAGGATACTTGCACTAGTGTGCAATGGCCAGAATACTTGCACTAGTGTGCTTAGGCCAGGATACTTGGACCTGTGTGCTAAGGTCAGGATACTTGCATTAATGTGCTAAGTTCAGGATACTTGCACTAGTGTGCAATGGCCAGAATACTTGCACTAGTGTGCTTAGGCCAGGATACTTGGACCTGTGTGCTAAGGTCAGGATACTTGCATTAATGTGCTAAGTTCAGGATACTTGCACTAGTGTGCTAAAATTAGGATAATTGCACTAGTGTGCTTAGAGCAGAAGAGGCATTTGTGTGCCAAGGACGGGATACCTGAACATGTGTGATAAGGTGAGGATACTTACACTTGTAAATAAAGTTAGGCTACGTGCACTTATGTGCTTATATCACGATATCTGCAGTAATGTGCTAAGTTCAGGATACCTGCAGTAGAGTGGTAAGTTCAGAATACTTGCACTAGTGTGCTAAAATTAGGATAATTGCACTAGTGTGCTTAGAGCAGAAGAGGCATTTGTGTGCCAAGGACGGGATACCTGAACATGTGTTATAAGGTGAGGATACTTACACTTGTATAATAAGGTTAGGCTACGTGCACTTATGTGCTTATATCACGATACCTGCATTAATGTGCTAAATTCAAGATACTTGCACTTGTGAGCTAAAGTCAGGATTCTTGCACCAGTGTGCTTAGCCCAGGATACTTGCATATTTATGTTAAGATAAGATGTTTGCACTTTTGCGTTAATGTCAGGAAACTTGCACTTCTGATCTAAGGTGATGATACCTACAGTTGTGTTGTAATGTCAGGATACTTGCATATTTATGTTAAGATAAGATGTTTGCACTTTTGCGTTAATGTCAGGAAAATTGCACTTGTGATCTAAGGTGAGGTTACCTACAGTTGTGTTGTAATCTCAGGATACTTGCATATTTGTGAAAAGACATTATAATTGCACTAGTGTGCTCTGTCAGGATAGTTGCACTAGTGTGCATGGCCGAGGATACTTGCATATTTATGTTAATATAAGATATTTGCACTTTTGCTTTAATGTCAGGAAAATTGCACTTGTGATGTAAGGTGAGGATACCTACAGTTGTGTTGTAATCTCAGGATACTTGCATATTTGTGAAAAGACATTATAATTGCACTAGTGTGCTCTGTCAGGATAGTTGCACTAGTGTGCTAGGGTCAGGATACCTGCACTTAGTGCCACAATCAGGATCTAGACTTGTGTGCCAAAGTACGAATGTATCTACTAGTGCTACCATTGTCAGCATACCTGCTCTTGTGTGCCAAAGTCAGGATACCTGCTTTATTGTTATAGGTTCAGGATACTTGCACTAGTGTGCAATGGCCAGAATACTTGCACTAGTGTGCTTAGGCCAGGATACTTGGACCTGTGTGCTAAGGTCAGGATACTTGCATTAATGTGCTAAGTTCAGGATACTTGCACTAGTGTGCAATGGCCAGAATACTTGCACTAGTGTGCTTAGGCCAGGATACTTGGACCTGTGTGCTAAGGTCAGGATACTTGCATTAATGTGCTAAGTTCAGGATACTTGCACTAGTGTGCTAAAATTAGGATAATTGCACTAGTGTGCTTAGAGCAGAAGAGGCATTTGTGTGCCAAGGACGGGATACCTGAACATGTGTGATAAGGTGAGGATACTTACACTTGTAAATAAAGTTAGGCTACGTGCACTTATGTGCTTATATCACGATATCTGCAGTAATGTGCTAAGTTCAGGATACCTGCAGTAGAGTGGTAAGTTCAGAATACTTGCACTAGTGTGCTAAAATTAGGATAATTGCACTAGTGTGCTTAGAGCAGAAGAGGCATTTGTGTGCCAAGGACGGGATACCTGAACATGTGTGATAAGGTGAGGATACTTACACTTGTATAATAAGGTTAGGCTACGTGCGCTTATGTGCTAAGTTCATGATACCTGCAGTAGTGTGCTAATGTCAGGATAATTGCACTTGTGTGCTAAAATCGTGATGGATATTGTATGGTTCAAATGTTAGAATCTGTGTTCGATGGTGTCTCTGATATTTAATCGGAAATTTTATGCAAGTTTTCCTTTCAACATGATATTTTTTACTTTCTTCACTAAGAATTACCATCATGTAGTAATGAAATTGAGTAAGAAATCTGCTAGTGCCTGCGAATTATTCTAACCTAATGTTCTTTGTAGTTTTGTTCATTAAGTTTCAGTAGTACGAAGTCATAAATTGAGGAAGAATGCTTCCATATATGGCGTTATTGTGTACTGATATTCGTCTTGGTTTCCTTTAATAAGGACTGTAAACAAAAGGCTTATTAAGTATTACCCACTTATATAGAGATATTTACATTTCATTCATTTTTACACATATATTTACGTAGCATTATTCTAATATGCATACTAACGCGTTTTTAATTAGAAATTTATATATGGCTCGAAATAAATTATAAGATATGAATGGCCCAGTTCAAAGTATTTGAAATGAAGCTGTTGTGTTCAGCCACGAGCAGAGAAACTAAATTAAAACACAATACATAAGTAAAAGCAGAAGGCACCAGGCCGGGATTCGATCGGATTACCTTACGAATGGAACCAGCAGTGTGTGGAACGCAGTATTTGTACTACATTGCTGGCAACAGCGATTTTTAAATATCGGTTACAGATTTGTCTATCATTGGCTGTTTAATTGTCTTCCTTGCAAATATACGCTTTTAAAGACGCCAAATTTTGAAATTTATTGCGCATATTATGTTAAACATAACATCCAGTCGACCAGCCAGTCGCAACTTTCTTGATTTATCAATAATATATTTGACAGAACTAAAATTTCTGACATAGGTAAATTCAAATAAAAGAGTAATCTCTTTGAGGATCGTTTTATTTATTCCCCCCCCCCAAAGTAAAATAAGTAGAGGACCCCGTAGCACGATCATATTAAATTATCTCTGTGCCAGGCAGGCTACTAGTTTTCTGTTCGCGGATGGCATTTTTCGTCTGTTCACTTGAGTGAATTTCAATCCAAGGTCTTTAGACGAGCGGAGAAAGTGTTCATTCGTGAATTTATAGTGCGTCTTCGAATGCAACGACTCTCAAAGTGTTTGTGATTCAGTGCTGTGCTATGCTGTGTTGTGTTGTGTTGTGCCAACGGCTGCAACGTTCCAGTGGAGGCACCATATGCAGTTGAAGACTTCAGTGTCCAGATTCAGACGAGGCAGACATCGAACCATGGACCACGGCAAGAGGAGCAACGTACAAACGGTATCGTTAAGAAGACAAAAACCAGTGTCGGCCGAACCCCTAGTGGACGAGGACCCATCCGCTGGAGGATGGGCTGGGCGCTCGCGGCAAATCTTGTACGCCATAGCATAGGCACGGTCTTATCAGATCGGCCCGGCCCCAGGCTGGTCAACGATAACCACGTCGGTCCGTGCCAGGCAACTTGTATTTGACGCGGGGCCCGCCACGATTTTTTTAATCACAGGGTGCACAACTTGACAGGTTCGGTCGGCACGACCAATGATATCAATGCGAGAAGGACAGAAATAAAAAAAAGGACTTTTTGAAACCTCTGTCCGCGAATTACTCGCATTGCTTGGCTAAAGATTCAATAAAACGCAAAATGTAATTTTGCGTTTTATCAGTCTTTCACTTCACTGTTGAAAGATTGTCTGAATCTCTAAGGATGTCATGTATATTAACTAGAATTTAAGAAGTGCAAAAATTATGTTTTTTATAACATGCTGTCAGTCTAACTTTTTGTACAGTGAACTCAATAAGATTCAACGATCGAGAAGTGTTATTCTGTCGTTACATCTGCTGTGGCAACTTATTTTTGCAGCCGAGTGTAGAGCATTCTCGAAAAAGCTTTTCGCGTGCCATTTAAAGTTGCAGGGTGCAGTCGAACTTGCGATTTTGCATAAGTGGAAGCTTTGCTGACGTGATAAAACAACAAATTAATCTCAGTTAAGTTGACGAATTTCTTTTCGTAAGCATCAAGTTAATTAAGAGCAACGCCAAGGATCGGATGGCATTTTCGTCATTTCATTTTCGAATTCAGTGGAGCGTTTTCAGCAAAATAAGCGGTGACTTAATTTCCGTTGTATTTCCGAATTTAATGCGGAATCGTTTTAATACGAGACGTCTGGGCCGGATTTCCAGCTGCAGGAACCGTCAACGATTTTCGTCTTTTGAATTTTACACTTACAATTTACATCAACGTTTCATCGTAGACCAATATTTGAAGCCAAGACTGTGAAGCAGAAGATGAGACGTCAAACACACAGGTACGGTCTGCATTATTGTATTAATTGTAATTTATCTTTCTTGCTGTTGTTACATATGTGTGTTCGTTTGTTTTGTGTGATTTCAGGTCCCGCTCATGTCCTGTGCCTCACCGTGGCGAGCGGGTGAAACAAAGAACGGTTCATGTCCGAAATTCAAATCATCCTTGTTTCATTAACTGAAAACTATCCATTTTGGTTAAGCTGCTCTGTACGTCACCTGTGTGATAATACTTTTAATTCCTGATTCAGACATTCTGATTGGCTTCTTTGCGCTTATATATATTTTTTTATAACTAAGTTTAAACGCGTATTAGTTGATTCGTGTTCGTCTGTCGGTCATTTGCTGTAGATGAAATTCTTTGCATTGCTTATACAGAGCTTGGAAGGCATCGTGTTGACAGTAGTGAGCCGTGTTTAACGGCCAGCGTACTTACCTGTTCTTACACCCATTAGAATTTTATTTTTGGGGTATTTTTGTGACAACGTCTGTAGAACGATCCCCCATATGGAAGAGGGGTTAAGGGAGAACACGAAGAAAAATGTTAGAAGTTCCTAGTGAAGAACTTCAGGTATGCAGAGTGTTTGCGTGTACAGACACACACTTATTATGACTCAAGTAGTTTATTTTTTTGTCTTCCTGGATCGTATCGAGAAAGATTTATAGCGTTCGGAGGTGAGTCATAACGTTTCTTCCGACAGCCTGGAATTTACAGCTACTTTTAACTTTGTCAGTGTACATATATTTTAATTATATTTTGTCTCTGTACAATGATTGAGGATATTTTGTGTATTTTCTAACGTACCAGTTTTGATCAACATTGTTGAGGTTCTTGGGGTTAGGTTATTTTTTAGACGAACACGATGAGACGAATTGATTGTTTTCATAATTCAAAGTACAAGGGAGTTGCTCCGATCAGAGTTTAATTACTCAAAAATGTAATTTAACACCGTCAGTGTACAGAGTAGAATTTGGAAAAAAAAATATACTCAAAAATGTTATGTGGAAATGTAATAATATACTCTATTCTGAATTATTTTTCCAGCATTTATTTGTATTGGTAAATCTAGTAGATTTAAATTAGCACTTAAGGGAATGCACCGTTCTTTGGCCAAACAGGATAAACGTTTTGGATGTGCTAATTTTCCTGCCAACTGAGTCCTTTCCCACGACCTTCTCCGAGTCTTCAATTTTCAAACTGTGTGATAAATCAGAAATATGGATTGTGATTTTGGCTTCATTTTGTCTCTCAAATTAGTTGTAAGAAATTTAACTTGGACTCTGTATAATAATTTCTACAGCAGTATTGATGTTAATAATGCGTTTCGGTTTTCCAGTTTACTTTTCCGAAAGAGGATAATATTTGTGGCAATTTTGTCTAAACTGCTGGCTTGAGAAACTTTTCCGCTAGCCTGGAAGGCAGGCAACATTTTTAACACTAGTAACATACTTTGTCCACAGATGGCAGTCATATCTGCCATTGCCATTTGTATTGGAATTGAAGATTCTAATGGCTTTGTTAGTAGTGCAAAATTTTTGTAAAGGTTAAACACAAGTGTATTTATTTCATTGTTCATATGTTCTATTAATTTAGATGTATATAAATTACAAGAGGGATGTATATACCGAGCAGACTGTTACATAATTATGCGTTACTAGTGTCCTTAGCACGAAGATAACACATGGTTAACATGTGACATGTGGTCAGCCTCCTGATCTTGTGACCTCCTGACACTACCAGTACACATCAAGCAAAGCGTAAAATATTTCGTATAATGCCCGTGAATCTGTGTGGAAGAATTCTCGTGCATACGAAATTGTGGCATGCATCAGGTATTGTACGTTGAATAGGTACATGCAAGTTGTGAGAAAGAACTTTGAATATTATTTGGACGTACTATGCATATAATTTTAATATTCAGGATTAGTTGTTCCAAGGCTGAGGCCATTATGTGTTCAGAGGGCGTTAATTTATTAATAAATGTTTGGTATTAAGCAGCCCTTCATTCTATCCCCATTCCATGCAAATTAACACCATTTAATGGTTGTTTTTTTTACTCTTTCTCAATTCACATGTTGAACGTGCATCTGTCTGTAATAAAAACAGGTTCTAGGCCCTAATCCCCATGATCTGTTGATGGCAGAAGTCATCTTCATACTCACTGTGGTTATAACCTAAAATTCTACCTATGATCTGTTATTTTACATTTTACCAGATTCTGTATTGCTCATTGTAGGCCTACTACATCCTTTGATATCCAAGACTTTCACTCAACAGTGAAGCTAGTGGTAATCACTAGGGGACGGGTTTTATCTTTTCTTTACATTTCATCATTTTCTTCTACAGTTTTCAAAATTAGACTTTTGCTTTGTTGAGTACAGGTAATAACATAAAGTTTAACTGCTGAAATTAGAATGTTTTTCACTCCTATTAAGTATATTGTTGGTTAATATTAATTGTACAGAAACCACAATTGAAGAGTGTTGATCCACATGTCCATATAAATGAAATAAACTGGAGATTGGTATCAAAGCCTTAACAAGAAATTCTGGAAAGAACTTGTGATGCAGTCATTTTTGGTGAGAGTTTTTTCTAATAAATTAATATTCTAATTTCTTTCTTATTCATGTATAAAATTTCTCTTTTTGTTTCACAGGTTCTCTTCCAAAATTTAGTTTTCTTTTTATTTACTTTTGCAGAATCTTCAAAATGCTGAAGTCCGGTTTCTGAAACGCGTGCTGTGTGCGGAGGGATGATGTTCATGTCAGTAAAATGGCAAATGAATTGTTTGTGCTGACAGAAATTGACAACCTCAATGCAATATTTGGTCCACTGAAATCAACACACAGAATTAAGGTAGATACAGACCTTGTTTAAGGCAGGGGTTACCAAATGTTTCAGTTACACATGATTGTCCTCTACATCAAATTATTTAATTTCAACAAGGAATGTGTGTTCATTTTTCCTGTCTGATGAGATATCCATGGAAAATTATTAATCACCTTTTGTTTCTGTCTCAGTACACGTGCTTCACCGTCTCTAGAAACTTCCTAATTTTTGGTGCCACAAGTGGGGGGCTGTATGTTTTCAAACGTGAGCCATGCATTTTTCTTCATCTTCTTCCAAATAAGGTAATGTTTTACTTCTTAATTTTTTAATTGGCATTCACTCAACATGTGACATAACCTAACATTTTTCTAAACAGAGCCTTGAGGCGACCGTGTCGTTTGCCGTGTGACGGAAACGTTGGGCTGTTATCTGCAATTGACATGGCTTGTTGCCCAAGAATATTTTTTTGAAAATGTATTGTATTTTAAATAAAAAAAACATATAATTGTTTGTACTCTTCAACTGAACAGTTGACATACTTCTTATGCATCCAATATTAAATTCCGCAGGAAGGTTCGATAACGCAAGTGTCAGTTTCCCCAGATGAAAAGTACTTTGCTTTTGCCACTGTGAAGGGAGTCGTATGCATCTTAGAACAAAGCCAGTCTCTAAAATTTCGCCGTGTACAGACGTCTGCCGAGCACCACGGCTCAGAAGTTACGGCGTTGCAGTGGAATGCGTGTAGGAGCGAGCTGTTTGTTGGAGATGATTCGGGAAGAATATCAGTCATCAGTTCATCTGCTTTTGTGGTGAGAACTCGGCAGCGTAATGTTACATACTTAATGTTTATCAGATTGATTTTATGCTGTCTTTTTCCATCCAATCAGATGAGCACAATATTTAATAATGGCTTCATTCAAGTGTTTTATTTTAATTAAATGTATTGACCTCACATAACCTAAAGAGTTGACATTTTGCCATGAAATAAAAAAATTCAAATTAAAGAAAAGGATGGCTGATTTGTGCTGTGAAGTCAGTCATGGTAATGATGGAGACAATAAGCTCCCCTGAAACATGATTAAGTATCTGTTAGACTACATGTATAACATCCAAAAGCACAGATATCTTTATACTTATTGTGAGAACCTAAAATATCACCAATCAGAAGAAAAGTTGGAACACAACAGAGTGCAAGGTGGTCATTTCATAAAATTTAATGTTGCATTTCCTTAGGCAATATTAGCTGATTATCGTATTCAGAACGTCCGACTTCCTTTGCTTAAAGTTCACTCGGTGAGTAGTTTGAGATTGAGCGTCTTAATTTTAAGTTACTTGTGAAAGCTACTTAGATTGTATTTGTGTGATCTACTCCGGGTTACGGGTTGAGAATTTGTATAACCTGCACGTATAAACTTACGCGATGAGGGATCATTTATTGCCATTGTGTTTTCTTCGAATATTCAGTTTTATAAACGGATATTTTTTTTTGATATTGTATATTTAGTGAAACAAATGTGTGCATTTCAGGGGAAAAACATGTTCCAGACGCCATCTTTCATATTGATGCGATTGGATTCTCGTATTATTCAGTTAGACTGGTGCTCAGAATTGCTGTTGATCTCGACATTGTCTCGCTGTTACGTCTGTGACACGGTAAAGGAACGGTACCGCCAGATCGGCCATAAACTGAGGGAGGGAGAGTATGGGGCATGTTTCTACGTGACGGGAGATCGCCGTGACCTGCCGTCTAGGTACGAGCATCGGGGTTCAAAGACGGGCGGTGCTTTCAGCTCGCTGAGTGCAGACGAGAAGTTTGCGTGCTGTGAAGGACTGCAGAATCTGAAAATGTTCTGCGCAAGACCCGGTTCTCGCTTGTGGAAGGTAAAAACCGATGGCACAGTTCTCAGTACGCATCACTTCAAACAAGCTCTTGCCATTCCTCCTACCAACATTACTGGACCTCATGACATGCAGCGTGTTGGTGGTAGCGTATTAGAAGCTACCCAGAATGAAGAATGCGGCCGGCAGTCCTTTAATTTTACAAAACTGTTTATAATTGCAAAGAAATTTATATTTACTTTCAAAAGGGATGGGATCTATATCCTTGATCCTGACAAGGGAAGTGTTATACTGTGGAATAATAGTTTTAAAGATATTGTTGATGCTAAAACACTGGATGATGCAGTATATATATGGACGGCATCAGGACGCATGCACGCTCTGTTGATGTTGCCATTGGATAGGGTCCTAGTTAGGTTGTATTTGCGTAAGGAGTATGCTCTCTGTGCTCATCTCTGCGGACTGCATCATAAGTACCTAATGGAGTTGGCTACAGCATCTAGTAAGCTTCAAATTCTGGCAGATCTTGGGACTAAACTCAAAGACAGTGAAGTAGCGAGAACAATCCATCCTCTGCTGCAAGAAATCAGAAAATTTGCTCGAGAGAAACAGAATGTCCAGAGACTGAGGTCTGGAATTTTTCTTGTAGAAAATAAGCAGTTCTTTTGCAGCAAGGAAGGAGAAAATGGCGAATCATTAAAGTCGCATCTTTGCGTTCGGTCGACGAAAGAGAAGTCACGATCGTTAAGCGCGTCGCCCGAAAGTAGTCGGAGGAAGAAAAATGGAGCAAGTCGGCGGGAAATGAAGTCCGTTAGTGTGACGTCTCTACCTGAACTTGCATTCCGCTCAAATGGCTTGTCTACAGAAGATGGTACTCAACCTTATCACAGATTACGCGCCAAGCATGATTCCAGCGGCGATGCTCTGGTTTCTAAATCGGGCGATTCGCTCTCTTCTTCTGATTCAGCGTTCCATCCAGAAGGTGTTCAGGTACTGAAAGAGCTGAAATATTCTGTGTCGTGGAAGTCACTGAAAGAGAAGTGGAAAATGTTAGAAGGTAAAATGAAACTCTTGAATCAGGACACAGTTCTCGAACCTTTCGATATTAGACCATCCGACTACCAGGATGCTGTTCTGGATGAAGAATGCTCAAATGAACACATGGAACTTGTACATTCTTATGGTGATAAGTCAAGACCCAGAGAGTCACATTTTCCTGTACTTGATGTATCAAATATCACTGATCTCTGTAACCTCTTCGTTACGTGCGAGCAAAGTGGAGCGGATAAGTCTGAACTGGTGTGTGAATTACTGAATGCTATTTGTACCATTTATGAACTATTTATCAGAGCTTTGCTGAAGACGGACTTCAATATCGTGGATGATGGTACCGTGCAAATTTCAAAACTAGGTCGCCTAAGTAATTTGAAGTCTGAGTTTAACGTAACTGGTACTTTTCCTTTTGCTTATTATTTTGCTGATGACACGGTGAAAATTATTCGTGACGAATTTCACCTTGCTCTGAAAACAAAATCTCTTATTACATGGCTGCAAAACAGAGTTCAAGACGTACGCCTACAACATACAGACCGGCTTCCAGAGCATTTGAAGGATTTCTATTCAGAAGATGCTGTGAAACTTGATATTATTTTGAGCAATATTCTTGTTATTTTCTCAGAACTGTTTGATCCTTCGCTCATGTTGCAGTATGTACAGACATCAGAATTATCTTGTTATTACTTCTCGTTATGTGTAATTCTTGATCGATATGAGGAAGGTAACTTGTATTGCACGGGTGACGGTACATCAGGACAGGCTGCATATGATGAAATGCCTCCTCCTCTCCTTCTGAGTACTATATTTTTTATGTTCGGCGTGGAGCGTGTTGAGACTTGCTGTAAGCTGAGCAAACGGGTATCCGTGAAAGACGTCTGGTACCTTATAATGAGACTCCTTCAGTATGCTGAAAGTAATGGAAACAGAGAATCCGCAAAGTCCCACTGTTATTCGTTATTTCTTTCTTATTTGGAGAAGATGCCGGCCAGCAGTGACTGTCTGTCAAAAGTATTTTCTGACGACCATCTGAGGTTATATGCCACCGTAGCATTTGAGGAGGTAAATTCCGTGGCAAATGGATCCTGTGTCTGCGGCTTTCCTGTGATCTGTTCGAAAACAATGCTGTATCCAGACCTGGCAAAAGTGCTAGTATCATATTACTGGGACAGTAACCAAGGACGTCTCATAGAACTGTGTAAGAAAGTGCCATCTTTGTGGCACTTGATATTACCTCGTAAAGAAGATGGGGGATTCAGTTCAGTTCTTCCGCTCATCATTCATTTAGGTGACACATTGGAGCTTGAAAAGTGGCTGCCTAACATGGACCATGCTGCTTGGTCACGGACGCTCGACCTTCTTGCCGTATTCCGTTCTGGCACTTGTGTTAACTGCGGTTCTGTTTTCGCAACATCCAAGGATCAGCTGGGAGGAATGTTGTGGTCTTCTGTAGGACCTCTGATGGTGAAAGCTTTGGGTCCTCATGAAGCGGTACAGCTCATGACAAAATATGCATCACATATTGCACCAGGAGAACTGGGTGTTAGGTTGGTAACAAGTTTTTGAGGTAGCTCAAGAATTATTCAGTTTGACTGGTATTTATGTTACTGTCAAATACAACAAAAATAGTGTCATGTTATAAACTCTTTTTTAATATTCCGTGAAGGTACCTCTGCTCACATAAGATATTTCCTCCTTTGGAATAATGATACCAGGCATTTTAAATTGTAATTCACCAAATTTTAGAAATTTGTGTGGTTAATTTAAGGAATTATGTAATTTTAGAATTTTTTTTAAAGAGAAATCTAACTGAGGAAAAATACTTCAGCCAGTGTAATGTATTTTACATATTTTATAGTTAGGATTTGAGGTTTTCACGGTGGTGAGTCCAAAGATGGCCGTCTTCAGGGTTGTCGCGCCGTGTTGTATGGTAGAAGTTTACCAACGTTTCATATCGTTGCTGCCTCCATCATCAGTGTGATGATGGAGGCGGCAAGGACCTCTGAAATGTCGATAAACTTGTACCATACGACACGGCGCAACAACCCAGAAGACGGCCATCTTCTGCTTTGTAGTTACATTTTTCTGTGTATTGTAGGTTTTTCCAGTCATGCATATATTCAGCAATAATTGATAATCATGCACGAGGTTTGAGAAATGAAGTAATTGCTATGCTGAATGCTTGTTCCAAGGAAGCGGCCAAAACTGCCTTGTTTTCACCTGTGGTGAGTTATTTGCAGGGCATCTCCTGAGATATTTCTTGTTATGAAATGACACTAGCCCCTCATAGTACCAGTTAGTATCCCTATAACCCATTTCCCCAAGATCTATTTTAACGTATTCCCAGTCCGAACGAGTTGTCTGTCGTGAATTTTTCAGCCAAAATTTTGTATTTATTTTTGTTAGAAATATGATGTAATTTTGTATGATTTACAAATGTGTTTGCCCTTAGATTTAAAATAGATACTCCAAAACTTATCGACGGTGAAAAGATACACTAACTACTGTCTCCTTTTCTCCCATCCCCCACTAATACATTATCCATGTTTCATGCACGGTATGAAAGATGAACACTATTTTTATTTTTTTTAAATTCGGTCTGTCCCATACGTGCTTAGCAATTTATGTGGTTTAACTTGGAAATGCCGAAATAAATTTGGAATTAATTACATATATGAAGCTTTGAACACAGATGTGGATTGCGAGCTTCTGGGTTGTGTCTCTGTAGTTTTGTAGGTGGTTACCAACAATTCAGAGAATTATATTGCCTCCATCATCAGGCCGAGGCAATGCATTTTTCTGAAACATCGTTAACCGCGTACAAAAGTAGAGTGACGCAACCCAGAAGACTACAATCCACATGTTCACAGCTGTGAAAACTGCAAGTTTTATACTGAATGCAAAGTTAGAATTATCATCCATTTTGAATTGCAGCCGCTGTGTGTGCGTATCCCAATTAACTGAATATAACAAAATCTTTTTGTTTAACGAAACCAATAAATTTGATCTCCCGAGTCTTACTGTGCTTATGAAACTTGTAGGTTTGTCCGTCTGTAGAAGAGGCCCTAAAAGAAGATTTGGGGAAGCACGTACAACTTCCCATTGCCTCGGAGAAGTATCACTGGGGCGTGAAAGTCAATATGGTCGATGGAAACTGTCCCTTTTGTTCTTTGCCCCTGGGCTCGCTTGTCCTTATGAAAGATGGTGGCGTGATGACATTTCGCTGTGGTCATTCATACCACGTCGTGTGCCTTGAAAGACAGACGCAGCGCCACACTTGTCCCATCTGCGTCAAGAACAGCTGAGGAACTGAAAGTCACTTGGGAACGGGGTTCAAAATGTTGGTTAGCTGGAAATGAGCATGCAAGAGTTCTGTCATTTGCAAGACACAGTAAAGCTTGGTATGTATAATAAACCTTAACTTGAAAGCTAAGACTAGCTTTAATTATTGGTGTATCGAGTTCTTATTTCTACCCCTGTGGAAGTGAGCAGCTTCTAAACATTTTTATGTGTTTATCGTCATGACTTGTGTTATTTTTATATCAGTTTTAAATGGCATCTTACTGCACTCATTAATTTAACTGTAATATGAACAGAATTGTTTCGTAATAGGTTTTTGCTCATAGATTTTGTGTTTTTTAACACATTTGAAAGAATCAAATTGTAAGTAATTGATAAGTTGTCTTTTTAAAAATTAGTTTTGTTATATTTTTAATGACCTGCAATAATACTATTATGCCGTCGTGAACTATGTTGGAATAAGTGACATAATTATGAATGTGAGTTTTGTTTCTTCTGTTGTACATAAACTAGTTTTTAACATTTACATTTATCACTTCTGAAAGAATAGGGAATATAAATTATATGCGAGATCTTTACACTCTAATTAAGTGAAGAGAGAGATTATTGTTTATTTGAATTTTTCTGTTTTTTGCCCTGTTGTGCTAAAGGAAGCTTGGTTTATGTTTAAGTGACTTTGTTTAGGATGTGGGAATGAATCATTGTTTCCATTGTAAGTCTCGGATTTGCCCACAAAGGCAATGTGGAGGACTAAAAAGTCCGATCTGTGTGGAAAATCTGTATTTTCTTTATGTAGTACACAGTACACCAAACTTTTATCAAAATTACGTCTTTAATATCTGTAACTCGTAATTTTGGGCCTACCGCTAGATACTATAAATAAAAGAATGTTGTGTATTTTATAACTGATATTTAATTCATATGTGGTTTTGCTGCATGTAACTATAGCAACTGTAGACTCTTGGGCAATACATGTTCATTGACAAATGTTTTTCATGAGTGCCTTGTACATTTGAATTTAATAAAGTTACGCATAATCTCCGAAGCTTGAACTCGGATGCTTTCGCATATAGTCCTAGACCAAAGGATATAATAGTTCTAAATGGTTCTGATAATATATTTCAGACTGGATTTCTGGACTCTGTTGATTATTTAATGTTCTCAAAAGAACTGCATTGAAGAACTACTTTATGAAATTTGTGCTGAAAGTAAATAGACCATATTAATTGTGTCTGTTCAGGTATTTAGAGTAATTTAAATGCAGTGAACCAATATCTGGTCTTGAAAGCAGACTGAAGTGAGAGGCATTTTTTTTAAAGTTGTTTTCTGAACGTGATCATTGGGGATATGTTGAATGTTTGCTTCCCAGAATTTCCTAGACTGTTCCTTACCATTTCCTAACTTCTGATACCAGGGTGTCAGTACCCAAAGTATAGTTGGATTCATGTGTTTGATATCATGATGCACACCAACTCGTATGTGTGATTTGGCCTTGAGTACTGTGGCGCGTTAGGATACAATAGCGTTACCTTCCTGTGTCAGGTGTTGTTACTGCATAACACAGAGTTTATAATTAATATACGTAGTACGTCATATTCAGAAGGTCCTGGATTCAATTCTCAGTCTGCGGACTGGCTATTCTGACTGTTTTTCTTGTTTATTCTCAGTTCCTCCATGAAAATGCTTGTATATCGCATTAAGGAAGAGCACAGCCATTTTCTTTCAAATTGTTTCTAATTCCTTATTCACAGTTGTCTTACCATTGAGCACTAAACTAATATCCCACCTTTCATGGAACCAAAAGTTTTGTAAACAATGCGCACTAGTCTGTGCCCTGAGCCAAATGAATCCCATCTACACCCTCCACTTCATATTTCTCAGAGGTCCATTTTAATATTGTACTTTCATCTGTACCTAGGTCCTCTGCCTTCAAATTTAAAAATGTCCCATGCTGTTTAGGAATGTAAATGCCTACACTTTTTATTATTAATCCCTCGGCACTGGAGGATTTAAGCCAGTTTACAGAATATAATCGGAGGATGTGGCTTTAAATTCATAAAGAAATGTGTACTTGGACTTGAAGTCTGTAGCTCGTACAATTATCATCATGTTTTTTATTTATCTCCTGTGATATGAGGATTTCATTTATATTACGTATATCGAATGCTTTTATGGCCGAACCGACTCCATGGAACAGTCATTGAGAGACCGATGACTGCTAACCAGTCCATTTTATAAGGAATTTAAAGGTTCATTATTGTGTTTACAAGTGCATGCCATTGGATTACATCTTGATCCAGCTGAATCCAATCCACTTGTAAGCACGATATTTATTTAAGAGTCGATCTAATATTTTCCTTTTCTTTTAGCCCTTTCATGCGGTTTATTCGCTTCAAACCAATCCCATTCTTCTTAACTTTATTTCCCTAATAATATACGATAATATCACGAATTACTAAGCTCCTTCGTTTGTATTTCCGTCAATACGGCTGTAACTGTATGTACTCGTCTTTAGACCCAAATATGGGGCCTGCGTAATATTTTTATATGGCTTTTCTTCTGATATTTGTTTCTTGAGAAGTCTCTTTATGTAGCCTTCTAGAAAGTTTTGAACAGCAGTGCAGCCAATATGATACTATATTTAATTTTATTTAAAAATTCTTGTCACTCTTGTAGCTGCATGTTAAATCATCCTTGTTAGGTTAGGTTTGTTTTGTGCCAGTAACATGCAGCACATTTGTTCAGAACAGTACATAACAGGTATAATAATGTACATAAACATTTGAATGTTCCATAATGTGTACATGTTTTAAAAAATACATAATATTCAGTTATTGTCAGTAACCATCATTTCAGTCGAGGGGGACCGTACTTCATGGGCATGGAATTTTGGATCATACCAGTTTGTAGTTTTGTCTTGTAATTTACAAAAGCAGTTCTTAAATTAAATATTTTATCAGTTTTTATGTTTCCCGATTGTGATTAGAATCCAGCCAACAAACAATAACCTCACTTAATATTTTTGTAAATTTTTTATAAAGATTATGATTTTATTAGCCGAAGGGATTTGGAAGGTTATGGTTTTTTATCTCTACACAGAGAATCACATTTTTATAACAAGTATTAAGTAATGTAGTGAATCTGATAAGATTTTTACAGTTGATGATGATTTTAGCAAAGTCAAATTAATTCTTTATTCTTCACTGACCTTTGCTGAACAGTTTTTTCTTTGCAGTATTTTAATTTAAATTCATGGCATGAGACCGCAGCGTCAAACCCCGGCATTTAAACAATTTATTTACGATTTTCATTTATAGTAATGATGATTTTTCCTTAATTCCTACAAATGAGGTTCTGTGTTTGTAAATCAGCATTTCTTTTTTAGGATCCAGTTCTATGCCCATGAGACGTATCATATGGGATCTTATAGCCGCCACGCCTGTCTCATTACTTGTAGTACCCTTCCACTCGCAGATGTGTGGACCATGCACCAAGCTTTGGTAAGGTTCTGGCATTTATATAGTTTCTGTACCCCACACACACAGAAGTTACATGCTTTCACGACTCACTTCTCGTCTTCCTGTTCCCCAAAATGGTCTTTGCTGGTGAAATCCAGGACTCACATTTGAAGTGGTAGGTGAAATTTCAGCTGCTCATGAAGATGGCTGCCTTTTGGGTTTATAGACTGTGTAGATTGGTAGAAGTTTACATTTTAAATGGCCCTGATGATGGAGGCAGTAAACACCTCTGTAGCAATGGAAAAATTCTACCAGATTATGCAGCACAGTAACCCACAAGATGGCCATCCCTTGCATTGCTTTGTTGTATGTCTGTATCTTGAAGAAGATTTTATTAAATAGTTTTAGGAAATCTGAATGTTCTGAATTGAAAACTGTTCCTCGTAGATTCCACATCAAAGACCACTCCACATTGATTTATGGCTTGTAATAATTACGCTGGTTTATAATGATAGCTTCTATACGTTACTGGAAAGTTTGTCTTCAGAGACGTGCGTGAGTCCCGTGTTAATTTTATTATGTGACGGACAGTACATCTTTATTTGGTGCGTTCCATCATGCAGTTTTTTGTTAACGAAATGTGTGATGTTCGGTTTTAGTTTGTATTACATAAAGAGACTTTTATTTGTGTTGTTTGTCTGAATGAATTTTGTTGGGACATACTAACAAAGAAGATCCCTACATTTTTCACTTATTCCACTTTGGAATTTTTCTTGTCATTTATTTAACAGTTGCGGGGTAACAGAAATCACCTGCGTTCTTCTGTCATGTCTTTGAGCAAGGAAGTACACTGCAGAGGTTATGAGTAGCATGACGATGGCTGAACCTATGATTGCACTTAGAATTGTTAAGGATTGTAAAAAAGAAGAAGGAAATTCATTGGATTTCAGTTTGGTCGTAGCTTGAGGCTTCATCTTGGTTGACGCACCAATCTCTCTCTTTGTCAGTCCGTGTGATTGAAAATCTGCGTCAGATCCGACCATCAGTCCGCGCACACCCAAAGTTATAGACACTATTTGTTTCTCCTGAACTTCGCGCTTTTCTATCCTCTTGTGCTCATTAATATCACCTGCAAGTCGTATGTTATTTTGTGTGGTATCCCGTTTACCAAAGTGGCGTCTGTTTGAGGGTTTCCTTGGTTCGTATAACCCTGGAAATAACACAATAAAATTGTGAAAATTATCTCATTTAAATTAATAATGTGCTGTTTATAAAATATTTTAATTACATTACTTTGGATTTCACCATCCATTTTTATTGGCTTCAAATTTCCTGAGTAATGATATGTGTGACTTCATTTGAATGATTTTAGAACAGTTTATTTTAATATATTTAAGATAAATAGTAAGTGGTGAGCTTCAAACTTACTATGTGTTAACCCCTGCAGAGATAACACCCAGTACGTATTTGACTAGTCACTGGTTAAGCCCCAAATTTGGTCCACATGAGGTGGTGAAGAGAAAGGTTCTATCCCTGCCTAGTCATGCTGTTTTAGTAGCACGCTGTTTTACCCACTGAGCTACCCCAGTTTACATTTTACATAAAGTGTGTCTTTAAGAATTTTTATCCAATACACGAGGTTTTACAATGTGTCAGTATTGAACTGTGTGCTACCTCTTGGCACAGTACTTACATGAATGAAATGCGTGATAACGTGGATCTTGATCTTTCCCGTGGAAATCCCCATCTTCACGTTGAGATGGCCTGATGGGAGCAGATGTTAATGGCTGAATGGGTACTGGGAATATTGCACTACCATCTGTTGGTATTTGTTGAATAGGTGGTTCAGCCTGTTTGCACTTTGGATCGTTAGATCCAGGGAAACACTTTGGTGGTTTTAATTCAGTCTCATAATAAGCTGATCCTTCACTAGTACAGTTCTTGTCAGATGATCCAGGGTAGCAGCCTGGGAGTTTCAGTGTAGTTGGTGTCAGAGTTGTAACAATCTCATTGCACTGAGGGTTAGGAGATCCTGGATAACATTGATATTGAGGTGGAACATCTGGTTGACATTCTGGGTCCTTAGAACCAGGATAACACTGTGATTTTGGTGTTTGTGGAGGTAAATATGTTGGTGGTTGTTTCGATGGACTTCCACATCTTGGGTCTGGTGAACCTGGATAACATCCAGGGAGAGGAGGTTCTTGTGGACACTGAGGATCAGTAGATCCAGGGAAACATGATGGTTTGCATCTAGGATCTGTAGAACCAGGGTAGCAGATTGGAGGTGTTAGAATCTTGGGAGTTGTTGTTTGAGGACATCTGGGATCTTGGCTACCAGGAAAACATTTTGGGGGTTTGGTTAGACATTCACATGTTGGAGGATGTGGTGTCGTATGTGGTAGAGTGTAGGTAGTTGGTGGACTAGGTTTCGGACATCTCGAATCAGTTGAACCTGGGTAACAGATAGGAGATGATGTGGTTATAGATTTACATCTTGGATCTGTTGAACCAGGAAAGCATCGCGGTGGCTCAGTAGTTGTTGGAGGTGTCGGTCTAATTGAACCAGGAAAGCATCGCGGTGCCTCGGTAGTTGATGAAGGTGTCGGTCTATGACATCTGGGATCTGTAGATCCTGGATAACATCTGGGTGGTTGTGTTGCGGGAGGTAAATACGTTGCAGGGGGTCTTGTACTTGTGGGCGGTGGTCTCGGACATCGTGGATCCGTTGAACCTGGATAGCACAGTGGCGGTGTGGAAGGTTTAGGCGTAGTTTGTGGGCATCTCGGATCTGTAGATCCCGGATAACATCTGGCAGCTTCTGTGGTTGGCGGGGGTGTGGGTCTTGGACATCTGGGATCTGTAGATCCAGGATAACATCTAGGTGGTTCTGTGGTTGGCGGAGGCGTTGGTCTTGGACATCTAGGGTCCGTAGATCCCGGATAACATCTGGCTGGTTCTGTGGTTGGTGGGGGTGTCGGTCTGGGACATCTCGGATCTGAAGATCCCGGATAACATCGCGGTGGCTCAGTAGTTGTTGGAGGTGTCGGTCTAGGACATCTGGGATCTGTAGATCCCGGATAACATCTGGCAGCTTCTGTGGTTGGCGGGGGTGTGGGTCTTGGACATCTGGGATCTGTAGATCCAGGATAACATCTAGGTGGTTCTGTGGTTGGCGGAGGCGTTGGTCTTGGACATCTAGGGTCCGTAGATCCCGGATAACATCTGGCTGGTTCTGTGGTTGGTGGGGGTGTCGGTCTGGGACATCTCGGATCTGAAGATCCCGGATAACATCGCGGTGGCTCAGTAGTTGTTGGAGGTGTCGGTCTAGGACATCTGGGATCTGTAGATCCCGGATAACATCTGGCAGCTTCTGTGGTTGGCGGGGGTGTGGGTCTTGGACATCTGGGATCTGTAGATCCAGGATAACATCTAGGTGGTTCTGTGGTTGGCGGAGGCGTTGGTCTTGGACATCTAGGGTCCGTAGATCCCGGATAACATCTGGCTGGTTCTGTGGTTGGTGGGGGTGTCGGTCTGGGACATCTCGGATCTGAAGATCCCGGATAACATCGCGGTGGCTCAGTAGTTGTTGGAGGTGTCGGTCTAGGACATCTGGGATCTGTAGATCCCGGATAACATCTGGCAGCTTCTGTGGTTGGCGGGGGTGTGGGTCTTGGACATCTGGGATCTGTAGATCCAGGATAACATCTAGGTGGTTCTGTGGTTGGCGGAGGCGTTGGTCTTGGACATCTAGGGTCCGTAGATCCCGGATAACATCTGGCTGGTTCTGTGGTTGGTGGGGGTGTCGGTCTGGGACATCTCGGATCTGAAGATCCCGGATAACATCGCGGTGGCTCAGTAGTTGTTGGAGGTGTCGGTCTAGGACATCTGGGATCTGTAGATCCCGGATAACATCTGGCAGCTTCTGTGGTTGGCGGGGGTGTGGGTCTTGGACATCTGGGATCTGTAGATCCAGGATAACATCTAGGTGGTTCTGTGGTTGGCGGAGGCGTTGGTCTTGGACATCTAGGGTCCGTAGATCCCGGATAACATCTGGCTGGTTCTGTGGTTGGTGGGGGTGTCGGTCTGGGACATCTCGGATCTGAAGATCCCGGATAACATCGCGGTGGCTCAGTAGTTGTTGGAGGTGTCGGTCTAGGACATCTGGGATCTGTAGATCCCGGATAACATCTGGCAGCTTCTGTGGTTGGCGGGGGTGTGGGTCTTGGACATCTGGGATCTGTAGATCCAGGATAACATCTAGGTGGTTCTGTGGTTGGCGGAGGCGTTGGTCTTGGACATCTAGGGTCCGTAGATCCCGGATAACATCTGGCTGGTTCTGTGGTTGGTGGGGGTGTCGGTCTGGGACATCTCGGATCTGAAGATCCCGGATAACATCGCGGTGGCTCAGTAGTTGTTGGAGGTGTCGGTCTAGGACATCTGGGATCTGTAGATCCCGGATAACATCTGGCAGCTTCTGTGGTTGGCGGGGGTGTGGGTCTTGGACATCTGGGATCTGTAGATCCAGGATAACATCTAGGTGGTTCTGTGGTTGGCGGAGGCGTTGGTCTTGGACATCTAGGGTCCGTAGATCCCGGATAACATCTGGCTGGTTCTGTGGTTGGTGGGGGTGTCGGTCTGGGACATCTCGGATCTGAAGATCCCGGATAACATCTGGGTGGTTGTGTTGCTGGAGGTAAATATGTTGCAGGGGGTTTTGTAGTTGTGGGCGGTGGTGGCCTCGGACATCGTGGGTCTGTTGATCCTGGATAACACACAAATTTCGTAGTACTGGGATAAATGTGAGTGGTGGGTTTCGGAGTTGGGCACCTGGGATCCTTCGATCCGTCAAAACATTTAGGAGGAGGGGGTTTTGTTGCAGGTGGGTATGGAGTGGGACACTCTGGATCTGTCGACCCTGGATAACAAGATGGACGAAAGGTGACAGATGTAGTTGGCTGGGGGCATCTGGGATCTGTAGACCCCAGATAACAGATAGGAGGTGTAACTGGTTTCGGAGTTGTCGTACGTAAAGTTTCAGTTAGACACGGACAGAAAAACGGCGTTGTAGTTGGTGGTTCTGGACATCTGGGATCTGTAGATCCAGGGAAACATCGGGGTGGCTCGGTAGTAGGTGGGGGTGTCGGTCTCGGGCATCTCGGATCTGTAGATCCGGGATAACAACTTGGTGGTTGTGTTACTGGAGGTAAATACGTTGCCGGGGGTCTTGTAGTTGTGGGCGGTGATGGCCTCGGACATCTTGGGTCTGTTGAACCTGGATAGCACAATGGCGGAGTTGAAGGTTTAGGCGTAGTTTGTAGATCCCGGATAACATCTGGCTGGGTCTGTGATTGGGGGGGGTGTCGGTCTGGGACATCTGGGATCGGTAGATCCGGGATAACAACTTGGTGGTTGTGTTACTGGAGGTAAATACGTTGCCGGGGGTCTTGTAGTTGTGGGCGGTGATGGCCTCGGACATCTTGGGTCTGTTGAACCTGGATAGCACAATGGCGGAGTTGAAGGTTTAGGCGTAGTTTGTAGATCCCGGATAACATCTGGCTGGGTCTGTGATTGGGGGGGGTGTCGGTCTGGGACATCTGGGATCGGTAGATCCGGGATAACAACTTGGTGGTTGTGTTACTGGAGGTAAATACGTTGCCGGGGGTCTTGTAGTTGTGGGCGGTGATGGCCTCGGACATCTTGGGTCTGTTGAACCTGGATAGCACAATGGCGGAGTTGAAGGTTTAGGCGTAGTTTGTAGATCCCGGATAACATCTGGCTGGGTCTGTGATTGGGGGGGGTGTCGGTCTGGGACATCTGGGATCGGTAGATCCGGGATAACAACTTGGTGGTTGTGTTACTGGAGGTAAATACGTTGCCGGGGGTCTTGTAGTTGTGGGCGGTGATGGCCTCGGACATCTTGGGTCTGTTGAACCTGGATAGCACAATGGCGGAGTTGAAGGTTTAGGCGTAGTTTGTAGATCCCGGATAACATCTGGCTGGGTCTGTGATTGGGGGGGGTGTCGGTCTGGGACATCTGGGATCGGTAGATCCGGGATAACAACTTGGTGGTTGTGTTACTGGAGGTAAATACGTTGCCGGGGGTCTTGTAGTTGTGGGCGGTGATGGCCTCGGACATCTTGGGTCTGTTGAACCTGGATAGCACAATGGCGGAGTTGAAGGTTTAGGCGTAGTTTGTAGATCCCGGATAACATCTGGCTGGGTCTGTGATTGGGGGGGGTGTCGGTCTGGGACATCTGGGATCGGTAGATCCGGGATAACAACTTGGTGGTTGTGTTACTGGAGGTAAATACGTTGCCGGGGGTCTTGTAGTTGTGGGCGGTGATGGCCTCGGACATCTTGGGTCTGTTGAACCTGGATAGCACAATGGCGGAGTTGAAGGTTTAGGCGTAGTTTGTAGATCCCGGATAACATCTGGCTGGGTCTGTGATTGGGGGGGGTGTCGGTCTGGGACATCTGGGATCGGTAGATCCGGGATAACAACTTGGTGGTTGTGTTACTGGAGGTAAATACGTTGCCGGGGGTCTTGTAGTTGTGGGCGGTGATGGCCTCGGACATCTTGGGTCTGTTGAACCTGGATAGCACAATGGCGGAGTTGAAGGTTTAGGCGTAGTTTGTAGATCCCGGATAACATCTGGCTGGGTCTGTGATTGGGGGGGGTGTCGGTCTGGGACATCTGGGATCGGTAGATCCGGGATAACAACTTGGTGGTTGTGTTACTGGAGGTAAATACGTTGCCGGGGGTCTTGTAGTTGTGGGCGGTGATGGCCTCGGACATCTTGGGTCTGTTGAACCTGGATAGCACAATGGCGGAGTTGAAGGTTTAGGCGTAGTTTGTAGATCCCGGATAACATCTGGCTGGGTCTGTGATTGGGGGGGGTGTCGGTCTGGGACATCTGGGATCGGTAGATCCGGGATAACAACTTGGTGGTTGTGTTACTGGAGGTAAATACGTTGCCGGGGGTCTTGTAGTTGTGGGCGGTGATGGCCTCGGACATCTTGGGTCTGTTGAACCTGGATAGCACAATGGCGGAGTTGAAGGTTTAGGCGTAGTTTGTAGATCCCGGATAACATCTGGCTGGGTCTGTGATTGGGGGGGGTGTCGGTCTGGGACATCTGGGATCGGTAGATCCGGGATAACAACTTGGTGGTTGTGTTACTGGAGGTAAATACGTTGCCGGGGGTCTTGTAGTTGTGGGCGGTGATGGCCTCGGACATCTTGGGTCTGTTGAACCTGGATAGCACAATGGCGGAGTTGAAGGTTTAGGCGTAGTTTGTAGATCCCGGATAACATCTGGCTGGGTCTGTGATTGGGGGGGGTGTCGGTCTGGGACATCTGGGATCGGTAGATCCGGGATAACAACTTGGTGGTTGTGTTACTGGAGGTAAATACGTTGCCGGGGGTCTTGTAGTTGTGGGCGGTGATGGCCTCGGACATCTTGGGTCTGTTGAACCTGGATAGCACAATGGCGGAGTTGAAGGTTTAGGCGTAGTTTGTAGATCCCGGATAACATCTGGCTGGGTCTGTGATTGGGGGGGGTGTCGGTCTGGGACATCTGGGATCGGTAGATCCGGGATAACAACTTGGTGGTTGTGTTACTGGAGGTAAATACGTTGCCGGGGGTCTTGTAGTTGTGGGCGGTGATGGCCTCGGACATCTTGGGTCTGTTGAACCTGGATAGCACAATGGCGGAGTTGAAGGTTTAGGCGTAGTTTGTAGATCCCGGATAACATCTGGCTGGGTCTGTGATTGGGGGGGGTGTCGGTCTGGGACATCTGGGATCGGTAGATCCGGGATAACAACTTGGTGGTTGTGTTACTGGAGGTAAATACGTTGCCGGGGGTCTTGTAGTTGTGGGCGGTGATGGCCTCGGACATCTTGGGTCTGTTGAACCTGGATAGCACAATGGCGGAGTTGAAGGTTTAGGCGTAGTTTGTAGATCCCGGATAACATCTGGCTGGGTCTGTGATTGGGGGGGGTGTCGGTCTGGGACATCTGGGATCGGTAGATCCGGGATAACATCTAGCTGGTTCTGTGGTTGGCGGTGGTATCGGTCTCGGGCATCTCGGATCTGTAGATCCTGGATAACATTTTGCTGGTTGGGTGGTTGGCGGAGGCGTTGGTCTTGGACATCTAGGGTCCGTAGATCCCGGATAACATCTGGCTGGTTGTGTGGTTGGTGGGGGTGTCGGTCTGGGACATCTGGGATCGGTAGATCCGGGATAACATCTTGGTGGTTCGGTGGTTGGCGGAGGCGTTGGTCTTGGACATCTAGGGTCCGTAGATCCCGGATAACATCTGGCTGGTTGTGTGGTTGGTGGGGGGGTCGGGCTGGGGCGGACATCTTGGGTCTGTTGAACCAGGATAGCACAATGGCGGAGTTGAAGGTTTAGGCGTAGTTTGTGGACATCTCGGATCTGTAGAACCTGGATAGCATCTGACTGGTGCTGTGGTTGGCGGGGGTGTCGGTCTCGGGCATCTCGGATCTGTAGACCCTGGATAACATTTTGGTGGTTCGGTGGTTGGCGGAGGCGTTGGTCTTGGACATCTAGGGTCCGTAGATCCCGGATAACATCTGGCTGGTTCTGTGGTTGGTGGGGTTGTCGGTCTGGGACATCTGGGATCTGTAGATCCGGGATAACAACTTGGTGGTCGTGTTACTGGAGGTAAATACGTTGCCGGGGGTCTTGTAGTTGTGGGCGGCGATGGCCTCGGACATCTTGGGTCTGTTGAACCAGGATAGCACAATGGCGGAGTTGAAGGTTTAGGCGTAGATTGTGGACATCTCGGATCTGTAGAACCTGGATAGCATCTGACTGGTGCTGTGGTTGGTGGGGGTGTCGGTCTGGGGCATCTGGGATCTGCAGATCCTGGATAACATCTTGCTGGTTGTGTGGTTGGCGGAGGTGTTGGTCTTGGACATCTAGGGTCCGTAGATCCTGGATAACATCTGGCTGGTTCTGTGGTTGGTGGGGGTGTCGGTCTGGGACATCTGGGATCTGTAGATCCGGGATAACAACTTGGTGGTTGTGTTGCTGGAGGTAAATAAGTTGCCGGGGGTCTTTTAGTTGTGGGCGGTAATGGCCTTGGACATCTTGGGTCTGTTGAACCTGGATAGCACAATGGCGGAGTTGAAGGTTGAGGCGTAGTTTGTGGACATCTGGGATCTGTAGAACCTGGATAACATCTGACTGGTGCTGTGGTTGGTGGAGCTGTTGGTCTTGGACATCTAGGGTCCGTAGATCCCGGATAACATCTGGCTGGTTCTGTTGTTGACGGGGGTGTCGGTCTTGGGCATTTCGGATCTGTAGATCCTGGATAACATCTTGCTGGTTG
>NW_019059631.1:485937-512688 GCF_000696155.1 Zootermopsis nevadensis
GGATAACATCTGGCTGGTTCTGTGGTTGGTGGGGTTGTCGGTCTGGGACATCTGGGATCTGTAGATCCGGGATAACATCTTGGTGGTTGTGTTGCTGGAGGTAAATACGTTGCCGGGGGTCTTGTAGTTGTGGGCGGTGATGGCCTCGGACATCTTGGGTCCGTTGAACCTGGATAACATCTGACTGGTTCTGTGGTTGGTGGGGGGGTCGGTCTAGGACATCTGGGATCTGTAGATCCTGGGTAACAAACTGGAATTGTTGTTGGTCCAGGTGTTGTTTCTTGACATCTTTCTTCCGCACTTCCAGGGAAGCAATCTTTTGGTTTTGGTGATAGGCTTGTTGCTGGTGGCAAATAAGTAATTGGTTTTCTGGTAGTAGGCAGGTTACACCTGGTGTCTGTTGATCCTGGAAAACATGGTTTTTGTGTGGGCTGTGGCTCGCACTCTGGATTTTGGCTTCCAGGGTAGCATACTGGTGTAGTTTGTTTGCATCTTGGGTCTTCGCTTCCTGAATAGCAAATTGGTTTTGTAGCTGGTCTTTGAGTTGTAGGAAATTGAGTTGTGCTGAGTTTCATCGGTGTTTCCTTTTCGCCTTTGCACCGCCCCTCACATTCACCATAGCATATCTGTTAACATGAAATAACATACATATTGGTGAGTTTTTAATTTCTCATAGTGACGAATATGAAAATTACTGTCTTCAGTGTTGTAGTGCATTACATCGGACGTGATGATGAAGTTAGTAAGCTGCTGTGTATTTCGGTCGTTATGTACCAGGCTACATGGTGCTGCATCCCAAAATGTACCCATCTGTCTCCATATATCTTTATTTATAAAAGGTTACTTGGAATTGCTGACCACTTTATTGTGCCTCAGAAGTTGTGTACGAACATTTAATCCAGGCAAATGTGAAAGCATCGGAATTAGGTACATCCATATTTTGTATAATTTCTCCAGGTTTCAGCACAGTTAGTTTGGATAATGTGATGACTAAAATGTTTGAGACAGAAATTTTGAGAGTTTGTAGTGTGCTGCTGGATTTTGCACGTCAAATCGTAAGTCTTCATGAAATTTTGAATGAGTCTTACACAGTCTAAGAGTGAATTCCTTGCTCTTTGTAGATCTAGGAAAATAGATGCTCCCAATAATAGATTTACACCAATATAATATATTATTTATACAACATAATATTTAAATCTTTAATGTATACGTGATTAATCATATAACTTTTATTATATTTTCAACATTATAAAAAACATTTAGTGTTTAAATGTGCATCTACGAGGTCTGACACAAAAATACCGGGACTGATGCTTTAACTCTCGTATGCATTTTCTTCATAACCGGAATGAGAAGAAATGAACAACTATCAGTTGCAGGTCCAGAATATTTTTGGAAAGTACTCATGTTATCTAAGAACCAGAAATTATTTTCCCAGTTATTAATGTGTTCACCACGTGATGAAGTATTTTAAGTCAAAGAGTTCCTATGTTGTAATGAGATGTGTATTTTCTGGCATGTAGAATCATTTTATACTAAATAATTTTGAGAAAATCGTTGAAACTCTTGGATTCGACTTTATGGTTAGTTGGTCATATATTTGATCAGTATGAACAAGAAGTTTTTTGTATAACTTCTAGTATCGTGCCCTCGCTACCAAATTTCATGTAAGTTTCATCACCGGTTTTGGGGATGAAATGTGTTTAAATATCAACCTCTCTGTTACATTTTAATTATATTCACTCTATTCAAGGAAATCTTTGTGCATTAGTTAAATGTACAGGTCATAAAATGTTTGCTGTTGACGGAAGATAAATAAGTGTGGTAGTCATTAGTTGACATTTGCTCGTCCAGTGATCTTGTAATCTGATGTTTCGTACTGAAACCTCTGAATAACACTCACCTCGATATTACATGTAAGGTACACTTGCATCTTGTCTGGGAATTTGAAAGCAGTGATGTTGTTGTAAGCAATTATACTTGCTCCAGTTAACCCGGTCTCAGATGTTCTTCTCCAGTATCCAATTAATTTCGGTTTCCTGCTCAAATAGTAAAAACAGCCATGTTAAGTTTTTTTTTTTTTGTCTTCCAGAAGACGCATCATTGATTCACTCACTTTGTCAGACATCTTTTAAACCTGACCTTAATGGCTAATAATGAAATATCTCGTGCATAGGTAAAAGTGATTCACACTCTTTATTACGCAATCTCAGTGTCGCCTAACATGCATTATTTCTACAATATTTTTATTTTCCGTCTATACACAAACTTAAAATAATGTTGTTTAAAATTATCTAAAATTATAACATTCTCAGTAGACACTGCATCATGTTACATTTTTTGTATCGACGACATGTTTCAATGTGTATTACATCATCATCAGGTCTATCAATTTTTAATATATTTTAAAAACTGTAGTACATTTTGCGTTGCGTTTATTGATTATTTTAATTTGTTTAATTTTAAGTTTTTTGTTTCTTCCTTTTTGGTTTGGAGGTTGTACTTGGATGTTTTATATCTGTAAAATTAATTTTTCAAGTCGTGATTTTGGATAATTATAATTTTAGATAATTTTAAGTAACATTATTTTAAGTTTGTGTATAGACGGAAAATAAAAATATTGTATCAATAAAACACAAACATGACGCAATTAAGATATAAAAAGATATAAAATGCATTATTTCATATTTTATGTACAGCATATCAGGTCGTCAGACGTCAGTGTTTGTCCCGTGTTCACTGGTAGAAGACATTAAGGGAAAGTACGTAGTCGTGGAAAGTCTGCATTATTTTTATGAGGACATTTATATTAATTTCATTCCAAATCACATTTAAGTAATATCAGTGTTAAGTGTAAGTTTTAGTGTTTTCCAGCCTCTGACAAGTGCAGTAAGAAAAATAGCTCAGATATCGTTAGTGGAAAGAGAAGACATGACATCATTTTTATAGACCATAATATTCTATGTAATAACATGGATTATTCTTTATGATGTTCCAGTAAACTATTGTACGACCACTTGTTTGCATTGAGTATAATTTTGGCGTAGTACAGGTAGCATATATGATTGCTGATGATTAGGCTCACATTGAATTACCTACAGTTGACGTGTGTTGTGTAGCTGTCAGTAACTGACTTGCACATTCGTTCAGCATGGATTCAGCTAAGTTCCCAGCCGCCGCAAAGCTCAGTAATTACCAGAAAATATTGCACTAAAAATCTGCCAAATATCTTGAGTCATAAAACTTTTACTTGGTATCTTTTCTATTAAATTTTCCTACATATTCTGATTTGCGGGTGACCTTACTTGGGACATCCATCATTGTCTGTGAGCTGTAGCTTGCGTGTGTCCTGGGACTCGTAGTTTTCTCCGTCATACGCCCAGCAATCCCTGACCTGGATATCGTACTGGTTCTCATTGTCTTTGATGTACACCAGGACAGTCAGGGTCTCCCCTATTTTGATGATCTCGTTGATTGGAGCTGTCTGAAGTCAGTTCAACATTGCACTAATATTTTTAACAAAATATGAAGAAATCTCTACAGGACATTTTGAAATATGTACTGTTGATTGTAAGTAGGTTCATAACTTTGGGGATTTCAGAGTTTGCAACTTTTTATTTGTATTTAATGTTGATATTTTGTCAATACATGTGGAGGTTTCTCTTTAAGGCATAATAGGAATGTTGTATTGTCAGCTCTGTCACTCAAGTGCATTAAGAGACATTTTGTGCTTGAATTATGATAGATTGGTATGAACCAGCCACAATTTGAGCCACTGTCTAAAGCCGAACTGCAATAACATTTTGTGTGTTAGTAATGGAAAAGCAAACAGATGAGATACTGAACGAAGATTTTTCTTAACCTGTAATGTTTTCAGTGTTGTTCGAAATGGAAGTTGTCGGCAGACAAGTACATTTCCTCACGTATATTTATTTATTTATTCGTGGTTTATTTAATGACACTTGTCAGTAGCTCATATTATAGCTTATAGCATCACATAGGATAATTATTTAATAATAAAATCGGAAGCAGTTGTGTCCTAATTCAAGGTATGATCGTAGCGTTTATTCAGTGTGAAATAATAAGTTCTTTAAAATCTCACCTTGTATCTCTTTTAATTGTTTGTTCACACACACAAACAGGCATGACTCATTGATGTATGACATCCAAATTAATTCCTTATCAGTTTCTTTATGGATCATGCCCTCTGACCTGTTCAAATTCTGCTTGGTTATGGGAACAACATATAATTCCTGTACCAACATAGAGAAATGCTGATATTCGTGTTTTGAGTAGGATTTGAACCCACGCCGTCCCAGTGTTAAAGACACACAGACCGCACAGTCGCTGAGTTTGCTTGCGCTAATAATTGGATTCAGAATGAGTGCTGGTGTACCGGCTCCATAACATAATATGTGTGCACTCACATTGGGAAACTCTCCTCGTTGTATGTCCATCCAGCAGTCGACCGTGCCTGTAGACACAGGCACGGTTACCACCTCCAGCATGTCCACCACAAATGGCTGGAAGATGACAGTTTTCTCCTTCCGGTCTGTGGTCGCACATGATATCTTTCTTGCTGTATCCCAGATTTCCTAAACAATACTCACAGATGTTAACACTTTTTTTAAAGCATTGACAATTTAAATTTTTCTTTGTAGGTTAATCAGAAATTAATAATTCGCAGTTTTCCCCAGTTGATACTAACTGTAAAGTATTTTTAACATATAACTTGCAGTGCCAGAAAGTTAAACATTGATTATGTCAAAGGTCGTTCATTTTTGGATGCATCCACATCTTCATAGCCCATCATCTTAACGTTGGTGATCATTTCTTCATCTACACCAAGATCTCCCTAGATTCCTCTTACCTTCACAAGTTCTAACTAAAATGTGTACACATCTCATCCTTCGTGCTACATTTTTGCCCATCATATCCTTTTAATATTTGGTGAATTATACAAATTTTGAAGTTCATCATTCTTGTTTTCAGGTGATAGTTGTAACATCGTTATCGTTCAGTGGTACAAAGATCTTGAGTCAAGAAGTTGATAGATCGTTGTTAAATGACAGAGCCACCGACCTGGACGGTGTCATCAGTCTGGATGACGATGATGTTGTCCACCGTGCGACCGAAGCCACCGGACGGAGTTGTACCGCAGTCTTGTAGCGGGATCACGAAGTTGTACGAACTTGTCGTGCCGCCAGGCTGCACGTACCTGGAACGTAAACGACAGGTACTTGAAACGTCCTTCTGTCATCCCATGCAGCAGACCTCGCTAGTCACACAGGATCAGTGAGTCAGTAGTTAAGACAGTTTGTACAGGTTCATTGGCATAAGTAACTTATTCTTATTTGGTACCAAAACATCTGACTGTAGCTCTTTGGTATTCGGTACATTTTTCCTCGGGGGAACTCCAGAGGATGAATAAATAAGCAACATTTATTTCTGCAGTTTTAATCAAAAAAGTGTTAACACCCTTCAGTACATCAGAACTTAGCAATGTTTAATTAATATTTTTTGGAATTTGCAGGTGATTTTCAACTGATAACTATTTATCGTCATTTCATTTAAACATTATTTTGTGTTATTATTATTATTATTATTATTTATTATTGTTATCCTTTATACGTTGATTGTCCTTAGTTTCAAATGTTACCCAATGGTTTCTGAAACAGAACTTGGTCTCCTTGGTTGTATGCAGAAAATTGAGGCAGCATGTCTTGTAGAAACTTTGGTAATTACAAGTCCACACTCTGAATTCTGTGCTGTAAACGTAAATAATTGCTTTAACGGAGATGATAGTGTGAAGTGTTGGCTTTGCCGTGGTCTCTGCTGTACTGCTTTGGAGAGACCTTGACATTTAAGAAAGTACAACCACATCTCTTGTTCAGGAATGTGAAAGGGCTCGGAATATTATTAATGTTATAACTGGGAAAGCAGGTGGCATTGGTGTATCACCATTTGAGAAATTATGATTATGTAACGAGTGTTTGTACCTGTTCAAGCATGCAAGGTGTTGCTCCTTTGTGTGTGTAAGTAACTTTGAACCGTTTGATAGATTTTCATAAAACTTCGTAGCGGCAGGTTTATGCATTAAATGGTTGCCAAGTAACGAAAAAGTGATGAATGTTTATTACGATTGCCTAGCAACCAGACCAGAGACAGAGAAACGGAGAATGCTGCATGAAGTAATTTGACCGCGTTCGTTAGAATTAGACGCTTTGAATCTGAGAATCGGATTAAGATGTGGTATTCGTGAGATACGCAGCCTCTCTCATCTTCGAAGTGAACCATACAGACCGTAGACTGCACAGCATACGCAGGTCTGAAAGTGGGACAAGGATAGAGTTGGTCTCTTGCGGTTGTAAATAAATTCATCGTATTCGTAACTCCAAAGAACAGTTTGCTTGCCTAATACTTCTGCAAGCATTTAAAATACAGATGTTTCTTCATGAAATGTAATTTCGTCATTATAGACATATATTTTAGAATGATGTAGAATGTGGATATTCTCAAGGACACTGGACAGTGCGGTGCCAAAAGTTTACTGGTGATACTCGTTAGTGATTCCAGTGTGAGCCCCCCCACAAAGTAGTAAGATCACATTCGGCCGTATTTTTCGAGAATGTTGCTGTACATTCTCACACCCATCACAAAGAGAGGTGGAACCAGTCTCCACACCGTCGGTCGGGTTTTTATTCAGCCGTCAGAAATTCATATTACATGTCAGATTTATCTCCAAGCTTCTGATGGTCAAATTCTCTACGTCGTGTGGAAAGGTCAGTTTAAGTCTTGAAGTATTCTTCGCCCGCGTTAAAGATGTAAACATATGGAAATGACGTGACCTTAGCGCGACAACCCCCAGGTTTTCCAAGTATGCGAGTTATTTCTGTCTTGGAGACATAACAGTTACGAAGTCAGACCGAGTCGCGGGACTTCTAGCACAGGTGGTCGGCCTTGTAACTTTCCGGTGGAGAGACCACCAAGGCAAGCGACTAGTATGCCCATTAGGCCAGGAAAGGCTTCTTCTGGGCAACTCCTTTCCTACGTTGTCCTGTGACGAAAAACGTCTCATTAAAATTAGATTCGAGATATACGCAATTGTAATCTAAATCCTGAAGGTGAGAGACCATTTGGAAAATCCAAGCTTAAGTGGGAGATAATATTAAAATTGATCTTGAAGGAACTGTGGTCTCAGGTGTGAACCAGAAGCAAGACTGTAATCTTTTTAAGACTTTGGTGAAAAAATCCTGTTCATCTGTTGCGTTGTTAATTGCATTACGTGGAACTTGTGATATTTGTGTTTCATTAGCGTAAGTAGAACTCCGACCCGGTGCATGAGACAGGAATTTTTTACGGCGCTGAAATTGTAGATTGTGGTCTTGTGGGTTGCAAAGCTTGTAGTTGGTTACCATCATTTCGGAGGTCGTGTTATCATCATCCTCGGCTTACGACCACCGATTATTTTCGGATAAATTATCTTAATAGATTACTACATATTGTCCACGCTAAGAAGAAAATGAAGCT
This sequence comes from Zootermopsis nevadensis, assembly GCF_000696155.1. The sequence goes on from NW_019059631.1 coordinate 493,468, forward strand.
AGACTCTTTAGTATGTGTGTCAGCATTCCGAAATGTTCCTGTTCTCTTAACAACATATTTCTCCGTATTTCACCAGCTTTAAGGTGTCATTGGCTTTAGACCTTTAACTAGCGTTAAGTTAACGCCAAATGCAATGCAAATGTTCCGAGCAAACAGACGAAACGTCCCGACAAAGTGGGGTGACGGAATCTCGCATTTCGATAACACCGCGGTTCAATATCGTACGTGAAATGCTGCATTTCGATAACGCCGCGGTTCAATATCGTACGTGAAATGCCAACGATCCTCTGCGTTATTGCGTTTTTGAAACTTCCGCCTGCTTTATCTGCGCACCTGCGTTAATTTCGCATCGAAATAACGCGCTACTGCGTCTTATTGCCCAATAGCGCACGTTCTCCGACGTGGTAGTCATTATTTCCGCACCTTCTGTGTACAAGGCGAAACGAGGTCAGAGAGGACCGAGACTAAGAATGCGTGGAGCAAAACCTCTGTTCCCCCCATACTCCTTACTTAAGAGGAATAAATACTGACAGACCGTTGCTTGATTTTTAATTTTGTAGGCTGCTTTCAACCTGGGCCTGCCGTAAGCTTGCGCATTTATACAAAACTTCAGAACGTTATGTACGTGGTTCGGATATTCAAGGGTAAGTGATTTTTTTAAAATAATTTTAATATTCACATTTTATGCTTTTAAAAATTATAACGTGTTTCTTTGATTACTTCTTTGAGACAGGAGCGTTGTATAAGGACGGACATTTTCAATTTACGTAAATAATCTGTGTAATTATTTTCATGAAATTTTATAACTTGTTGCTTCTCATTCATCCGGCAGATCAGTGCGTGAATTGAATGAACTGTGCTGGTGGAAGGGAAGATATTTATCTTTGTGAAATCTAATCGCCATTACTGACCGTTCGAAGCGCGTCTGCCCTTTTAGAAACTTGAAATAATTAAGCATTTAGGCAGTTGTGGTGTCATGCGAGTTTAAAAATTTTGAGACTGTAGCAAAAACGTGTTTATATTTTTGGTTTTGTTCTTACCTTAATATGTGACCTCCTAATGGAGTTTGTACGTGACGCTTTAGAATTTATTATTTAGTTAAAATATGTAATTACATATCTTTTCATTATAACGAGGTTTTATATTTAACTCTCGTATAACTTACGAAAGGGTACGTATGCCCTTTGAACTTTATCAGATATCTGCGGTATTTTAACGACTCGGCAGAAACAGCAGCTTCATTTCCTGGTAGTTATGCAACTGTTACTACTTGTACGATGGACGACATACTCAGTGTAAACTCTTGAGTACGCCACAGTTAATAAGTGACTTAAGTTTCTTTTAGTTAAAAATTATACTCGTTAAGAAATGTAAATTTAAATGTGGGAGGCGGAACCAGTGACCCGCAGCAAATTGTATGCCGTGCTGGTGTTTACATTTTTAATACGTGGTTGATACCCGAAATGCAGACATTCTGCTGCCAGTCTTTTTGATTGTGTCCGCATCGATTTTAGCTTGAGGGAAACGTTTCTTTTAGACTTCCGCCAATTAAGCCACTCTTACGGGTTGTTTGCGCCGTGTAGTCTAATAGAAGCCGCGCACGGCTTTCTCATCGCCCTGATGATGGAGGCATGAAGCACGACTGAAACGCCGTTAAACTTATAGCAGACTACACGGCGCAACAAACCAGAAGACAGCCATCTTCATACTCGCCGCCATGAGAATAAGAACTCTTACATAATAAGGAACTTCTTAATTTTCACCTTTTACTAAATATCACGTTGTTCAAATGGAGGATGAGATGAGTGACGTATGTAGCACGCATGGGCAGATGATAAATGCAAAATTACGATTTACTTTGGAAACATTGAAGGGGTGGGGACCACTTGCGAAACCTAGGCGTATAAAGCGGAGGATAATATTAAAGTGACCCATAAAGAATGAAGGTATACGGACGGGATACATGTCGATCAGGGTTAATGTCGAGTGATGGGCTCCAGTGAACCCCGGTAATGAACCTTCGGATTCCATAAGAGGCGAGAAATTTCTTGAGTAACTGAGCGACCGTGTGTTACCTGCATTTCGGGTTATCGAAGTGCCCCTTGCTGTAGACAGTCCCGCTGAACGGCCCGTCGAAGTCGATCACGACGGAGATTCCCTTGCTGTCGCATTTGACGTCGAGCCGTGAGATGTGTGTGTGGTGTTCGTGGTGTTGGTGGTGCAAGGGTGCCAGGGCGTTGATAGCGGCACTATCAGCGTCTATGTCGTCCCTCGTCGCCTGCTGGGCTGCAGCCAGCTGCGTAGTTCAAGATGGGAATAAGTGACATGGACACATGACGCGGAATGCTCTAGAACCCGTCAGTATTTGCCTTTTAGTTGCTCAGTTCAAACCGTGAACAAAGGTAACTTAAAGCCATAAATTGTCTTACATTCAGTTACATCCTCATCGAGTTTAAGATACCTTTTACATAGAAACTGTAGATCTTACTGAGATCTCTAATTTCATGGCGAGTTTTCAGGTTCTGCGTACTGGATCGGTTTGACCCCCCTATTTTTAAGTAATAGCTTCGTTTAAGGCTATGGTATGTTACAAAACTAGTGCTCATTGGGCCTGCGTTTTAATCACCGTCTTCTTAGATCAGCGCTTTTCAAACTTATGTCTTTAAAAATGGAATTCAAATATTAATTATCGTGTTCACAAGAGCCCGCGTCTGGGCCCTATCCTGAGCAAACTGGATTTAACACACACCCTCACTGCTACGAATGCAAGAACTTTGTTGTGAAAATGGACGTCGTATCACCATATAATAGTTTTACTTTTCAGTAAAGTTTCCAACATCTTAAGTCAGCATCTCTCTGAATGTTGAGCTCTTTGGTTAGTGTAATTAGGAATTGTAGGGTGGTAGACCTGAATGTGTTCCGCGCTGTACTCGCAGTATACAAAAGTTTTACTTAGGGATATTTCATATTCAACGTAAGAAATCAAGGATGCACACAGCATACTTATTGTCGAAGTTCGCTGACTATGAATGAAACACGCTAACGTTTGACACCTTCGCCGCGCCCTCGAGGGTTTGCACCAGAACACTTGACTGATTATAGTGATATTGAGCACTCTTAAGTTATGGATTGGGAGCGTTTATAATGACCTAATGGCAAATGGAAACACCTGTTCTTGCATTTCCAACACGGCGTGAGTAGTCGGCGCTGTACCGTCCTAAATCGTTTTGAAAGTTTGACCTTTGACTTCCTTTTGTGAGCATGAGATTAACTCGTCATATCATTGACTAGAAGTTTCAGAACCCAGCAGGCGTGACCTTGCCGTATGTATGAGAATATTTCACAATTCAAATGTGTGGTGACAACGCTGACAGAACATAAACCAGGTTCATGATGAGACAGGAGAAGAATATATTTTGAAAATTAATTTCAAGTCCATCTGGTATACGAAATGTCGGTAAGAAAAATAATTTTGCAACCTGTTTCTTATGAATTGAAAATGATCCTTCTTTATTCGAGGCAAGAACATAGAATGAAGATGACTGTCTTTTGGGTTGTAACTCCTTGTAGTCTGCTAGAATATTACTAACGTTTTAGGAGGTACTTGCTGCCTCCGTCGTCAGGGCAGTGAGTAAACTCAACCGACAACTTTGCCGTTCGACATCGACCTGATGATGGATCAGCAATCACGTCTGAAACGTCGGTAAACTTCTACCAGAATACACTCGCTACAACCCAGAAGACAACCTCCTTCTCATTGGATAACTGTAAAAGAGTATTACGAGAGATTGTGTTAATGCGGTTGTTTCAAATCAAGCTGAATCACGCCCAGAAGGTTGTCGGATCGTTTCTCGCTGTGTGTATCGGCGCATGTATCTGTCACGTGTCCACACTCGTGCTGCTTTTTAAATGCCAGATCCTGTTTTGCGCATTATACCATATTGAGTGAAGTACTGACATCTGAAAACTTTCTACTGGCGTATTCTTATCCGCCACAAGAACGATCCGTTACTGAAAAGTAGATGAGCGTCGTTTAACAAGTGTACGATTGTAGGTTGTCGATTAACCATGATCACTGCTTGTAATTCCCACGACAAATACCAATTAATTTCAATTTCACATCCGTCTGATTTTAATTAAAGCGGCCGGGGCCTGAAGCTAATCACTCACCCCCGCCTAGTGCCGAGGTCAAATATACATGGAGCGGTACATCCACTCATTCATACGTCTTCATGACTTGGTGCGTAATTAAACTTAGGGACAAATTTACGTGTACAGAAATAGTCACTGGGGCCAATGGAGTTTCTGCCGGACGAAGTTCAATCATTGACTGATGGGTCAAGCAGAGAATTTCGGCGGGGGAAGCTAGTAGAAGGGGGTGGGGGGTCGTATTAAGATGGATTTTAAATTAAATTGGGTGTGGATTGGATTCATCTGGCTCACAGGTTCAGCGCATTAGCGGGCTGTTGTGACCGCAACAACGGGTCTTCTATTTCCTTACAAGACGATGAATTTCGTAACTAGCCAAGCGACCATTGGACCATCAGCAGATGCAAGCTTCCAGTTTCTTATTCTTCTTCCCCATCGTGTAATCTGTTACGTCGGCCTGTGTGTTCTGATATACTAGTCTGTAATACCAGCTGTTGACATGGGTTGGGGTTTGGCGTGAGAAGCGCGTGTTTGTGCGGGCAACTGCTGAGCACTGTACGGCAAAGGTCAGCCAGGAAAGTTGATTTCCTGATTGTTCCGTAACCCATGTTCCTGATGAAGAGATGTGAAACTGGCGGCATGAAGAAGTGAGGCATTGCGTAATGAAGCGAGCTGGACTCTCTTCAGTCCAAAGCCTCAAGAAGAACGCATGTCATTTCGCTGTCCTTCACCTGGTCTTTTAACCGATCTCTGTCGACGAGGGTAAGATCATCAGGGGTCCGCGGGCCACAAGACTTATCACACACACTGAAGTAGGAACACTTTTTTCGAGTCGAAAGTTTGGCAGTTTAGCTTCTGTTACTCTTTATTTCATAAAAGTTTCGCTTAATCAGAAGAAATTTTTTTTAAAGTAATTTTATATGCAAGATAAATTATTCCATAGACATATCGGTATAATTATACGTACGCATTTTACGTGTACATTGTGGGGGGGGGGGGGGGTGAGTTGAAAGACGGAATGCGAAGGTTTCAAAATGTAATAATATGTATAAAATGTAGAGATGGACGCAACTTGGTAGGAGGTTAAAGACTTTCAGGTAAATTTATTCATATTGGTCCTTCACATCTACTTTGCGTATGGCGGAAATTATTTTAAACACATTTCGTAAAGGAACGGGCAGTAACTTCTTTTTCGAACCTGAAAATTAAAGTATACAAAACAAAAATTTTGCCTGTTGTTTTGTATGGGTGCGAAACATGGTCTCTCACTCAGAGGGAGGAACACAGATTGCAGGTGTTTAGTGTGCACCGGGTATTGGTTGGGAAGCCTGAGGGCAAGAGACCGTTAGGGAGACCTAGACGTAGATGGGAGGATAATCTCAGGTGGCATCTATGAGAGATAGGAGTTGAAGGAAACTGGATTTTGTTGGTCCAGGACAGGGTCCGGTGGAGGGCTTTGGTTAATTCGGTGATGAACTTTCGGGTTCGGTAAGCCATCTAGTTAGTAACCGGATGTACCAGCTAACAGGACAATTCCCCGAAGATGGCTGTCTTCTGGGTTGTTGCGACGTGTAGTCTGGTAGAAGTTTACCGACGTTTCAGAGGTCCTTACTGCCTCCATCATCAGGGCGATAATACCATCTTCAAACTCACCGCCGTGAAAACCTCAAATCCTACAGGATAATTCCTCCTCTTCAGTGGAAATGAGTCACACCAAATGTGCATTTAACTCTATCTTCAAATTTTACTTGTTATTATTTTGAGATGACTTATGTTTGACGAATCTTGAATTTTTCGAAACTTGACTTTCTCTGCCCTGGCTCTAAAATTCCAAGTTTCTTTCCTGGACTGAGAGGTAAACCTCTTTCCTCCTCAGTCCCATTTTATTGAGGACGCGGACGGGCGCGGGGAGGGATGTACCAGTGGCGTTGATATTTCTTTGCGCCTTGTAATTTCATCTGTCGGACTGCCTCCGTAATTATCCAAGACGTTTATATATGGCAACACACGTGATCAATTACGGGCTCCATCTTAGTTTCTAAACCTATTTCGTGGTTCCCAAATTCAACAGATGTTTCCGGGATTTGTTAATTACGGTCCCAGTCCGTAAACAGTCACAGTCAAACGTAAAGTGGAACGTACTGAGGAAAAGTGTGTCGTTACTGTACGGGTAAAATTAGGCCTAAAGTACCTGCTCGGTTCAACTGTGCATTTTTGAAACCGCAAAGTCTATTATATTGAGTCTATTTTCAATTGTGAATGAAGAATGTATGGCATCCATCTTTGGAACCTCCTCTGTACTTAGGCAGGAACTTGATAGCCTTTACGTGGGCGTGATCACAGACCTTACTAAACTCCCAGTAGAAGCTAATAGTCGCTCACTTTGTCAAGAAAATTTATGCGGTGATGAAGATGTCGACGTTTATAACGCCGCGTGGACTCGTAGGTCGATACAAACGTTTCGGTAGAACATAATGCTTCCATCTTCAGAGCTAAAACGACTGTTCATTTGAAGGCTTAATATCCGAAGCTGCTGGACAATTTACGGTGAAATTTGGTAAAAGGATCTGAGAAGAATGTGAGAAGAATTTACTGGACGCCCGGGTTTTGATTCCTGCTAGAGGAAGGCACTTTAAACTCCGAAACAGCTGTGAGAAAAAGTGGGAACAGAGAAATGGGAACAAGGAGCTTAAAAAAATTCTGGGCAGCTGTGCCTGAATTTCAGTTTGTTTTTTGCGTGTGCCCCGAGAAGAAGAAGAAGAAGAAGAAGACGGGACGTGGCCAGCGTCTTCAGCCTTGGTTTGCGAGTTATGCAACCGTTCGTGCAGAAGCTGGCTTTGCGGTCTGTTCCCAGACAAGAGACTGCTGTGCCGACGTGACCTACGACATTTGCGCGCGTGACTTGAATCGTGCCACCACACATCCGTCTGTCCCTCTGTATCGAAAGGATTCCACTCTTCAATAACCATTCGACTTCAGCTGGTCAACAAAATCTCCAAACCTTCATTCACAAGAGATCGCCACTGGTCCCTGACCTAAATCCAGTCCTCACCGTAATATCCATTTTAATATTATCCTCACTTCTACGAATACGCTTCAGAAGTCATCTATTTTTTTAACCTAAAGTTTGTATGCATTTCTTGCCGCCCGATGCCTTCTACATGTCCTGTCCATCTCATCCTCGATTTCATTACGCTAATATTCGCTGAAGAACACAGATTATTATTGTATCCCCCTTCATACTGTCCCATTCTCCTGTTTCCTTGGCCTCGTATTCTCCTCGCATCTTCCTCTCACATAATCTGTTCGTACGTTCTTTATTTAAAGTTACAGACCAGGTTTTACGGTCATGAAAGACCATTTGTCATAAGTAACTCGCAGGAGGCTGGAGATAATTACATAATGAGGAGCTCTTCAAATATTAATAGGATTACATCCAAGAGATTGAGATGGGTTGTGCATGTAGCACTGTTTCCTTCTCGTATACTAGAAAGCTTACTATTCTTCCAACGAGAAGAAATTCTCAAAATTTCAAGAATCGAAAGTTTCCTTCGTTGATACTTTGATGTCTTTTAGTAGTAGTAATAATAATAATAATAATAATCCCACGTGTAGTCAGTCGCGCAGTTAAATCTGGCGAGGCTGCAGGAAGTGACTCGCAACACATTTCAGTCTCTAAGCGAGAGAGAAAGTGCTTCGGCAAACACTTGATCACTCAAGAAGCAGTTTGTCTCATGCTAAAGGAAATCTCCTGTTACATGTTCTGTACGATGGACAGGCTTGCAGAAGGAACACACTGATCTATAAAAGGCCTACCGTCTTAATCGCATCCTTGATAAGCTGATGGTCTCTCGCTTTGTCAGATTCTCTGCCTTTTTATGAAACCGAAGTTTCATAACAGTGTTATGATTCATAGAAAGTTCACAACCTCTTTCCTGACATCCATTTTAATATTATCCTCACATCTGTTACTCGATATTTTCCGTTCAGGTATCCCACTTGAAACTGTGTGCTGTTATAATTTGAAAATTACCTGTACGACTAATATTTACAGATGTTTACAGAATTTTAATGTCTGTATGCGTAACACGTGATGTTCCATCTCGCGTTTTCTCGTGTCACACCCACGCAGTTTCTGGCCCTTGGTATGAAATGAACGTCACAAAGTAGAAATCGCCGCCTCTTAGCAGCTCTCATGTTGGTAATGTCTCCACAATAGAAATACCTAACCCGGTCTTTTGTTACTCGTCTCCTTGGAACTTTCTCGCCTTCGCCGTGTAAGAGTATTTGCAGCTGTCTGAGCCATCCGTGCCCGAAGTGGGTCAGGTCATGATTGAATAGCGCCTCGTAGGTGTTGTGATAACGGCTATCAATTTCGATCCACAGCGGGTGGACACGTGTTAACAGCCCTCGACTTTCCCAGTGTTTGCCGAGAACCGCGTCTTTGCACTGACAAGTGACAGGAACTTCAGTCACTTCAGCACGCGCGCCGTGAAGTAGTGAAGAATATTGAATTTGGCTTTCATGACTTATTTATTTTATTTAGTGTTCTGTCTGACGACAGGTCCATATGAACAGGATCCTTCCATCCTTTTCTCTTCTCGGACTGGGACCTGTTCATATACGTTCTTGGCAGATGATCCAGAAGTGGTTTGCCATTGCCTTCTTCTGTGTGTGAATGGAGTAATTGTTGGAATGCCACGGAGAAACCGTCGGAAGTTTTTCTCCGTGCTTCCGATACGGAATATGCTGACTTTTCGCAACGAAAACTTAAAATAAAAAATAGGCCGATTAATAGCGATTTGAATCCGCCTGTCGTTGAGGGTTTTTAAGTGATGTTGGAATTTAGTTGAAAGAACTCCCAGACAGCCCCAGTAATTACGTCTATGTTCTATCTGTCATGAAGATTCGAAACGATTCAATTTTGCTGTGTATCTGTTTAAAGAATCAAGTGCAGGAATATCGGAAATTGTAAAACAGCGAGATGTATTTAATGTATTACGTCATGTATCATATGCGTCCGCAGTGGAGTACACCTTTCCCCTTCCGGGCTATTTCACTTTAATGATTTGCCCTCATTGGAGATCGAAATGTTAGGATCGTGAAAGTTGCAGAACATGCGATGTGTAAGTGATCATTCCTCGAGATGTTCGCAGGCTCTGGTGTGAATCCCACCTGATGTGTTACATGGCACCAAGTATTTCACTGACAGTACTTCTTCGTGTTCATGTGCAAGCCGCCTTTCCCGCCCTTGGTCCTATCAGACTAAACCGAATTGAAATTACGAACTCTTTTATCTGTTATAACAGTCTCATGTACAGGGCCTGTGCATTCCTGGTGATTAAAATCGCCAATATTTCGATCAGATTCTCGCCTGGTGTTCAATGTGTAATTTCGGTTTTCCGGGGTTAAACACCGCGTCGAATGCTAGTTGTCCAGCGTTTCGGCAAGCATTGCGGTTGCCATCTTCATGGTGAATTTTTAAAAAGGCTGGACGTTTTTGGAAGCCTTATGTAGGTCATATGTTTGCAGAAACGATGGACAACTATCAACGTTGAACGCGGAAGATGAAGTTGCTTATTTGGAGACAAATTTCTGCTTGTGTTTAATTCCTTTTGGATTTTAACGCAAGTTGGTTAGGTTTTAGTGCTCGCGAAGAGAAATTCATTCTCAGAGTCAATTTATTCAGGTCCTGTTTAAATGCAAAATAATCCATATAAGACGTCGTTTGCTCGGAGTACATACAGACATTTTCTCTTTGTTCAGAGGAAATTAAAAATTAGGAAAGTGAATAATTTTAATGTGTAAAAAGCAAGGAATCCCCACAGTGTCTTACGATATGCGAAAAAATGATCCTTTTATCTTTGTTAATAAATTAAACCACACGACATATCATGCGTCTTTTATAATATTTAAGTTATTACGTGGGATTTATATAAAAATAAAGTCCTTTCACACCTTTAGAAGGAAGTCGAGTGCACAGTGTCTACTTGTTCGCATTTTTTTTGAACAAGCCTTATTGTATTTAAAAGTGCAAAAATCGTTTATTTATATGCAACACAGCAAATTCTCATTTAGGTTTGTTTTTGCATCGCAGGAGCAAATATTGTGTTTCAAACGAAATCATAATATTTGATGATGTTTCGTGTTGCGATCTTTTTATTTTGAATTTGCGTTTGTTTAATAGCAACGAGTGTTCGTTACTTTAGCCTCAGTTCTATACAGATGCGTATCTGCCTCTTCCCTTCATCTGAATTTGAGGTGACGTAATGATTCGCTGGCCAACAGACCAGGTAACAAGTTTCCTGCGAAAAGTGAGGAGAATGTTTTACTGGAAAGATTTTGCTGATATCCCGAACCATTCAGTTAAAAACAGGACCTAGACCTACTTACGTATATACTAATACATGTTACTCCATGGAGAAACTGACTTCTTGAGAAGCTGATAGTTTCTCAGCTAGTCAAATTCCCTGCCTTTTATAGGTCCCGAAGGTTTCTTACTGGTACCGTGTTCACAAGAGTCTGCCATTGGAGTGTATCTTGAGACTGATCGATTCATTCTACAGCCTTGCACCGTCTTTATTGAAGATACATTTTAATATTATTATATCATCTATGCTTAGGTATCCCATGGTCGCCCCGATATTTTGTGACGAACACAAATTACATTTAATGATAGATTAAAAAATATATATAAATAAGCTGTCGTAAGTAATATGTTAAAACTACTTTCACCCAGAAACTGTTTCTTATATATAGGACTGCTGGCTGACACAGCATCTTCCACCGCGTTCCTGAACGAAGATGAATCTTACAGTGAAAGTGTTACGTCACATCGGCTTAACGTCTCTTCCCGGAGAGCCGTGTTGCAAAGTTCAAACGTCTGTCAGCTCGTTCGTGACTTCTCAACACAGAATTGCTCTGAAATATGTTGACTCGTTTCACAACGGAACCCACACGTTATTTACCGAGTTTGTTTAGCGCGGTGCTAACTTATCGTAGTTGATTTCAGCTTAAACATTTTAAGCTTTTTTTTTTAAAGTGTTCTCTAAACATGGTCTTAACCGCCTTGGCTACGAATCCGCCTGTTTGGAAGGCAATTAAATGTTGCTGGCGCAAAAAACCGTGTAAGCCGAGGAAAATTTGTCTACAGGCGAACAGTGACCCAGCGAGGTGTAGATTTATCCTCAGTCCTTTAGCGAATGATTGCATTTATCGTGAGGTTTCAGGTTCTCATGGCAGCGAGTATGAAGATGGCTGTGTTCTGGATTGTAGCGCCCTGTAATCTGGTACAAGTTTACCGACGTTTAAGAGGTGTTTGCCTGCGGCGAGCACCCGTGAAAAACGTCTGACAGACTACACTGTGTTACAACCAACAAGACAGCCATCTTCATATATTTATGGTGCTGCTTCGTTAATAAATCAATTACTGTCGTATATTATGTTTTTTATAGTTGAAAATCTACGTGTTTGTTGCCTAGCAACCATTTAATTTCGTAAAATTATCACCGTGTGTCCTCACAGCAGTGAATGGTAGAAAATGAGTCAGCTGGATATTTGTTTATCATATCCTTATAATAAATAAAAAGTTTTGTTATTTCAGTTGTATTTATTTTAAAAATAAAGCAGTTTAGGGGTCGCTTCCGCTGTTGTCAATGTGAAACATTTATTTTGGATGGATTTCTAACGTAACGAAACATTTGGGCAAAGTCAGAAGTGAAAGTTAGCGGACTCAGTGCAAATACTGACACGTCGGCTGAGATGTAACGCAGCTAATGAAGTCTTATTTGGATCGTGTTACTAGAGTTACCACACAGCAATGTTTGGAGAGAGACACACAATTATCGTCAGAGCTTTGCGTGTAAATAAAAAGTATTCAAATTACGAGTACAAGTAATTCGGTGTTTGAAGTACGAGGAACACGTAACGTAACCAAATGCTAGGGTGTGATTTAAATTCTGCCAGTGTGCCGTCGAACGTAAGCAGCAATGGAATACAGGTTTTGAGGCTGGGAGTGGATTGAACTGGCTTAAATTAACAGGCTGAAATGCTGAATATAGCTCAGAAAGAAACGTAGTGAAATTTTAAGTCCGTATCAGTGTTTACCGTACAAGCAAGTGTTTACTTAGGCATGCCGAGTTTTTTTAAAATAATCTCGTACTATTTTATTCAAAATGGAATGCTGACCGGGCTTTCCGGTACTAACTATTTGAAAATCGTGCATAATATTTTTGGTGCATGAAAATTGCTGGATCCGATGGCGGGCTTTTGTGTTCACGGTAATGGGATTTGGGAAATTTATCGACAAGCCGAGTGTCTTATTTACTTGTGAACAAATATTACTCCATACTATTACTGTCCGCTTACGTTTTATTTATGTTTTTTTATGAACGAGGTAGACCAAAAGTAGGAATTCAGAGAGATAATTGCTACGTTAGGTAATGTAATATTATTATTAGCCATTAGATGGAGTAGCCATAAACACAGGCTGGACCCTTCATAATCAAGATGACAGTTTAGAGTCTGCGTCTCTCCCCAAGCCACGTGTGTGGAGTACCAAACGGTCCACGTGCGTGAAGGGGCAGGCGATTACTCCTAACATCTTCTATTGAACACGCTCCGCAGGTCATGAGCGGTAGATTTCCACAGTACTTATGGCTTAATTAGGTGTTTTGTAACTTACAATGTATTCATTAAGTTTAATAATAATTAATAAGCACTGTATGTTTCCGTAAGATTCATTTTAATATTATCATCTTATCTGCGTCCAAGTATCTTCTCTTCAAGTTCGACTAAAAATTTCCGTTGTAATTTTCATTTTTGTGTTCTTGCCTTGGGATAAGGGACAGGTTTTAGCTCCTAGAAGCCTATGAAACAAAGGATGGAGTTATAGGAAGTCTGAGTTTGTGGATTGGATTCATGTGGCTTAGGATAGTGTTCAGTGCGGGATTTTTTGAACACGGTAATGGACCTTAGGGGTTCCTTAACGCGAATTTCTTTAGTGGCCGATCGATTATCTACTCGAAGAAGACACCGCTCCATGTATTTGGATATAGTTCCTTTTTGCGCTTAAAATTAAATTGGTTAAAGGCCCTTCTGTAATTAGACCGTAGGTAAGATGAGTTTGACTTACCTGCACGATGAAGAGAAGAAGTCGCCCCCTCATCCCTCGTTTCTGTCCTGAGACCCTGAAACAAGTTAGTACAGTCAATATCAAGTTAAATTAAACACTATCATAATTAATTCCTGAATATCTTCTTATGACTCACATTAGTTACAGGAGCCCTTAAAAGTTTAATTTATCAGAACTTAATTTATAGGCTTAAATTCCCCTTCTCTGAAATTAAAGTGGCTTAAAGAACGAGGCATTTTAGACGTGTAAATGGCAGTCATTCTCCTTCCTCCCCCTCCCCCACCCCCACCGCCAAGATAGAGGCAAATGATCGCTAGTAACGTACGCCCTGATAATGATTTGTTTAAAATGTCTTGGTTTTCTGCTGATACGTTTAATTAAGAATTGTAAGACGACAAAGCTGTTTAAGATGCATGTCTGTACGTTTTGTGGGAAGAGTTTATGAACAGATTGAGAGAGGTTTTTTTTTAAAAAAATCGTGTTTACGAAAGAATCGGAAACCAGCCCTTACTACGTCTGTCTGTTTGTCAGCCCCTAAGAACGTTCGCGCCTAACTTTACAGTGTCCAGTGTTTATATTTAATTTAAGGGATGTAAAACTGAGATTTGCGATCGAGGGAGCTAGTCCGTCCGTCCGTCGGACAGGAATTGTCAAAACAGCAAATTGAACTTTAAACAAGGCCAGAAACTGCCTCGCATTACGAACTTACGTGGGCATAAAGTATTTTGACTGCCCTTTCATCAGCTGATGTGTTAACTAAGTGTCCATTTAATTAGATCACAGACAAGTAAAATGTTTGGAGTTATTTGTCTTGGTTTTGGATAATGTGGGACGAAAATTAATATATGCAGAATTTTAGTGTAAAACGTCCACCTGGAAGACGTAGAAGTATATGGGGGCTCTACCTTTACGATGTATCTCAGGGAGATTGGTTGTGATGCAGTGACGAGCTCTGGTGTTAGCTGTGTTGAATGTTTGTGTTTGTGTTATCTACAAATATTCTTTGCTTTGTGCATATAACTTAAATACACAAAATGTTGTGTAACTTGCTGACTTGTGTTGTAAATGGTATTACACGTTGTAGAGGTGGCATCTTTACTGAAAATCTGGTGCTCTAATACTCGAATATGGCCACTAGACACAATGTTTGGATTTTACGAAAATATCCTTGGATTTCTGATCCGTGGACCGTCCACTTTGTTCTGCTTGTTATTTGTGATTTGCATATATGTAATTTAATGTTAATGGAACGCGTGGATGGTTACTACAAGCTGTTGAGACACCTGCGGGCGCTGACACATTGTGTTGTGGAGATGCATACATCGCCGTTCTGAGATGTTAAATAGTTCGCTTGTGTTTGCCGCTCGCAACAAGGAAAGTATATGACGTCATTACTGTTTGTCCTGAATATCCGCGAAGGCCGCATTGCATTTCTTATGTCTCGGTTCACATACGCGGTACTGGGCCGCGTTCAGTTTGTGGTGAACAGATTAAAATAAACACGAAAGTTATCTCAGGACGTACTGCCGCCATAATCGTGGTTGGTGGAGTGGGAAATCCACAGACAGACGATCTGCTATGTGGGGAATCCTCCGCCGGGCAGATATCAGTCACCCACCCGCGCATGCGCCATTGATGTCATTTAGATAGGTCAAAAGTGAAATTTGGCAAACGCACAAGGAGTTAATTGCTGAAGCTTTGAGCAAGTTTATATTACTTCATCATCTGTTAAAATTATTAAAAATCTCATAGATTAATTAGTATTTCAGTTTAGGAGTAAAAATGCACTGTTCTGTATACTGACTTAATTCAGGAAGGAAGATTTCAACTTGAGTCTTAGGAGTAAAAATGCACTGTTCTGTGTACTGACTTCATTCAGGAAGGAAGATTTCAACTTGAGTAAATTTGGCTTCTTCCAAATTATAAGTGATTTGCTTTGACCGCACACGATTTGTATTTAAATATAAAATTATTTGTATTTTTAAACAAAACACTCTTTGAAATTTCTGATACCGCCTTAGTACATGTTTCCCCTTGATATTAGATAAGAGTCCTCTTTTGCTGCAATTTTGCCCACTGTCAGAAGGCAACTTATCCGACTCTGCAGTGCTGCGGGTGGTATCGCAGAGATTGAACTACACCGACAAAGGGCAGTGGTGGGTTAGTCGATTAGAAACGTAAGGCATTGACAGTGGTTTAAAGAAGTTGAGGAGACAAAAGTGGACATTCTGCCGTGCATATTTCACCACGTGTGATAGGGGCTATGCTAGCTTCGTTGCTTCAGGAAGTATGACGCTGTTGGAAAAGAATATTGTCCCAGAAATTAATGCAGAGAAACTTAAATGTAAGCACATGTCTCGTCTGTACATAAAAAAGACAAAATTCTTGTGTAGAGGTATCCTTTGAAATTGTGGCAAAGACTTCAATTTACAATAGTTGCGTGTAGGATGGAATTAATTACTGATACAATTTTGTGAACACCAGCTACTTTGCAGTTCCAGAATCTTCTTTCTGCATTGTGTTTAATAACCGAAATATAAATAAAGAAAACAATTTGGTTGGTGGGTTATCGTGATTTTTCTGACGGAACAAAAGAAAAGGATTCTCGTTATAATAGGCCAAGTATTTTTCAGAATTTCTTAATGTTTTACTTATTTGCAGATGGTAAAATGTAATCATAATTAGGACAGTGGTTAAGAGGCACATACGAGTCGGTCAGTTTTTTTTTATCTGTATTTTAATTTCTGCCAGCGACAAATCTTTGCTGTCGTAAAATCTCGTAACACTCAGACAGACGGTTTGCTTACTTACGTCAGACATGCGGCCCTGTGGGATTCCCGAAACTGACGAACACTCTTCCATTTCACTGTATTATTATTGTTACCGAAATTTTCTTATTTATTTATTCAGTTTACAATATTTTTACTTTTCGTACTCTGTCTGATTTCATTTATGTCCACGGACACCGAAAATATCAATAAATATAGAATTTAAAACAAATCCTTAGCAGTGGTTAACAAACTAAACCCTTAGAGCAGAGTCCTCCATGAGAAATCTGGTATCGAAATTCCCTTCCTTCTTATAAAACGCGGGGGTTCGTCGCCTTCACAAGACCCCACAAATGGACCTAATGTCAAACATCATTCACTCCAAGATCTATTTACGTGGTAGATATTCGTTTGTCTCTTTGTAGATAAGACTCGATCTGCACACGATCTGAGTTTAAGATATTATTTTACAGTTGGTCTGAATGTTTTATGAAACCTGCGACAGTCACATTGACGGTACATCACCAAATATGGTTGTGTACGTCGTCACACAGTTCTTACCTATAGCAACGCCCCTCGGGCAGTGGCGGTCAACAGGCGTGTACACTCATTGGCAAAACTGTAGCAGCTGATCACAAAACGCGAGCAACGACTTTAGCACGAGATGACACTCGAAAACACGGGCTTCGGACTCAGCTTTTTGTTTAAAAAAAGACGTACCCTCAAGACTTGTTTGTAAGGGCTCAGCTAACAACACATGAATGCTGTTAAAATATGAGGAGAAAGTATTTATACTCTGAAGAGAAGAAGCAGTTAGCGGCGTTGGGATGAGCCGAGGCACGAGAGATGAAGCAGAAGGGGGGGGGGGGCGCGGGCGGGGGGGGCATACAATTTATCGGAATCGAACACAAGTACTGTACCTTGTACCAGTGGATTTACTAGATTCAATGAAAATTTAGAAAAAATAGTAGTAATAAATTTGAGATTTGAGGTGTTGACATCAAGTATGAAAATGGATGTCTTCTGGGATCTTATACCATGTAGTACTGCAGATAGTGGCTATCCCGATGATGGAGGCAGTAAGCTCCTCGGAAAGGATGTTGAAGCGAGCTATCGTGACCTAATTCGAGGTACTCTCCCTTTAATTGTCAGGAGTGACTTAGGAAGGGCGCGAGAAGCCGGTCTCTGGGACGAGATTTGAAGCCGAAACCTCCCGAATGTGAAGAAGTGGTGTTTGTTAGTGAATTTAACATCGTCCTTCAACGCGTAGGCTGTATGTGAAGATTGCATAAAATTATATTAAATACGCAAAACTCAGTGGTAACTATATGTACCACCTGCTTTAACAATTAGTAACTCTTCATTTCGTATTTATGTGATTCTTTCGAATCCCACTTTAAACAGCGATTATTATTTCCTTAAACAGCGTTAAACATTTGATCTTTGTAATGGTGAAGTGTTGTGTTTTCTTCGCGGTACGGACTGATTTCTTAAATAATATTCACATGAGTTTAATCTTCAAAGGGTTAAGAAATTTGTGTTGTCCAATATTGCACCCAGGACTGATAATTTAATTCATGCACTAATTTGATTTTGATTCTGTTAATTTAAATGGCGTTCTTGTGGTTTTCCTTAGTCCCCTAAAGGCACAGCTCCGCAAACAGCAAGTAGCTGACACGCTCCTAATAAGTACCTGCCTTAAAAGGAACGATGTTTAACTCCATTGTACTTCTGTTGTAAGCAAAGTTGTATTAACGTTGGGTTCAGCTGCCCCCTTTTGTATTCGAAAAGTAATTGTAATATAGGATCGTTATTGGAGGTATTGTCTTTTTTACGCCTTAGGGCATGAACTGGGGTCTTCCGACTACAAAGCAGGAACAGAGAAAGTTTTTGTTTTTGATGCCGGCGCAGTATCGGGTGCTGAGAGAAAGGCTTTCTGACGTTTCAGCGGGAATAAAGGTCATGAGGTTCTCTGAACTTGACGAGGATTGGCTCTTCCTTATTGTCCTGAGCTACAGGAACACGTTGTCTGGTCAGCTTGCTCTTTGTAGACGGAGTTGTTTTGTATTTATTGTTTCCTTGACAAAAACGCTTTGTAGATAATTTATACGCAGAACTTAAATTATGTGAGAATTACAAAATGTTATTATGACTCGCGTTAATTAATTTAAAGGTATTTTTACCCATGTTTTATTCAAATGCGTATCGCTTGAGAGCCTGTTAAGGCTTTAACATAACTTTGCTGACGTCATGTATTAGCGTCTCCAAATTGTCCTGATTTAATGACGAAAAATATGGTAATTTGTGTGAAATTGGTGACGAATAGGAAATATATTAGTGCAGCCTCGTGTTGATGCATTAGTGTCCGTGCCCTACGGCCGTAAGTGGGGACAGGGTTTGAATTAGCTTGACGGGTTGCAACTGTGTTTGTATCTGCGGGGTTAAGTTACGCGAATCTGTTTGCTTTTCAGATTTTCATTAGCATTTCTTTGTTATCAAATTGAAAATTGTGATGTAACAAAGTAGGTTCCGCTTTGAACTGCTGTTACGTAATTTGTGAACAAACTTTCTCATACGTGTTCTGCGTACAGAGAACAACGGTAAAAGGTTCTTGTCCCCTTTATGTATTTATTTATTCATTCATTTTCCACCTCCATTAGGAGAGTCCATTGGAGCAAAAAATATTCACGACTCGAAATATAAACCTCGTTAAGATTTGCAAATCTCGCTTGAAACATTTTTACGATAAGTAACTACTTAGAACAGAGCCCTTAATCAGGCATTTTCTCTGACCATTACGTAAACCATCCGCCTTTTATGTAACCAGAATGTTCATTACCGCGTTCACAACAGCCCGCCATTTTATGACCTGACCTTCATGAACCAGTCCACACCCTACATACGTATTTTTAAGATTCTATCAGCATCCTTACATCTACACCTAGGTTTTACCAATAACTCTCTTCCCTTGGGACTTTCCATTTGTATAAACAGCGAATGTTTACGGAAACATAAGGAACGTCTGTCTGTGGCTGCAGTGTTGCATGCATAACAATCACCAAGGCCATCGGGGCTTAGCAGGATCTCTGAGACTGTGTTTAGAAAATGCTGCACGTGTAGGCTGAGTTAACAAGTGACTTAAGCTTAGTTTGTCTACAAAGTGGGATGAAA
>NW_019059631.1:512715-527880 GCF_000696155.1 Zootermopsis nevadensis
GGTAACCATAACAACACTTTCAGTCTCAAGCTCCGAGTCCTTAATACGTCTACAAGCCAAGAAGAAGAAGAAGAAGAACTTAGCCTTAGGTTTCGTTGCTTTGCCGTGACGTGGTCCACATTGAGGTGCCAATGGGAAGGTCAGTCAGCTGGTTGAAGATGGACGGTGTCTTCCGCTCAGATGGACACACCCTGGTTAAGGCACGCGTGACCCATACCTACTGCCAACTGTGTAATACTTTATACACGGTCTCCTCGTTTGTCAGATGGTTGGGTTTATTAAATGCGAATTTTTAAAGTGATTTAAGGCATTTGACCTAAGATTAAGGAATTAGTATTTGAGGTTTTCAAGGCGGCTGTCCTGGTTTGTAGCGACGTGTAGTATGGCAAACGATTGCCGACGTTTCAGAGGCAGTTACTGACTGCCTTCATCAGGGTAATCGCCACAACAATCCTCGATGCGTTCATGGATCTGGCTTCATTTGGGCTCAAATAAAGGGAATTTGGGCGTAGGTTGGGGCACGAGTAACATATTTCAAGATAAACTTCCGGGCCGGGTCGGGTGAGACTCCAGCAATTCGTCCCTTGCAGATCGAACCCCCTCCCCATGTCCTAACTCTTGAGTTGAAGCCGACCGGAGCCCTGAGGTTACTGTCACGCTCTTTTAAGACAGTCTTTTGTTTGTTTGCCGCTCTACAGCGTTCTGTCAGCTCGCAGAATTTATTGTAATTCCTTGCAAAGCTTTTAAATTGCTCTGGTCTTGCAACATTATAGCGGATGTAGACTGCGGTGTTACGCGAAAGCAATTAGAATATTTTAACGGTGAATTATTTTCAATACCACCGATTCATATACTACATTCGAATTTCTTACGAGCCCGTGGTCATTGTAACGACTTCAAGATGTTCAACAGGGAAAGTTCTTATAGGCTGCTGGATGGTTTAACCCACGAGCCGCGATGGCTCAGTCACTAAAATAGAGTGGATTCAGTCTCAACGACCTTGGTTCGTATCTCAGCACTCCTCCACTGTATCCGGACTGACTCTCGGTCCCGTTCGTTATGTTCCGTGGGTCCCAGGGGCTGCTCCCCCGAACGTAAAGCGGCCGTACTGTGAACCTGACTCACCTAGTGCGGAGGTTAGGAGGCGGTGGAGCCTTCAGCTCCGCTTCTCTATACGTCTTTATGGGAACCTAATACTCAGGAAAATATTGCTACTTAAGAAGAGAAATCCGTGACGTCAGATGAGGAGGAACTTGGTCATTTTCGCAGGTCACCCAATACTGTGAGGAAAGTGACATGTAGGAGGCTAGGTCGAGACATTCGTGCAGAATTTTGGTGGTAGGACCTATTAGAAAACGTTTAGTGGGAAGACCTAAAGAGGGGTGGGAGGATACGCGTGAAATTAATCTTGGGAGTCAGGTTGTGGGGGTTGGGGGTTGGAATGGGGATTCGAAATGAGGTGTGTTGAACCTCCCGATTCTGCTTCCACCACGCCACACTGCGGAGTAACGTGTCTTCAGATGAGATTAATAATTGATAGGCTAAGTGCAGTCCTCCGGCCATGCGCTAACACTCATTGCCGCTAGAATCTGCAATCTTGGCCCTTCTTTTAGCGTGCGTGCGTTCCCATGCGTGAAAACGCAGCGGTAGAGTCTTGCGTAATGCAGCGCCGGAGTGCGTGCATTGAATAAGAAGATAAATAATTCATAAGATTCGCAGTAATTCAACTTCAAGAGCCTCAAAGAAACATTTGAGGGCCAACATCGCGCCCTGACCCCTTTGAAGGAACTCTTCAAATCGCAGATACAACAACTCGGCTGTGCCACATAACAATACAAATTCGAAGGTTAGCTCAGTGTTTGCATTAACATCGGTTTTGTCTGATGCACTTAACACCTTACTCTTGTGCTGGTTTTCCGTTTCCGTGTAGAATAACGAAATTTAACACATCATTAGCCTCGCAGTTGATGGCTCATCACGAAAATAGATCCGTCATGGGGGCTTTGGTTTCCTAGGAGATTTTGCAGAAAGTCTGCAAGATAATTGGTACGTGGGCCTCTCTGCAAGGTTTGTACAGTTTCACAAAACACGAAATCAGGCGCTTTTTCTCCCGACTTGGGGCCTGCACTGTGCGCACGCCCCGCCAACTTGTAAAGTCATTTTTGAGGCGTCCATCAGTTGAAGACTGAAATACTCTTCTGAAGGTCACATAAATTCATCTCAGATCGACAGGGGTGCCTTCGTTAGGGCATCGATGGGAGACGGAACTTGTGTCGTTTGTTACAGACGTTTCGGCATAAAGAATTATAATTTTAGGCCTACGTCAGGAATCGACAGGTTGCGTCATCTTGAATGGGATTATTCCATATGTTTATTTTGTATTTTTTTTGCGCCTGACTGTACATACACCAGAGGTAGGTTCGGGATGCGACCATGTTTGCCTTGACCCACCACAGTGGTAATTGTTACGTGTGTCCATCCTGTTTGGGCCATTAGCGTTAGCAGTCACATCTCCAGTCAACTCGTCCGTGGTTCATTGCCTGTCTGGCTTCAAGGCGTGGTTTGGGGAATCCAAAAAGAAATGGGAACACGTGCGCGCCATCTGCTCATGATTCCAGTTTGCGTCTTGCCATAAAAATTTGGTTAGGTAAATTAATCCTTCGTGAAGTTTAAATATTTGTAAACGAAAATAAGAAACCAAAATATAAAGTTTTTGTCCGAGTATCTGACAATAAAATAAAACGTCTGAAGTGAAGTAATCGTTTTAATTCCGTTCCAGAACTCGTGGCTGACGTATCTTCTCTTTGGGGCAAGTGCACGGACCTCTAGATATCTGAGCCTCACGTGTCACTTAGCCCGTGTAAGCCTCTGATCCAGCCACGTGGCCAACGCACCCCTGTGGCCGATCTGGGTCACAGTTCTGCTGTGCAAAGTGAGAGTGTTTTATGCCGCTCATACATTACACAGTTAGGTCCAGAATTTGGTTGTCTGAAAGAAGATGCAAGGAGATTTAAATCGACCCTTTGAAGCAATTCAGTCACCGCTACAAAGATCATTGGTTAATGTAATTTAATGAAATAAACACTGTTTATTCATAGAATCGTGCAGAGTTATTGTTTGTTGTTCAGATGGTAGGCTTTAACGATTTAAGAGATTGCCTGCGGGTTCCCAGGGCAACGTTTGGAACGTCGAACTGTTGTCCCGTAAAATGAGGACCGAGTTCGTAGGCTAAGGCGATGGCGGTAAACGCCCCGCGGTCGTAATGTATTAGTATGTACCTTCATATAATAGAAGGGCCTGTTCTCGGTCAAATATCAAGGTTAGGCAAAGCATTAGAAGGTTTTTGATCGAACATGTGAAAAACTTGTCGGCACGTTTGTTTGTTTGTTTGTTCTGTTTGGGGCATAGACCACGTAGCTTTGTCTTAAAGAAAGTGATACGAGGTGACGGTTAGTGGTCTCTATTAGCCATCGGAGGGCATGAGGAAACCCTCGAACCAGAAACCAAGTCGTCACCTAATCTGTACGTAACAAATCACAAGCTGTATTAGAATTTTTTGATAACAAATAGAAATGCATATCATGATGAATTTAGGAGGAGAATAAATTCTGGGAAATGTTTACGTACAAGACCAAGGTAGGAGGATAATATTAAAAATGGTCTTAGGGAGTTAGATTTTTGAAAATGAGGGGTGTACGGGTCTGACTTAGGACCTTCCAGAGTGGTGGGGGTTTTGCTTAGTTAACGTGACTCAGCTGTGAATATGGCTACTGTCCCTTTCAAGCCTTTTGATTTACGATCTGACAAGATTGAATAACTGTAGACCCCCCAAGATTACAGCATTTTTAATTCATTAGTAAGAGAGAAACTTGATGACGTCATGCTTCAAGTAAGCCTGTGTTTTACACTTTCCTCAAATGCACGAAGAATGAATCGACACTTTATTCTGCGTCAGTGCATTTTCTGGTGTTCGCATTAGTTACTTAACGAATCGCCTTAAATATCGACCCTGGTAACTTCTAATTTCAGGAGACTCGATGCGTTGGGAGGTCGATATTGAACAGGATTGGCCTTTTAACTTTTTGTACACTCCTGTTTGTCTTCTTAATGGTGAATTTCGAGATGAACATGGTATACCTATCTGATATTTCAGGTTCTCACGGCGACAGATTACTGTTTTCTGCGATATTGCGCTTGTAGCCCCTGATGATGGAGGCAGTCAGTGCCTTTGAAACGTCAATAAATCTCTACCAGACTTTACAGCGCAACATCCCATAGGACGGCCATCTTTTTTTAACTTTATGCGTTCAGTGATCGAGTGTTATTTATTAATCTGGAAAACAGAGGGTGGGAATGGCCCGGTTATTTCGACTTTTACAGTTGTCCCAAATACTATTGTGCTCACACACACGATTAGTGGGATTATTCCACTCCTTAAAGATTTCCTTAAACCAAATCTCTGCTTCTACAGGAAGCTGTGCCCTTCTTGAGAAGATCATAGTCATTCAGTTGGTCAAAAATTGCGCACCTTTTATGGAAATCCAAGGTTCATTTCGTGAACCTGATGAATCTACTCCACGAGCTCACACCCTAATTTCGTAAGATCTATTTCAATGTTCTTCCATTTACTTTCAGACAGATGACCGGGTAGTTTTTGGATGAACTTCTCTTCAAGTAGTTGGACACGGCACATATGACACTTGTCCGCGTAGCCATTTTTCAGTGACGTCATCACTTCATATTTAGCTTCGTCATTCACTCGGCTCTGCCGTCGTTCGCCTTCATTACTGAGTGTTTGTTTAATGACTTTTCATTAACACTGCCCGCTCACTTTTCAAGGGTGTCCAACCTGTGGCCCGCCGACAAAAGGCGACGAAAGTCTCTCCTGCTTCATGTTCGGTACATCACGGGTTCAAATCTCGGTCCAGAGACCGGCTATTCTGGCTGTGATTTCTCATGGTTTACGTCAGTCCTTCCATTCAGGGGGTCGCGACCGCTTCCTTTCGCGTCCCTTCCAATTCCTTAATCAATCTGGCCCACTGACAGCTTTATTAAACACTAAGTTGAAATTCTCCAAAAATTTATGGCACCTTCTTCAAAATGCTTCAATCCAGTTCCTTAATCATTCTGGCCCACTGACAGCGTTATTAGACACTAAGTTGAAATTCTCCAAAACTTTATGGCACCTTCTTCAAAATGCTTCAGCAGCGGTATCAGATAATAATTTTAAAATGTATTTTAAAATTATTGTTGTTACCGCGTGATGAAATTTGTTCCGATCTTGTCAAGCAAGTCGCACCGCGTGTAACATAACAGTGTAGGAGCACGTGTTCCTTAATCTTTGGTAGGAGTCGCTTGCTTCACAGTTCAACTTTTACCGTTCACTCAAAATGTCTTTGCACTGATGTAAGGCCGGTTCGGGGGGGAGGGGCGTGTTTAAGCCAGGTGCCCCCGAGCATGCGAAATATCTCCCCTCCCCCCCAACCGAACACGAATGTAAAGGTTATGCAACCTTGTGATACACTGGTGATGGCTTAAAAGAAGCATCCATTTCGAATAGCTGAAAAATTAAAGACTTGAAGCAAATTGGCTTTTGATATGCTGAAATCCTTGACTAAGATTTCACTCTCCTCGTAATGGATGGTTCTGTGTAAGGCCTAAGTGGGTCTGTTGAATTTTCGACTGTGATTCTCAGTACAGTCTCCGTCATGTTAAATGTCGCCTAAAACACAGGCGTTACATAAACAGTGCCGTTGGTCTGCGAGATTTGAGGTTCTCGCGGCAGAGGATTTCGGTGGTGGTCTGTTGGGTTGTGACTCGTAGGTAGAAACAAATGTTTCGGAGAAACATACTGGCTCCATCTTCAGGGCTGGGGGTTTTCTGCTACCTTTCCTAGTATGTTAATTGATGTTTTATTGTCAAGTTTAACGTACAACTACCTGCTTGTGTCTTTAGTTTAAACAAATCTATCAAGAGATTTGGTATGGGCGTCAGAAAACATCATATCTTGGTACATTTCAACTTCTTTCTAATATGGCGACCGGACTGTGAGAACTTCCAAGCTACAGCAGCACTACTTATCGTTGTTCTGGTAATTTAAAGCGAAAATATGACGGTCGAAAGAAATTTATATTTTGGATCGGGTTTCTATCATTGTTTGTGACAGTTCTGAATTTTGAGGTTTGATGGGAATATTTTTTGTAATGTTAATATTCATTCCAATTATCTTGTGCATTCTTCCGATTTCTGAATGATTTTCGGATGCGATAAAAAAATAACCCAATTACAAAACAGGGCACGAAACAAAGGGGGAAAATCCACATTGATCTTGAATTCGCGTAAATGGTACAGCACCTGAGGAGTCCCTACTCACGATATTGATAATTGCGCCCTAAAGTTTGCTTCAGAAGTAACGGGAGTTTTTAACATTTAGTTTGAGGTCATGTGATTTCAGGGGTTATTATTTACCGCAACAGATGGGATCCTTTCACTCTTCACAGAAGTTTTATGATACTTTATACACTTTGCTTGTGACGGACGGACGGACCGCATCAACACCTCCGGCAGGGGACTTAATCTGTGAATTTAGTATTAAGGTCTCACGGATAAATTGTTAATATGTCATAAGAAACATCACGGGTCATTATATGTTGGATACGCCAGTGGGAGACGAAAGTTTGACCTCAAATTGTGATCTGTTTATGTTGTTTTTGGTTTCCTTGAACTTTCCTATAGGCGTATTAAAAAGCGACGCTGACAAGCCTCAACGACAGAATATCTGCTTCTTTAGTAGCATTCTGAAACCACGCCATTAACAGATGTGCATGGGATCGACTGTGATTCGTCCCCCGATTTTGTAGTTACTGCTAGTAATGTCTGTATTGAAATAATACTTTAGCGTAGTGTCAGTGGCATTGATTCTGTAATGATGAGGTTTTGTGAAGATAAGGCGAATTTGTAGGCGCGTGCGCAGTTCGCAATCGCAAAAAAGAAGTCCCCATTAGCTTCCTATTATCAGTCTGACAGCAACTGTTCTATAACTACTGAACGAATTTTCATGAAATTTTATATTTGGGAGTTTAATTACAGTTTGTTGACACGTCCCAATTTTTGTAACAATCTGGCAAAAGTAACGGACACTCTACACGAAGGCATTCAGGGGTTCGTGCCCTTATCTCGACCGTAATTCGCAAAATTTTGTCGGAACCAATGATTTTTTTGGAACAGAATTTATGGAGAAAAATTATATTCGCATATTTTGTTTCCACGAATGACTGCAGAGTTTTATATGTCATTCGTACATTCGGTAACTTTTCTTCAAGCGAATGAAGGCGTAAAGGTAGAACTACACTTGTTCGGAACGCCACCTTTTCAACAAGTCAATTTCCGGTTGTCCAGGCGAAGTTAACTGCCCACTCACAGTGACATCAGCGTTACAAAAGATGCCTTTTATGGTAAGTTCCGACATTGTGAAATTAATTTCCAAGGTTGGCAGCACAGCTGGAAGCTCACGGTGGTTTATGAGGTTTGTGCGCTGGAAACCGCGAGCGTTCTCCTGTTTTCTCACCCGAAAGAATTGGTATGTACGTCGCGTTGAAGGACAAAGCGTTTTGTCAATGTCCGCTTCAAACCAGAAAGAAATACTAAAATCAGGTGAAGGAGGCGTGAGAAAATGCACCGATTTCGGTACGGAAACATACAAATAAGCGAAAATATGTGACTCAAAGAAATCTAGGAAATTTGAAAAGAATTTGGAAGATGAGGTAAAATTCTGAGGAGAATATTTGGTCCAGAGATGAAAGAATTAACAGGAGACAATTGAGGATGTTCACAGCGAAATATTATTGGTGGATTGACGGGGTATGTATCACGTGTGGGAGGGGGGGGTGAAGTCTGCACGAAATTTTAACCCGAAAACCTGAAGAAACGACACCACTTAGTAGGCGCAGATTGGAGGATGATATTAAAATGGATCGTAAGGCAATAGGTTGTGAAGTGTGATCTGATTAAATATTGCGCCTGTAGGAAAATGAGGCAAATGACGTCAGAATGTTCGACCATAACGACAGCATTAAGGACAGGGTGACATTACAGTCCTTAGAGACCAATGTAGGGTGTCCCAAAAAGATGTATACACAATGCTGACGTATTAATGGTTGTGTATACAGATTTTTTTGCATGTAACTATTGAACTCTCTTGTGTTGATTCTTAGAAGAATATAAATTAAGTTTGTGTACTCCCAAATTTAGAATATTTCTGCCATTACTGTTCGTTTTTATTTGCAATCGTTGCTAACCTGGGGTCGCATGGGGCGTATAAAGAAAGTGTTAATTATCCTGTGCAGAGAATCTTCTTTCGAATGCTTCTATTGTCATTTGAGCGCTGTAATCGACCTGTGTGTGTCGACAGACATCAATTCAGCGCTCCTCACTACAGTGGAATTAGTCGAAAACAGCTTGTCAGCACTCTTCACTCTTCGATGTGACCTTTAAGGCGCGTTGCTATAGAAACTGAGTTGGTCTCGTGACCAAAGGATAAAATTAATGTCTGAGAAACTGCAACTCAATTTGACACAGATTTGCAGACGGGATCATCGGCGGTGCGGTTTAATGGCTGGAGTTATGAAATGAAGAGATCTCTTGGAAGATCAGGTCGTAGATGGTAAAGAGGACATTATAAAGATGTGATATATGAGGATGTGGGCTGGATTTTACTGTCGCAGTCAGGCTGCTGTGAACACGAAGATGATACTTGGGGTTACATACAGACAGAGAATTTCGCCACCAGCCGACCTACTATCGGTTTCTCAAGAGCAGAAACTGGGTTCGGTTTTTGGTGGATTTTCGGCGCCGTTTTTCAAGAGACCATAAACCGGAATTCGGTTTGTTTAGAAAGTAAAACCGCCACATCGTGGTCCCCGTGTATCTTGAACTCCGCTGACCTTTGACTTCTTTCGGCCTTTCTGCATTGTCGTGACAAGTCAGCCTTTAGACGGTCGTCGGTACGTAATTAAGGCATCGCGGACACATACTTCATTTGTTTTCCATTCGATACGAATGAATGACACTCAATATACACAGTGAGCCTGCGTTATGGTAGCCTGGCCCCCTTCCCCGAGACCAAGGCTACAGGACCTGCAACCAGTTCCGACGATGAGTGCATGGAGCCTTACCTCCATTCCCGCATGGCGTGGTGCTTAAACGCTGGGATAAATACACAGCGTTAACAGTACTCGATCCGATACGCTGAGAAGTTTTTTTATTTGTAGCATTTGAAAGACGTGTCTACGCTCATACAAATCAGCAGCAAGTTGTTTGTATTTTAATGTAAATGTAAATTCGTACGCGACGAAGGGGCTCGTAAGACGAAGAAGTGACTGCTTCGCGCTGAAGGAAAGTTTGATATTTCTTTCCTTCGAGCGTGTAGTATCTGAAACGCTGACCGTAGTAGAGTGCGTCAAGGATTATAGTTTCCCTGCACGTAACGAGGACTGGACTTGTCAAAAGTAAGCCTTAACATTCCCACGTTCGTCCTCAGGCAGCCTAAAGATTGTCGCCTTGCGTTTCATGGACAGCGTCTTGTCTGGACGGTTCAACGCAAAATAATCAGAGGTGAACAGTGCGTAGCCCACCCAGCTCTGGGAGAAAAATCAAAGATTAACCGTTTGGACAAGATCCTGGGGCATTTCCGTGCGTTCCACATCATCACAGCCTTTCTGCTTAAGTTTTATCTTAATGTTATCCCGCGTCAGAGCCGGGTTAGCTCAGTCAGTATAGTGACTGGATGACCGGGGTTCGATCCGCGAGGGGGTGAAGAGGATTTTTCCTCTAGCCTCTGCTTCTAGACCGGCTCTGGGGCCCACCCAGCCTCTTATCCAGTGGGTACAGGGGTCTTTTCCCAGGGGGTACAGCGCGCCCGGGGCGTGACGCTGACCATTCACCCCCATCTAGTGCCGAGGTTAAGAATGAGTAAGAGCTATATTATCTCTCCCCCCAAGCGACCTACATGGCGTGTACTGGGACAGTTTTTTTAAACCCGCGTCAAAATTTTGGTTGCAAATCCCGAAGCCATGAGATCACCGGGAAGACGGAGGTATAACTGGAAGGATAATATTAAAGTGTATCTCACGGAAATAGGGATTTGGGGGTGTGGGTTGAATTCATGTTACCGGTTGTTATGAATCTTCGGATTCCATAAACGTCTTGACCAGATGAAGTTAGTAGCAAGAATTAATTGTGCTCCGTGGAGTGTCGTTGATTGTATTTTATCTGCAGTCTTGTATTTCGTAAGGTGTTAAGTGACACCCCCCATATAAAGGGGAAAAGAATCGACTCGCAGTCTTGACAGTTTAACGTAAAATCCACTTTTCAACCATTGCTGCCACATTTATCATCCACACAGACGGGCTGGCTATCTGCGGATCATTTTAAACTTGAGTTCCCCGTCTGGAGCATACATGAACGTCACCTTGTATTCCAGTGGCGTATGATGATATTCCAGGCGATAAGACCGGATCAGCTACAAGCAGAATAAAACACAATCATCCGGGATGCGAGCGGAGTAGACATTAAAACATAAGACAATCTAAGAACGAGTCTACTTTGGCAGTCCTGTAGAAAGAAACTTGGGATACGCGTTTAAAATAGGCCGTGACCACTTCCACATTTCAAAATTGGTTGTTCAAATTTGTTTTTTCTCGCTGCTGATGTACGAAACTGTAGAGTGGGGGTAAAGACAGACGGAGCTCGTAGGCGCACTTGCCTTTGCCAGTAGGATCTGGATCTCTAGGTCGGCAAATCGCCGGCCCAGACACATCCTGGCGCCGTGTCCGTACGGGAGCGACGCGAACGGATGAATTCTGTACAGCGAGTCACCGGGACTCTTGAGCCACCTTTCGGGCAGAAACTGGTCTGCCTTGTTCACGTATTCCTCCATGTTCCCGGTCACGATAGTTGGGAACACCAGCTGCACCTGTTGGAACATAGTCACTCTTCAGAAGCTGATTGTCGCTTATGCGGTCAATAACTTCCCCTAATTTTATGGAACCCCAAGGTTCATTGCCGTGTTTACAACAGCCTTGCCACAGGATTAATTAGGCCACACCCTCACACATTTTTCCTTCGACATCCACTTTAATATTATCCTCCCATCTACACCTGCGACTTCTAAATGTTACCTTTCTTTCAGATTTGATTTATTCCATGTGTGCTACGCGCCTTGCTAATCTCACCCCCAACTTGAATTTATATTTTGTTTAGGATGAAAATAGAATTATCCATTTTACAGTTCCCTCCAGCCTCTCATCACTTCATCCCTATAAAGTTAAGACCGCCCCCTTGTACCCCCTCAGTCTGCGTTCGTTCCTTAACGCGAGGGACCAAGTTTCACACCCATTCATTATTATGTTCGCTGTTACTCACCCCTTTGGGAATTCGGTAGCCGCTAATGACTGTGTCGTTCTGAAGTGTTCGGCCATTTCCAATAACAGTGGAGTACATCCTGCGAAATACACATATTTCATAATACCGAGTTCATTTTAGTGTACTGATACATTGTGGTTATGTTGGGCTTGTAGTCAGAATGGCTCGTTTTTATATTTTCGGAGTCAGGGTGTAGGGTCGTAAGTGCAAGAGTGCACTGTAGTCGCAGTGAATTCTCCCGCTAACATCTAAGGTCATAGACGTGAATCTCCGGAGGCACGATCTCAAGCAAGGAAAGAAGATGAAGTTGCAGGAGTTAAAACGAGAAGCTGGGAATAGGGAAAAATGGCGAACTCTTTTTGGGCAGAAAATTGGACCTGTCGTCAGACAGAACACTAAATAATAATAATAATTTTGTCTGTATTGTTTTACTTAGAGGTACGCGGTTTGTGAAACGGATTTATGCTTTTAATCATTATAATTTGTCACGTGTGTGACACCACTTGAGATTATATTTTAAGAAAGTTTAAAGTGTGTTTTAAATTAACTTACTTATTTCTTAACAATCATAGCAGCGCTAACAAACATGTAACACTATTTATACGCCTTATAGGCTCGATTACCCAACATTTCGTTCAAAGTAAATAACACTAAATGTGTTATTGTATCAAAGAAAGTTTCTTATAAACATTGGTTAAGCCGGACTTGATTTCATGAGCGCAAGGAACCGATGTTGGACTTAAAACGAGGTACAGGACCTGAAACAATTCCTAACAAGTGCTGACATCTACCTGAACACTTCCTTAACGAATGCGCGGAGATACTGCATCTGGTCCAGGTGCCTGGAAGTGAGGGGAGTGTCGGCAGATGGCAGAACTCGTACTAGTTCGTCGTGAATTTTCTCCTGTTCCTCCGGTCGTGTCGATAGTTGATACAGGATCGAGCATACAGCCATCGAAATCTGTAAACGAGATTCGGTCTCTTCAGCTCGTCAGAGACTAAGAAGCCTTCTTGGGAAGCTGCTAGAGACATTGCCCGCCTTTTATGTAACCGGATGGTTCATTATCGTGTTCACCAGGAGCCTCGCAACTCACCGTGTCAATACCCACGAGTATGAAGTCGAGGGCCAAGATGTAGGCGGTCTTTGGGTCCGATTCGCCTGCTAGAATGCGCTCCACCAGTGACAAGTCCTGATCGTCCACATTTTCCTTCGTCTTTAGACGCTCCATGGCGGCGTCTATGTACTTGGTACAGATCCTGGAGAACACGACGTGATATGTTATTTGCCAAGTGCAGCGGCCGTCTGTCAGGACGTACGTACCGGGGTAACAAAACACCACAAACTTTACGTTCTGGTGTCTTTAAGTAATAACAAAATTATATTCTTATTTAATTCTGTAAGTCACCAATTGGCTCACAACTAAGGTCGCTGCCGGTGTTTTACACGTTAAAAATATTTTTTAACAGTGATGATGAAAACCCGGAGAAACATGGCGCCGTGAGCTAAATGTTGTTGATAAAGGAACTCACTGTATGAAGTAGTCCATGTTCTTCACGTATCTGGTCCACAGTGGTGTTGGCACGTAGCGCCAGAACGGGGCCTTCAGCTCCAGAAGAGCCACGTTGCGCAGAGCGTACTTGGCGGCGTCGATTATCTTCTGAGGCTCTGAGTCTGCGGACAAGTTGGGGTCCAGACAGCCTAATCGAACGTCCAGCGCCACTCTGCCGATACCTGAGACCACAGACCGACCAGCAAGCATGCGTAAGGCCTACCACAAGTTACTTAGATCGAAACTCTTATTTTGTGTGATCGATTTCACCTGTTGTTCGGACATCTTCAGGGCGTCGTGTCGTATTTTGTCTCATGTAACTAGTCTCGTGCCTGGATGTGTAATTTTTTTCGCATCTTACGAAAAAATTGATATAACTTAATATTGTTAAAACAACCCGTTTTTCCCCGGATGGGTGATACTTATTTATTCGCCTTGATTCAAATCGCGGATGAACTGCAAACTTTAACATTTTTCGAAAGCTATAATTAATTCTTAGCTTTTGTCATTTGTAAACTGCTTTTACAAAATTTGTATGTACTTACATTCCAAAGACCATTTGTGAATCTCGTTGTCAAAATCCGCTGGCATCTCGTGTTTCTCGTCCTTCATTTCCCACATCCTGGAAAACAGACAGACACACATCATTGTGAGCTAAAGTCCCTCTTGTCGCCCGGGTTTTGTCTCAAATATCGCCTTCAGAAACTGATATCTCGCCAAGCTATTCAAATTTCTTCCCCTCCCTGCGGGGCCCGAAGGCTCGTTACTTTGTTTACAACATTCCGCCACCAGCTCCTATCCAGAGCCAGACGAATCCAATCTACATCCTCTAACCGTATCTTTATAACATCCATTTAATATTATCCTTCTATCTACGTAATAGATGTTCCGAGTAATCTCTTCCCTGTAGGCTTTCCAACCAAAATGTTATACGAATTTCTGATCTATCCAATGTGCGCTCGGCTAACCTCGCATTTTGTTTCCTTCATTTGATCATTCTAATGATATTTGCTAAAAATTAAAATTATTAATACTAGAGCCGCCTTTGTACACGAACCTGAATCAATTCCACCCACTCGTCATTTTCAAAATGTATCCCTAACCTCAAATTTAATATTTCCTCCCATCTTCTCGGTTCAATAAACATACAAAGATGTAGTGTTTGTGAAGAAACTGGTTTTTTTCCTTAGAGATCTTAACCAGGGCCAGATTTAAAGGGAGCCTCTACAAAACAGGGGCCTCCATAAAATCCAAAGCCAAAAATTGCCAATACGAAACAAACTTCTTTTAAGGCGAGAAGCGTCCAGGTAATCATCGCCATAAATCGATCACGTGATACTTATTAATACTTAATTATTGCTTATTTATTGTTCGAGTGATCTCTGCCCTTCAGTATTTCCAAACAAAATTATGTGCACATTTCTTATGTCCCCCACGTGATTTGATGAAGAGCACTCGTCATGATTTTTGCTCATACCCTTATTAATTCTTCCAGAGGCTGACATGAGTTATCTATCTATCACTTAAGCTGTAAGACCGACTTACTTAGAGTACTTGATGCACACCTCTTTATGAAGTGACGCGTCACTTGCTCTATCGGCTGTATGTATTTCTTCACTGTCTGCAGCTGCAAAATGGGTTTCTGCACTTTAGTGCGAAACTCCCGCCATGGTTCTCCGTGTCTGCAACATAAGATCCGGGCGTCACATGGCGAGAAGAGGTTATATCTGAATTGTCCATGCTCTTGCTTGTAGTCTACAGATGTGAATGTCGTAACACTGCACGACGCACTGGCATACGCTGCCCTGTATCTTTATTCCGTGCTGAAATTGCATTAATGAACTAGAATTACCTTGAAGAACAGAGCGACTAGCAGTTTCCCCCAAACGACTCTCAACCATGAAGTTACTCATTAAAACCAACTTCCTAGTCCTCTCATTAAGATGGACAGCCTTCTAGAATGTTTCGCCTCGCCGTCTGGTAGAAGTTTACCTACTTCCTCCATCACCGGGAAGTAAACACCTCTGAAACGTCGGTAATGGTCTACCAGACTACATGGCTTAGTATCCCAGAACACAGACATCTTCGCACTTACCGCTGCGATAACCTGAAACCTCACATGTCAGTCCTCTCGTGATGTTCGTACTTACACGCCGACGACTCCTGGGAGCGTCCCGAAGAAGTTCTTGCGAAC